>CM039531.1:11664304-11777216 GCA_022433055.1 Begonia peltatifolia
GGTTGAGTGACATTGTCCTATGAGGGGGACTGCGAGGTGTGTCACTCTTCCCCAGCTTTACGTGGTTACATTGTCTTATGACGGGGATCGCGTCCTATGAGGGAGATCGCGAGGTGTGTCACTTTACTAGACTGAGGTTGGCTCTGTCCTATGAGGGGGACCGCGAGATGTGTCACCTTAGTGTAGCACGTAAAGAAAAACCTAGTAATAAGAAGATAAAGAAGATATAAGAAAGAGACGAAAACAAAAATATAGACGAAACTGTAGAGACTGCATATGTTAGGATGTGTTGTTTTCAGCGTTATGTTTTCAGCATTACTTACTTAGCATTAGGCTAATAGTTGAGTTCTGTGATGTAGGTGACGACGCCATAGTTGGTCAGTATTCTGAACATCCCTAGGACTAGGAGGCGGTTGGAGGAGTACGCACGTGGACGATCTGACTACCTTTTAGGGTATTTTGACAATGGTGGGTATAGGTACGAGTTTTGGGGTGTGTAATCGAAATGATTTTAATTGTTTTAAGTCGATTGAATGTATAGACGGATTTCAAACTTTCGTAGTCATTTTCTTTACTTAAATTATGATTTTGAGTTGGTGAAAAAGTGTGCGTTGAGTTATTATTAGCATTGAGTCGAACTCCGATCGATGTTGTGAAGTTTTTTTAAGGTATTAAATAGAGTTCTGGAGAGGAAGTGTCGACCGATAGACTTAGTGGTCAACCAGACCCTGCAAGTGTCTACCGCGAGGGTCGACCTGCGTAGGCAGAGTTGAAGTAAATGTCGACCGATGATTGTAAGTGTCGACAAGTAGTACAAAAATGACAGCGGTGTGGACCGCAGGGGTCGACCCATGTGAACAAAGAGTATCAAGGTGTCCACCTGTGAAAGCAGGTGTCGACCACTCTCTGAGATGAGCTTAGTAGTGTCAACCGGTGTTCTCAGTGTCGATTGACGAAAAGACCCGAGAGAAATGTAGTGGCGACCGGCATTTGCCAGCGTCGACCGATGAAAAACTCGAGACAACCCAAGTGTCGACCGATGTTTACAGGTGTCGACCGGTTTCTCTGTTTTATATTTTTATAAATTGAAGTTTCGTTTAAACTGATTTTAATTGAGTTTTTCGCTGCGATGCTGTTTAAAATATTTTCAAAAATATCGTTTTAAGTCGAGCAACAAAATTTTTAAATTTTATTCGAATTTCTTTTGAGTGTAGTGAGTGAGTAGTAAAAGTGTGCGAACTGGAAACTGTGCAGGGTTTCAGGGGCGTGGCAAAGATGGTCCTCTTCCCCCACTTTACGTGGTGACATTGTACTATGATGGGGACCGCGTCCAATGAGGGGGATCGCGATCTATGTCACTTTACTATACTGAGGTTGACTTTGTTCTATGAAGGGGACCGCGTCCTATGAGGGGGACCGCGAGATGTGTCTGTAATGCCCCGAGAACCCACACGTTCCCGGTGTGCTACAGTACGTCTACACGCTATGACACTATAAACTCAACTCATTCAATTTAATACCACTTTCGTTTTCAAATCATCTTCAAAGAACATTTGTGAGTATGAAAAATTTTCGACTCGATTCGAAAACAACTAGCGCCCCGAAGAGAGAACGCGAAATCCTCAATATAAAAATATGCAGCGGAAAAGAAAACAATTTAAAATAGTTTTAAAATAAATCGACAAGACTCGAAATCCTAAGAAGGAGTCCAACACACCCCTCGAACTACACAAATTCGGTGCCGCGCACTCACGCCCCCACTTCGACGCCCCGCGCGCACCCTTACGGCGCATGTGCGCCAACTCAACGTCACCGCGTTACGTGCACGCTCACAGCGCCGCGTGCCCCACGCACCCTGACTCCGTACAGCACGTACTCACGCACACCCTCACCCGGCGTCGCATAACCCGTGAGCACCCACAGGGCTGCGTGCCCCACGCACCTACGATCACGCTGCACTTCCACGCTCATCTACACTTTTCTAGCACTCACTGTACACATCCCGAACTATTCCATATCCTTTCGATTTCCAACCCCCTCACCGAAATTTCGGCAGAGTAACGCCTAAAAGCTGGCTATCCAAAAAATTTAAACCCTGCATGCAGTTCACCCGAAATTAGCAATATCTATCCATCAACCATCCAGAGAATCTCCATAACAAAATAATTAAAGTTTAAAGACAACGCAAATCTATCAACTACAAATGAGGAAAGTCCACAGTATACAGTAATACCAAGCTCCTACATGTAAAACATACGCGTACGTCACCAAAATCACACGCACTCCATAAACCCCTATACAACGGACACCTATATAACTCGTCTGATCAACTGTAAATCGACACAACAAAATAACATACTCGCAATAGCCAAGCCACCACCTACCGTCTCCACGGGTCGGGTCGCCGTAACCAAATCCACCATCCGGTGCCCCGGTCGCACGCCGCCAACCATCCTATGCCTCAGGACTAGGCTCTCGAGGCTCACCAGCAATATCGTTAGCATCTACATCATATAACACACAACATAAGCCTAACGCTCAGTAAGTAGTACAATATGAAAGTAAAAGCCGACAATACAATCTTATCACATGCAGTATTTATACTCACACTCATGTTGTCATATCTGTGGTGCGTAGTATAGCTGCACCAGGGTAAGGAGAAAACTAGCACCACCTTTCACCCTGACACGTTGCCACCGTCCTGGACTCCTCAGCAACGAGGCCCACAAGCTACACACACGCATCACCACACAGCAACCACATCAGGGTGAGGGTGTACCTCGCACCACACTACACCCTGACACGTTGTCCCGGTCCCAGCCTCCCTAGCATGGCCACAGTTGCCATACACACATTTCGCGACAGCCCAGCCGGCCCACTACTTGAGCGAAATCCGCCACTGGTATTGCACCGACCCACACACTAGTAGGATCTGCGGTACCACTGCCCATCATCCTCACCGTCAACACATACACGCCGCGTGACGACCCAGCCGGCCTACTGCTCAAGCGAAATCTGTGGTTGGTTACGTACCGGCCCACACACTAGTAGGATCCGCGGTACCACCGCCACGCGTCTCACCACTTACTCAAAATATGCTCAAAAATATTTTCGTTCCCTTTTTAAAATATTATGCATGTCAAACAATACGCACGCATACCATAATCAATAACATAAATCCTAAAGTTCTACATTGTAGGCCCACTTGGGTAAAACACATGCATGCACTACTTACACAGCGTTTTAAGCTCACTCGATGCACAGTTTCGCCAAAAAGTGTCTCAACCTAAAACACAAACAATTCACTAATCAATCTTTACTTCAAAATTTACCAAATAAGTTAAAAATGACATTCCTTAACTAAACTCATGAAATCTCAACTAAAACGAGTCACCAATTTGATTCGGCCGAAAACCAGCCTAAAGTTCGGACGCCCATAACTTTTGCGTCCGTTAACGGAATCGAGTGATTCAAGAGGCTAAACGTTCCCTAAGTAACCTAGTTTAACATACTAAGACGGATTTTAAAACGGTAAGCCGTAGCTAGGTGGAAAAATCCCAAAATTGAATCTGCCATTTTTATCCAATTTCACATTTTTGTTTCCTTCAACCAAAAATCACTTAAAACTTGTTTTACGCATCAAAAACAGCCATGCTACTATCACACGTCACAATTCTACGAAAAACGCTCACTAATTTGACTTGGACCAAAATCTAACATAAACTTCCGATGCGTATAACTTTTGCGTCGGATATCGGAATCGAACGATTCCAGCGGCCATACGTTCCTTTAACCACCTATTTTAACCCACTAAAACAGAATTTAAAACGATTAACCGTACCCCCGTCAAAATCCCCAAAAACAGAATTATTTTTATACAAAAAAAAAAATCTGAAATATCAACTTCAATCCAATTTCACCAATTTCTTCACCGAACATCCACATTTTAGCTCACCTATGCATACATTAACAAATTTGGTGGTTCCTAATTAGATAACAGAAATGACAGCACAAAATCCTCACGGTTTCCTTCCCAAAACTATGCATTTCTCAACCGATTCATTTAACCATGAATTTCACCTCTAATTCTTCTGAATTCTAGCTCAAAATCTTTGAAATTTAGAAGCAAAACAACTCCACGCTCGGCCATCAAAACAGAATAAGACCGAAAGGGAAAACTCCTTGTTTCTCATTCGGGTTTTGTCGCGGGAAGGGCCGAGCCACACACACTAGCTCCAGAACACACTAGGTTCTAAAACAGCCCAAAAATCGAGCTCCAACCGTCGGTAATTCAAGAACAACTAAACTTTCACGCTCGGTCGACATAAACAAAAACAGGGGAGAACTCACCTGGGTTTTTCAACTTAGGAAGAACCACACCCGCGCCTCCACTTCAGCTCGTCGGAACACTCCGCGCACCGGTATCTCACCCTCGGCGATCGATGGTCGGAACTCTCTCCCGATCGCTCCCTCTCTTTCTCGCGTCTCCCTTTGCTCTCGGCGTGAAGGTGTAACAGCCAAATGGCTTCTCTCGAAGCCATTTGGTTGTTACATTTATTTTTTTTATTTAATTAATTAATTTACCAAAACGGCCTCACGTGTTTTTATTGTCTGTAACTCCGTTAAATTCTCGTCTTCCCGACTTTAAAATTTTGAAAAGCATCATAAAACTAGACTCCGAGTTTTATAACTTAATTTACCCGTTAAAATATTTCTCGAAACTCCAACCGAGGTTAAATTAAAAATTTCAGAAATTAGATTTAAAATTCAAAATTTTCTAGGTTATTACAGTGTCACCTTAGTCTAACTCGTAAAGAAAAATCCAGTAGTAAGAAGATAAAAAAGATGTGAAAAAGAGACGAAAACAAACGTAGAGACGAAATTGTAGAGACTGCATATGTTATGATGTGTTGTTTTCAGCATTATGTTTTATCCATTACTTACTTAGCATTAGGCTAATAGTTGAGTTCTGTGAGGTAGGTAACAACGTCATAGTTAATGAGTACTCCAAGCATGCCCAGGACTAGGAGGCGGTTGGAAAAGTACGCACATGGACGATCTGACTGGCTGTTACGGCGTTTTGATTGTGGTGGGTAGAGGTACGGGTTTTGGGGTATGTAATCGAAATGATTTTAGTTGTTTTAAGTCGATTGAATGTATAGACAGATTTCAAACTTTCGTAGTCGTTTTCTTTACTTAAATTATGATTTTGAGTTGATGGAAAAGTGTGCGTTGGGTTATTATTAGCGTTGAGTCGAAATCCGATTGATGTTGTGAAGGTTTTTTAAGGTTTTAAACAGAGTTCTGGGGAGGAAGTGTCGACCGATAGACTTAATGGTTGACCAGACCCTGCAAGTGTCGACCGCAAGGGTCGACCTGCATGGGCAGAGTCGAAGTAAGTGTCGACCTATTATTGTACGTGTCGACCGGTAATGTAAAAGTGGCAGCGGTGTCGACCGCGAGGGTCGACCCATGCGGACAGAGAGGATCAAGATGTCGACCTGTGAAAGCAGGTGTCGACCACTCTATGAGATGAGCTTAGAAGTGTCGACCGATGTTATCAGTGTCGACCGACAAAAAGACCAGAGAGAAACGTAGTGGCGACCGACGTTTGCCAGCATCAATCGATGAAAAACCCGATATAACCCAAGTGTCGATCAATATTTACAGATGTCGACCTGTTTCTCTATTTTATATTTTTTATAAAATGAAGTTTCATTTAAATTGATTTTAATCGAGTTATACGCTGCGATGTTGTTTAAAATATTTTCAAAAATGTCGTTTTAAGTCGAGGAACAAAAGTTTTAAATTTTATTCAAATTTCTTTCGAGTGTAGTGAATGAGTAGTAGAAGTGTGCGAACCAGGAACCATGTAGGGTTTTAGGAGCGTGACAGAGATGGTATCAGAGATTTTATCCAACCGAAAGTGTGGCTGACAAGAACGCCGGGCCCCTATGAGGAGGGGTGGATTGTGAAAGAATGAGGGTATGTCGCAATTCCCACACTGCTTGGAGGAAAGTAGAGGGGACAGTCAATCAGTAGTAGGAGGAGATGCTACGAGTGTTCGAGCCAAATAGTCAAAACATTCAAACGATTACCTAACAGCGCCAATCGCCGCACGATGTGCTTCGACAACTGTAAGTGTTTAAGTTTAGCTTTAGTTATTAGATGCTTATGAAACTAATTAACTTTGTCCAGAAAATTAACCATAATGTCTAGACGACCAGGACGTCCAAGAGTACCAAGAGAGGCAGCTGATACAAGAAGTAAGGATGATTCAATGACGATTAGGTAGTTAACCGAATTGGTGAATAGGCAGTCTCAGCAATTAGGGATCTTGTTGAATCGGGAGGTGCAAGGAAGTGCAGACTCTAGTTCAGGCCATGATCAGTCGGGAGATAGATTTCGGAGGTTACGACCTCCGACGTATGAAGGACAGTCGTCGGATCCAACAGTTGTAGAGGAGTGAGTCCGTACCATGGAGAGTATGTTCAGGTACGTGAAGGTGGAAGAAGAGTACAAGGTTTCGCTAGCCACCTTCTATCTAGCGAAGGACGCTCGATTTTGGTGGGAGTCCGTGGAGACCACCGTTGAAAGGCAGCATGTGACGTGGGAAAAGTTTAAGGAGATATTTTATGACAAGTAATTCAACAATACGGTAAAAGCAGCCAAAAGAATGGAGTTCCTACAGTTGAAACTGACCGGGTCGGTGACTGAGTACAACTGACAATTCGAGTCCTTATCTCTGTTCGCCAGCAGTTTAGTGAGCCGAAATGAAGACAAGGTGTTTCAGTATGTACAGGGGCTAAAGCTGGAAATAAATAAGATAGTAAAGATAGCTAGAACTCAAGAGGTGCCCTATTCGAAAGTGGTGGCTGAGACGCTAGAAGTGGATGATGCTAAGATGAAATGTATTAAACAGCGAGAGGCTTCCAGGAGATTTTTCAAGTAGGTTGCCCCACAACAGAGCAGAAATGCTTCCCAGTAGCAACAACAGAGGGGCACTAAGAGGTTTAGCGAGAGGTCAAGTAGCCAGGGAAGCAGTAAAAGGCCTTAGGGGCCAACGCAGTACCCTCAATGCCCTAAGTGTTTGAGGTATCACCCGCGCGAATGTAGACTAAACCCGAAAAGTGCTACAACTGTAATGAAGCTGGATACTTGGCTAGAGATTGCCTAAAGCCTCGAGTGATTCGGTGTTTAAACTGTAACGAGGTAGGCCACATCAGCAAAGATTGCCTAGCTCTAAGGAAGGCTCCGACGCATACAACACCGAGAGTATTTGCCATGATCGAGTCGGCTGATGATGACCAGCCAGCCGTAGTGTCAAGTACTATATTGGTAAACTCTGTACCTGCATATACTTTGATTGATTCTGGTGCAACACACTCGTTCATTGCAACTACATTCGTGGTTAAGTTGGATATATGACATGTGTCAATGGACTGTAGTTACGAAGTAATAATGCCTTCTGGTGGACGTATGCATTCAAATTAAGTGGTGCGAGATAGCGTAATGTCAGTGGGAAGCAAGAATTTATCAGCTGATCTCATTATTATGGATATAACGGGATATGACATGATATTGAGAATGTATTGGCTGTTCAAGCACTACGCTACAATTGACTGTAGGGTGGGCATGGTGAGATTTCAACCGCCGAATGGTAAGAAGCATACCTTTCAGGCCGCAAAGAATACCCGGAAGATATCTGCCATGGCGCCTATCAGTGCTCGTCAAGTTTTGATTGGTGAGTCTTTCGATTTTCTCGTCAGTCTTATAGATATGCAAATTCTCAGGGATTCAAGGTCGCATGATGTTTTAATTGTTCAAAACTTCCCTGAAGTTTTCTAAGATGATTTACCTGGTTTACCTCTGTATCGAAAGATATAATTTGTTATAGATGTGTATGCGGGAGCTGAGTCGGTGGTAAAAAATCCTTATAGATTGGCACCAGCAAAGCTGAAGGAGTTAAAGAAACAATTAGAAGAGTTGGTGGAGAAAAGATTTATACGCCCTAGTTTTTCGCTGTAGAGTGCGCCAGTCCTTTTCATCAAGAGAAAGGATTGATCGTTGCAGATGTGCATCGACTACAAGGAGTTGAATAAGTTGACAATTAAGAACAAGTACCCTCTGCCGAGAATAGATGATCTATTTGACAAACTCCAGGGGACGAGAGTGTTTTCGAAGATTTACCTGAGATCGGGTTATTATCAGTTGAAGGTCAAACCAGAAGATATTCCAAAGACGGCTTTTCGAACGCGTTATGGGCATTATGAATTCTTGGTAATGTCGTTCTGACTGACGAATGCCTCAGCCGCCTTTATGGACCTGATGAACAGAATATTCCATGACTATCTCGATGATATATTGGTGTACTCTTGTAGTGAAGATGATCATAAAGAGCACTTGAGGTTGGTGTTGGAGACTCTGAAGCGACACCAACTTTATGTGAAGTTTTCAAAGTGTGAGTTTTGGCTAGATAGCATTCAATTTCTAAGACATTTCATTTCAAGCGATGGAATATCTATTGATCCAGCAAAGATTTATGTGGTTAAAGAGTGGCCACAGCCGAAGAATGTCACGGAGATATGGAGTTTCCTTGGGCTAGCGGGTTATTACAGGAGGTTTGTTGAAGGATTTTCGAAGGCTGCAGCGCCTCTGACCAGTTTGACTTGAAAAAGTGTGAAGTATCTGTGGTCGGAGGATTGCGAGCACAGTTTCCAGACATTGAAGCAGAGATTGACTATTGCTTCGATTTTGACGCTCCCTACCGAAGGCGAAAATTTTAGTATTTATTGTGATGCTTCCAGGTTAGGTCTTGGATGAGTACTAATGCAGGAAGGGAAGGTGATAGCCTACGCTTCTAGGCAGCTAAAGAATTACGTGTAGAATTATCCGACTTATGACCTGGAGTTAGCCGCAGTAGTATTCGCACTAAAAATTTGGAGACATTATTTGTATGGACAGCCGTGTGAAGTATATTCAGATCACAAGAGTTTGAAGTATATTTTTCCTCAGAAGGAGTTGAATGAGGCATCGACGATGGTTGGAATTCATGAAGGACTACGATAATGAGATTAAATACCACTCCGGCAAAGCAAACGTAGTGGCTGATGCATTGCGCAGAGTCACAGCATCCACGTCGGCGATGGATTCAGCTATGCCACTGACCTTGGATGCAGAATTTCAGAAGTTCAACCTGGAGGTAGTGTCGAGTGTGTCAGCCATGTTATCGGCTATGTCCATACAGCCTACAATTCTAGAGAAGATTAAGCAAGCCCAGAAGGACAACGCTGAGTGCGATGAAATTAAAGCAAGCATGACTTCTCATGACAGGTCGGAATTCAATTATTCAGACGACGCGATTCTTAAGTTTCGAAATAGATGGTTCGTTCCGAATAATGAGGAGCTAAAGAGGGGGATATTATCGGAAGCTCATTCTGCTAGGTTTTCTGTACATCCAGGAAGTACCAAGATGTACAGATATCTTAAACAGCATTATTGGTGACCTGATATGAAGAAGATCGTGGCAACGTATGTGGAGGCATGTTTAATTTGTTAGCAGATTAAGGCTGAACACCAGAGGCCTGCGAGAAAGCTATAACCATTACCTATTCCCAAGTGGAAGTAGGAGTAGATATTGATGGACTTTGTTGTCGGATTGCTTCAGATAACAAAGAGTTATGATGGCATATGAGTGATTGTGGATCGATTAACCAAGTTAGTCCATGTTCTGCAAGTGAAGATGACATATTCTATGGGCCAATTTGCCGAGCTATATGTACAAGAAATCGTACGGTTGCACGGAGTTCTGAACTCAATCGTATTAGATAGAGACCCGAGATTTACATCAAAGTTCTGAAAGAGTCTGTACAAGGCTATGGGTACGCAGCTCAATTTTAGTACGGCATTTCATCCTCAGATGGACGGTCAATCTGAGAGGACCATTCAGACGCTGGAAGATATGATTCGAGCTTGCGTACTAGAATTCCAGGGTTCATGGAGTAGATACCTACCATTGGTAGAGTTTTCGTATAACAACAACTTTCAGGCTATGATAGGTATAGCTCCTTACGAGGCTCTTTACGGCAGTAAGTGCAAATCTCTAATATATTGGGATGAAGTCGGCGAGGCAAGATTGGTTGGTCCAGATATTTTGCAGTAGACAGTAGAGAAAATTGCATTTATTCGGCAACGAATTTTAATCGCTCAAAGTCGACAGAAAAGTTATGCAGATCGTCGGAGAAGAGAGTTGATAAATAACCGTTGAAACTTTTTAATTGAAGATGCCTAAAGTCCAATAAACTTAAAATTCTCATGATAAAAACACATATCTTTGACATCTTTTTCTAGGTCAAATTAATCTATAGACTTGTAAAGAATGTTTCTTTAAAAAATCTAAACCTTGGATTGTTATTAGTCTGTGAACCTTGTCGAGAGTAGCAAATGACTAAGGATAATTTTTCTGCAAAGCGTCGAAGGGCCAAAGAGTCAATTGAGCTCATACATTCATATGTATGTTGAAACGAATCTCTTTTTTTCAGTAAAATATTATCTATTTTGGCTAACTTTACGCCATCACGAATTTATTTTATATAAAGACTTCCCAAGTGGTTACCCAACTTGGTATTGCTATCGCTGAAGCACTTTTAACTTCAGCGTTCTTATAAGATCTGATGTCATCATGCACCCAAAATACGGGCTCTGATACCATTTGTAACGAACATCTTCCTCCTAGTAAGATATTGTCCGCTTTAGGCAACTTTATGCTCTTATGAATTTGTTTTTTACAAGGACTTCTTAAGTGTTCACCCAACTTGATACTGCTTGAAAATGCGTCTACTTTATAGGGGAGGTATCTTTTACATATGTTTCATTTTCAACTTCCCCTTAAGTGATATTAGATTGTGTCTGACCCCCCTTTCATAACAATTCGGGATTTGCCTATACTCGAATTCGGAATTTACCTATACTCGGGTTTCTTCGAGGTTTGCCTCACAATCCAAGTTTTGCTCTGCAATCTCACTCATGATCTTTTAAGTCGTTACATATGTGACCTAATAACTACTCAGACTAGAGGTAGTTATGAGTACTTCATCTCTTTTGTTGATGATTACTCAACATATAATTATGCTTACTTAATTCAATTTAAATCATAAATATTGAAAAATTTCAAGATTTTAAAGTTAAAACTGAAAATCAATTAGGTAAATCGATCAGATCGAAGATATGAATACCTTGATAATAAATTTTAGAATTGCCGGTTAAAGCATGAGATTATATCTGAGCTAACAACACCTTGCATTCTTGAGCAAAATGGTGTTGCTGAGAAAAGAAATAGGACTTTACTTAACATGGTTCAATCTATGATGAATTACTCTTCACTTTCAATATCGTTTTTGAGGATACGCTATACAAACAACTTATATTTTAAATGTAATCTCCTTCACGTCTATTCCTAAGTCACCTTTAGAGTTATGGAGTGATCATAAATCTAGTTTGAGACACATTCACATATGGGGTGTCCAGCATATTATGTATTGGTAGGTAAAATTGGAAAATTAGAACCTTGATCTAAGATTTGCATATTTGTTGGGTATGCAAAAGACACAACAAAATGTTTGTTCTATAGTTCTCAAGATAACAAGGTATTTGTATCATCAAATGACACATTTTGAGCATAACTATATGACAAACTTCAAAGCTCAAAGCAAGATCGTCTTGGAGAAGATTCAACCTGATGAGGTAAGATTTGAAACAATAAAAGGTGTTGTTCTACATAGCACTCAGGAGACCGCTGCTTCTAGTAAGACCATCATGCCGCCCAAATGAAACTAGAGGGTAGTACGACCACTAGCTCGATACAGACAGATAGGTGAAACACAAGTTGATATCATTAATAAACAAGCATTGCTTGAAGTTATGAAACTTGAGATTAAAATCAATATATTCTAACTACGTTTAAGATCTTGTAGATCTACCTAAAATGGTAAAAACCTATAGGGTGTAATTGGATCTATAAAAGAAAGAGGAGTGGACAATAATGTGAAAACATTCAAAGGTCGACTTGTAGCTAAAGGTTATATCCAAAAGGAAATGGTTGACTATGAAGAGACTTTCTCTCTTGTAACTATGTTTAGGTCCATTCGTATCTTGCTATGTATTGTTGGTCATTATGATTGTGAGATTTGACACATGAATATCAGGAAGGCGTTTTTGAATAATCATCTTGAAAAAACCATTTATATAAAGTAAGCAGAGGATGGAATGCACAATAAAAGATTTGCAAGTTAAATGGGTCGATTTATAGACTTAAGCAAATATCTAGGTCATGAAATATGAGATTTGATAACAAAAAATCCAATCTTATAAGTTCAACAATGTCTTCATGAGTCTTGTGTATACAAGTTAATTAATGACAAATGTGTGGTCTATTTAGTTCTATACATTGATGATATTATATTTATTGAGAATAATATAAAATTATTATTAGAAATAAAAGCATCATTGGCCAAACAATTCCTAATACAAAATTTAGAAAATGCAAGCTACATTCTTGGGATTAATCTTATAAGAGATCACAAAAATAGAATGTTAGTTTTATCTCGGATATGGTATATTGACAAGATGGATATCAAATTTCAATGCAAAACTCCAAAAGGTTATTTACCTTCTAGACATGGAGTTTTCTTTTTTAAAAAGTAGTGTCCCAACAAACTTCAAAATGAAGAAGATATAAAATGCTACAAATAGCTTAATGTATGTTATCTTGTGCATTAGGCCCAGCATATGTTATGTAACACCCAGAATTTTTTTGCTAAAACTAATTTTCGAAATTATGTAATTATAGTCAGCGAAGTTTTGGTCGGAATTGAGAGCGGAGAATTTCTATCATTAAGTAAAAAATTATTTTGAAATTGATGGAGAAAATGCGATTTTAAGAATGCAACCAGAATCGAACTGAATAACAGATTTATTGAAAGGTTGAAGGTTGATGGCGAAACAATAATTATGAATAATTATATTAAATTATATAATATAATTTATAAAGAAAAGAGAGAAGAGGCAGAGAACACCCCCTCTCTCTATTCTTCTTCTTCTCCTACGCGAGGAAGCCCTCCTTCTTTGTAAGTTCTTCCTCTTCAGTGATGACGATCAACTGTTTCCTTCGTCAATCTTCATATTTTCGGTAAGTTTTAGTTAGCTCTTAGTATATAGTTAGTGTTTTAGTTGTTTCGAGTGTTAAAAATGAAGTTAGTGAGAGTATTGAATAGTTTTAGTGAAAACCTAGGAGAGAGCTGTGGGAAATTGAAGTTATAGTTGATTTCTATTCGTATGTTGGTATTTGAGCCAGAAGTAGGAGTAGATTACAGGATTTTGTGAAAAAGATTGAGCGGTTGGATAGCCGAATGCTAGAATTGTGGAACAATTTTCGTTTGGCCACTTCGGCCAAGCTATAGGTGTTGGATTAGAAATTTGATTGGACCACTAGAAATTAGACGTCCTCAAAAGTCCGTATCTTTTCGAATCGTCCAAATTGAACGAGTATTGGATAAGTTATGCAATTCTGAATTTGGTAAAAAATTGTGTAGGATTTTGAGTTTAGTTAGATTAGTTGTTAGAGTATTGTTTTCCTTTAGAGTTTTATGAGTTGGACGGAGAAGAATTAATGGATGTGTGGCTTTATAGATTCTCCAGTTAGCGAGCCATATACTAAGTACGAAGTTGCTAGGACGCCAAGTAAGTAGTGTAGTAGGTGTTTGCCTTCGGACCTACATCACAGTTCGATAGGATGCATGCACGTTTACTTTATGTTATGTTTTAGTTGATTATACATTCATGGTTTTAAAGTACAGGAATGAAACGAAAATGAATTTTTATGTTTTTACGAAGTGAAACAGTAGAATATGATGAGACGAATAAAATGAGAAGATACGTAAGAAGATAATAAAGGTGTGGTTCAGTGGTCTTGTCCCCAGAGGTGGACCGCGAGACGTATCACTCTTCCTCTGCTTTAGTGGTGGCCTTGTGCCGAGAGGTGAACCACGAGGTGTGTCATTTTACTATATTAGGGTTGGCCTTGTTCTAAGAGGTGGACCGCGAGATGTGTCACATCGATCTAGCACGTAAAGAAGAACTCAATAATAAGAAGATAAAGAAAATGTAAGAAAGAGACGAAAATGAAAATAGAGACGAAACTTTAGAAACTGCATATGTTAGGATGTGTTTGTTTACAAGATTATGTTTTTTTTTATGCATTACTTACTTATCATTAGGTTAATAGATGAGTTCTGTTATATAAATGACGATGCTATAACTGGTGAGTACTCATAGCATGCCCAGGACTAGGAGACGGTTGGAGGAGTGTCTCGTGGACGGTCTGACCGGCTATTGGGGCGTTTTGACCAAGGTGGGAGTATGTGAGAGAGTTGGTTTATTTGAATTTTGTCGAAACCGTTTTGAGTCGTTTTGAGTTGTTATGAGTCAATTGGAGTCATGTAGACGTACAGAAAGGTTCCAAAAGTTAGTAGTTGTTTTCTATGTAAATACAATTTTGAGTTGATAAAAAAGTGTACTTTTTGTTGTTTTTATCGTTGAGTTGAATTTCGGTGGTTTCTCTGTAGAATTTAAGATTTTGAAAATAGATTTTGTGAAGAAAGTGTCGACCGGTGCCAAAAAGTGTCGACCGCTCAGCGTAAAAACAGGTACAGAGTGTCGATTTATATGTAAAAGGGTTGACCAAACTCTATAGGTGTCGACCTACTCGAACAGAGAGAGAGAGAAGGTGTTGACCGATATATTCAAGTGTCGACCGATAGTGTAAAAATAAATTGAAGTGCCAATCTCGTGGATCGACTAACGCGGACAAAGAGAAATAAAGTGTCAACCAGTGCACGCAATGTCGACCGGTAGTGTAAAATAAACGGGAGTGTCGACTGCAAAAATCGACCGACGCGGACAGAAAAAAATGAAGTGTTGACTGGTATTCACAAGTGTCGACCGGTCAGTGTATTGAGCGGAGAAGAATCAACCAATGAAAATAGAGACAAATAAGATATCGACCGTTGCTCGCCGGGGTCGACCGAAAATGGTATTTATGTTTTAGAAAACTTGAATTTCATCTAAACTAATTTTAAATTGAAGTTTTCCGCTGCGACGATTTCAAACATTTTCAAAGGCATCGTTTTAAGTCGAGTAACAAAAGTTTTAAATTTTTACGGATTTTACTCGAACGTATTTAGATGAGTAGCAGTAGTGAGCATACCGGAAACCACGTGGGTTTTCGAGTCACTACATGCTACTCCTAAAAAAAGGTTGGACATACAAGATTCGATTTTAGAGAGCAAATTTATAAGTTTTCTGTGTTAGTTTTAGAAAACTATTATCTAAATCCACATAAATCATCTCGTGTGTTGAGAATAGATATATCTTATATTGAGTGTGATCATGCTACGTTTATCATGTCTACACGTGATTATTCGAAACAAGGAGAATTGACGGAGAAAATTAAAATTTTTAAAAATTGAGAAAATTATTACCAAAGCTCCATGTTTCCACGTGGGTGAAATTATTTACAAAAATATTATTCTTTAATTCTTTAAATTATATATAAAATAAAAATAAAATTTTTAATACGTGATTATTAAAATATTATAATAATGATTGGTTTATATTCATAGTAAATTATTTTTCATAATATATAAGTTTGGATATTTTAAAAACAGGTAATTTTGTCGTGCAAGGAAACCCAAAAACCAACATGACTTTCTTTCTAATTCTAAAATATAATGAATCTAGTATGTCTTACTTTTTAAAATTGATGATTTCTAAATATTTGCTTCTCACATTTATTGTAATTATTCTATATTCAACTGGAGAACAAATCACAAAGTTTTTGTTGACTCTAAAAGCTAGAATTCCCAAAAACGTTGGTAACGTGCACATCCCATGCGATAGATTTAAACCGATTAAACAATAACAATTGTATATTTGTTAATAGCTAAAATGATAAGATCTATTTTTTAAAAAAAGTTATACGTTGAAAATGACCCGAAAATTATTATTTAAAATAAAAATTATTATAATAATGTAAGTTAAATTTTTATGTTTCAAAATTTATGGTAACAAATTTAATAGATTTTGATTACAATAATTTTCACAGAATAAAGTGTTAAAAAAAAAAAAGAAGATATTAACGAAGTCTAGTTTGCTCTGCCCTAATAATAACCGTCAATAAGAAAGTAAAAGATAGCTAGTTCCCCTTTCCTCTTCTCCTCCTCTTCTGGTTCGTGTCCCTCTGCTTCGACCCCGTTGGATGGAAGTTTCTTTCACGTCAACGATATCGAAAAGTTAAAATTTGGAGGTTTTGGGAAAACAACGCCTGTAAAGGAGTTTCCTTTTCCTTTTCCTTTTCCTGGTAATTTCTTCGGTCGAGTGCATTGTACCGTTTCCTTGGTTTTATTATTTTTATAATTCAATTTCTTAATTATTTGGTTTGTCTACGCGATTTTTTTTTTTTTAATCTTTTTTGCTGGATATAGAATCATAGTATGCCATGGCGTTTGTATGGACGTTTCTTGTATATTTGCCGAAGGATCAAATTTGGCCGACAATAACATTGTACTGAAGATTTCTTTTGCATAGGATTGATAGATACACCAACTGAGGTAGCTTTATTTATGTTTGAATCAGCTGAAAAAGGTTGTTCTTGGTGAATTTAGAGACTAATAGATTAAATATTTTCATAAAATATTATAGTAAATAATAAATATGGTAAAGCATAAATTTTATTTTGAACTTAGGACCTAGACAATTGATCTTTTGATTTTTTAAAACTTAATAAATCTTAAATGAATTGAACATATTCATTAAGATCGTCAAGTGAATGGCCAGTGAGAATCTAATTTTGACTTTATTCTTGCCTCTGCGAGTGCCACTTTAAATAGTCGTATGAGATTCTGAAGTTTGGGATTGAAATTGCAGCAAGTAAATTGTTACTGCCAAGTGGGTCTGGCGAAGGAGGGTTGCTATAACTCACTAGAAAGAAACGTCTCTTAGTGTCATCAGTATTTCCTTCTCCGGCATGCTGCGATCAGATGTGAATCTCTTCGCTCGAAATCAAAGCCCTGAAAGCTAATTGTTGAAGAAAAATTCAGATTATTTGTTTTTGCTGGTAAGCCTTTAGCTGATCATACTCTGAATTTGAAATTTTTTGCTGGGCTCCTAGGAAATAGCGGATCTTATGTTTTGTGTGATTAGCCTTGGTTGGAAGGTTAATAAAGGCAACTTAGTAAGTTGAGGGTTAAATGAGTTTAGGAGAGGTGATTATTTAGTTGTTTGTTGGATGATGAGTCTATTATATAAAGACTTAGTGTAGTTGGGAAGAGATAATGCGATTTGTAGAAAAAGAAAGTGTTGGGAGAGTAGTCTGAACTCTTGAATATACGGTAAATGAGAGTTGTTTGGACTCTCAAATATCCTATGCAGTTGTAGTTCGTTTTCTGTGAGTAATGTATTTCTTGAGTAATCTTTAGAAATTAACCTGCATTCCTATCAATCGGAATCAGAGCATCAAATCCAAGGGGAAACAATGGATAAAATTTTTTTTGGTGTGATGGAGAGAGATTAGAAGTTCCTTTTTTTGGTTCAAGATCCCGAAAGGTGGATTTTTGGGATTTAGAGATATTTCAACATATACAGATGGTCTGAAGAAGACAAAGTAGATTTGGTAATGGATTGTTTTGAAAGTTCAACTCTGGATTGGTAATTAATGGGAGAGTCGAGGACCTTTCTATTCACAGAGACAACTAAGGAGGACACCGATGGATCAATTTCGCGATTCCAATTATGGAAAGAAATGTGAAAATTTTCTAACTTTGCGATAAAAAAGATATATTGACATTAGAGAAGGAAAATGGCAAGAAATTAGAAGCAGCAATGAAGGATTACCTTCATCGAATAGGGAAAAAAACCATCAAACTGGGAATCAACAATCTTCTTAGGAAGTAAACCCAAGAATTGGACCACTGGGTAGAAAGATATTTTAGAATTAATTGCTTATATGAATGGGAAAAACTGGATGCTTCAAAAGAGTGTTTAAAAGGTCCTGCGTTGTCTTGGTACCAAAAGAGAAGTTAGCATAAGAGCTTTTTATTCTTGTGAAGATCTCAAAGAAACCTTGTTGGAAAGGTTACATCGTTCAAGAAATAGATGTGAGAAAATGATGTTATCCAATCACACATAGCAATAGGTGGGAAAATCATATTGAAGATGGACGGAAACCAAATTGATCTGACCTGAAATTGCAAATTTTAGATGGAAAACAGAGAATGAATGAAAGAATTGATTACCTGTCAGGAAGGATGAATTTGCAACAACAAAGTTCTGAACTCATCGGAAAAAAAAATATTGTGTTGAAAATCGGGGTAGAATGGTTATCATCAACTATTTGCGAAGAAGAATCGATGGGAAATAAAATCTATCCAAGAATTGGTAAGAAAATCTGCACGGAGGATACCAAATTAGTGTGTTTATTGAGATAAGAGGATGTTGAAATTAGCATGAACTATTTTAGGAAGAAACTAGGGGTAGAAGGGAAAATCAAGAACACTAAGGAGAAGAAGGAGAAGAAAGTGAGAGAGGCTTAGAGAAACTTGAGGAAGACAAATTAATAAAAGATGCTGAATTAGAAGTGGAAAGACGAGAAAATCCCGGTTTGGGCGAGCAAGAAAATTTTGTTGCGGAAGTTTGGGAAAATTGGGCGATAGATAAAGCAGAAACTCGTCGAGCTCTTTTGTTGTTAGAACATTTTCTTTTTCCACCAACTCAGCATGAGACTATGCCCTTGGAACACGATGATGGTGAGATTCGCACCAAACAAGGTAAAGATTTTCATCTAACTTGGCTACTCCATAGGGTGGTAAATCTAGTGAGGAGGAGGACATGAACCATGCAGCTGAAGGGTTGAATGTACAGGTTGAGATATTTGGACGGCAGTTTTTCAATGAGAAGGATAATAAATTGTCAATTCCTGATGAAGCTTTGATGAAAATCAAATCCTCCAAGAATCAAATTTGGAAGTAAAGACAACTGTAAAGTGGTTGAGCAAGTGGGTATGGTGGCGAAGGATGCGACTGAAGTTCTGAATGAGGAGGAAGAAGGTATCCTTGAAAAAAGGATTCCAAGAACCCTAATGCAAGAAAACTCCACTGGACAAACAACGATGACAAGGAAGGTATCGGCAAAGAAATGTTGGAAAATTTGAATGGTGGAGGAAAGAAGAAAAAATGCAGTCATAGTCAGAGACGGAGTCAACTGTGATTCTAGTTGATGAAACAAAAAAAAAAAATTGTTAAGAAAATGGTGCAGAGGAAGATCAAAGATGAGAATTTTAAGTTGGTTGTCGACTGCTGCAAATATTCAGTGAAGTTGTGGTTCGCATTTGAGTAATTAAGAAGAAGTATTTCTCGAGTATTCTATAGAAATCATCTAGATTCCTATCATTGTGTTCCATTATTTGAAAACAATTTTCAAATTTCCACCTTGAGGACAGAGTTGGTCTTTGAGCTAGTGGTATTGATAAGTATTTGTTAGAAGGTTAATAAAGGGAAGTTAGTAAGTTGAGGATTAAATGAGTTTAGGAGAGCTAGTTATTTAATTGTTAGTTGTATAGTGTGTCTATTAGATAAAGATTCAGCATACTTGGAAGGAGATAATGAGATTTGTAGAGAAAGAAAGTGTTATGAAAGTAGTTTAGACACTTGATATTCAGTGTAGGAGAGTGGTCTGAATTCTCGAATATCTGTAGTTTGTTTTCTGTGAGTAATTAAGAAAATGTATTTTTTAATCATCAAGAATTAATCTCGATTCTTATCGTTATGTTCTATTATTTGGTATCTATAACTTCTGATTGGCTGGTTTAATCTCTGCTGTTAACCTTTGTTCCTCAACCTTTTGACATTAAAAGGGTGATGTTTCAAGATGGTACTTGCAAATGGAATTGGGTGCTCTTATCTTTATTTTTTATTACTATGAGCATGTCATTCTATATTTATGTCTGCTGAAGTACATATTCTAGCAATCTATTTGTTCTACTGATCATAAGTTTGATAAAGCTCTTTTAACTTTTTTTTATTATGTGGCTATTGTCGTCTGCTTGGCTAATTAAGCTGGGCCAATATAACTGTTGTCGACCATTTTCACTTTAAATTTGTTCACTGCTCTCAAGTTTCACGTTAGAATAGATTTCTGTCCATTTGAATCAGCAAATAGTAAACCAAGTAATGTTTTGGCGAGGGAAAGAAATTGTCAAAATTTGAAGGACAGGGCTAGCCTGTTACAGGGTGATCACAAAATTCACTTCAAAAGCCAACTTTTAGATTTTGTAGCCACTGCTGCTGATTGAAATTAAGTTGATGATTCTGAAGTTTATTAGGGAAGATATCTGAAGTGGTTCCTCTATGACAAAGCACAAAATTAGATCAAGGGGTTGTAACTGGCATCAGAAGTTTTGCGTCTCTGTCCTTTTCCTTGTTCTCACTCTGATTCTGATATTTGTTGTCATTTTATTTCACGGAAATATTAAGAAACCTAGTTCATCCGCAGAGGTTAAATTGGGATAGCTTTTGTTGAATTGGAATTGTGTCCGTTGCCCTTTAATTTTTGAGACCTGATTAAGGCTCTTTTACTTGCCAGGTTTTTCTTGTTGTAAGTTGTGAGGAACATTACACGTTAAAATTTGTGCATGTTGAACGAATGTATTAACTTTTGACAAGCTACCAGTCTTTCTCAGATTATGATGATAAAATTAGAGGCTTTTTAAGGAAGTCTTTTATTTGCACGATCGTTGTCTAAATTCTTGGGTTCTAAAGTGTTTATCTTCTGTTTTGAGCTGTCAGGATTGTAACAATCTGCTTCTAAAGCTGTGTACTTCATGTTTTCTTACTCTCTGGGCTTTCATTTGATATGCAGCTTGACAGCTATTTCTATTGTAATGGACTTGTCGGAAGCAGTAGTAGTCAACTCAGGCAGATTGAAATCAGTTGTGTGGAATGATTTTGATCGAATTAAAAAAGGTGACACCTGCGTGGCCATATGCAGACATTGTAAGAAGAAACTAAGTGGATCAAGTACTAGTGGAACTTCTCATTTGAGGAATCATTTAATTAGGTGTCAAAGAAGATCCGGCAATAGCATAAATCAATATGCAACTCCGAGGGAGAAGAAGAAGAAGGTTGTAACGTTGGCCCTTACAAATTTTAGTGTAGATCATGGTCAGAAAAAGGAGGATGTGCTTATCAAATTTGAGCAAGATCAAATGAGAGATGACCCCATCAATTCTATGGTCCATAACTTTGATCAACGGCGGAGTTACTTTGATCTTGCTCGCATGATCATCTTGCATGGGTACCCGTTGACCATAGTTGAGCACGTCGGATTCCGAGTTTTCGTTAAAAATTTACAGCCATTGTTCGAACTTGGGACATTCAATAGAGTTGAGGCAGATTGTATGGAGATCTACATAAAAGAAAAACAAAAAGTGAGTGAGCTGTTGGATAAATTGCCTGGTAAAATCAGCATTAGCATTGACAAGTGGGCCACCTCAGGTCATGATGAGTTCTTGTGTCTCGCAGCACATTTCATTGATGAGTCTTGGCAATTAAATAAAAAAATTTTAAGTTTTACTATGGTCGATCCTTCTCATACGGAAGAAATGCATTCAGAAGCAATCATGGCAAGTCTAATGGATTGGGACATCGATAGGAAGTTATTCAGCATGACTTTTGATACTTGTTCTAGCAGTGATAACATCTCATCAAAAATAAAAGATAGGATGTCCCAGAACAGGTTCTTATTTTTCGATGGGCGACTGTTTGACGTACGATGTGCCATAAACATGCTCAACACGATGGCTCAAAATGCATTGGAAGTGTTGTGGAAGTTAGTTCCGATCATTCGTGGAAGTATACATTACGTTAAAAGGTCGGTAGAAAATCAAGCAAAGTTCAATGAGTTGGCTAGCGACAAGAAAGTTCAGAGCCAGAAGGGCCTGTCTTTGGATAATCCACTGCAATGGAGCTCTACCTATCTCATGCTAGCAGCAGCTCTAGAATATAGAGAAGCGTTTACACTTTTGCTGGCAAATGATCCAAACGACACACTGTGTCTGTCCAATGATGAGTGGGAGACGTTAAATTCAGTAACCAGTTGTTTGAAGTTTTTCTTTGAAGTTACTAACGGTTTGACAAGGAGCAAAAACCCGACAGCGAATAATTATTTCCCAGAGCTCTGTGATGTCCATTTGCAGTTGATCGAATGGTCGAAGAAATCAGACGATTGTATTAGTTCCTTGGCGAGAATCATGAGGAACAAGTTCGAAAAATATTGGGGAAAATGCAGTTTGGGTTTAGCAGTTGCAACCATGTTAGACCCTCGATTCAAGATGAAATTGGTCGAATATTACTATCCTCAAATCTATGGCAATGGTGCTCAAGAGTTCATCAACGAGGTTTTTGACTGCGTGAAAGCCCTTTACAATGAGCATTCAATCTGTTCTCCTTTAGCTGTCATCGATGACGGCATTGCTTGGGAAGTTGGCGGAAAAGACACGAGAGATAGGCTGATCGGATTTGACAAATACCTCCACGAAACTTCTCAGAGTGAGGCCATGAAGTCGGACCTCGACAAGTACCTCGAGGAGCCACTCTTTCCTCGTACGGTCGATTTCAACGTATTAAACTGGTGGAAAGTTCATACTCCAAGATATCCGATTTTGTCAATGATGGCACGCAATGTGTTGGGAATTCCGATGGCAAAAACTGCCCATGATTCTGCATTCAATGTCAGAGGAAGAATGCTCGATGAGGAATGGACTTCGTTAAATCCGGCTACGATACAAGCAGTTGTGTGTTCGCAAGATTGGATTCGAAGCGAACTGGAAAGCTAGCGGAAATGAATGGATAAAAACCCTCTGGGCGTTAACTTTCATAATTTTGGTTGCATTATGTATGATAGCTTTAACTTTTATAATTTTGGTTGCATTATATATGATATGTAGTTGTAGTTCTTACCTTTACATTATGATCCACCATGAATACCAATGAAATAGAATGACCCTTTGGCAAAAATTGTGCCTCCCCTTGCACATAATATGTTCTTAGCTTTTGATTGTTCTCTCTTTTATACTTCAGCTCTGCGTGCCTGGAAGTTTCTAGCAAATCTGCCCACGGATCAAATTTGTCCGACAATAACAAAGTACTATAAATTTGTTTTGCAAAGGATGGCTAGATGCACCAACAGAGGTGTCTTTATATATGTTTGAATAAGCTGAAAAAGTTGTTCTTGGTGAATTTTCGAGACTAGTAATTTTCATAAAATATTAAAGTAAATAATCAATCGGGTAAAGTGTAAATGTTAATCTTTTTTTAAAACTTGATAAATCTTAATTGAATTAAAAACATTTATTAAAATAGCCAAGTGAGTGGCCTGTGAGAATCTAATTTTCGATTTTTATAGTTTGTATGAAATTCTGAAGTTTGGGATTGAAATTGCAGCAAGTAAATTGTTACTGCGAAGTGGGTCTATGCGGAGGAGGGTTGCTGTAACTCCGCTAGAAAGAAACGTTCCTTAGCGTCATCGGCAGTTTCTTCGCTCGAAATCAAAGCCCTGAAAGCTATTAGTTGAAGAAAATTCAGATTATTTGTTTCTCCTGGTAAGCCCTTGGCTGAGTTTAATATTTTGTTGACGGGCTCGTGTTCTGTAGCTGGAAAAAGAACGGGAAATAGTTTCGGATCTTATGTTTTGCGTTCCATTATTTGGTATCTGTAATTTCTGATTGGCTGGTCCTACTCGTTTGTAGATTCAAATGTCTATCTTTGGTTACATGTGCAATATCTAATTGGCTAAGCAGGTTAAACGCCGGAACACCAACCGATACACCGACGTCATCCTTGGTTAGTTCTTTTGAACATATCTTTCTTTTCTTTCTAATGTAATAGTCCCCACCATATTTTGCCCCACCTCGAACTACCCTCCGTAGTTTACCTTCGTTCCTTGACCCGTCGTCATAAAAAGGGTTATTTTTCAAGATGGTACTTGCAAATGGATGGGGTGATCCTACTTCTATTTTTGATTATTATAAGCCTGTAGACCCTTTTGCAATAGCACTCGCGTAGGCAAATTTTTCCAGTTAGTTTTATGGAGTAATGATCCAAGGCAACATTGGACATTCATGTCTGCTGATGTACATGTTCTAGCAATCTTTTTGTTCTACTAATCATGCGATTAATAAAGCTCTCTTTACTGTTTTATTGATATGCAGCTGTCGTTATCTGCTTGCCTAATTAAGCAGGGCCGACATAACTGTTGTTGACCATTTGCGCTTTACATATGTTTACAGCTCTCAAGTTTCACGTTCGAATAGATTTCTGTTTCTTTGAATCAGCAAATATTTAACCAAGTAATGTTTTTGTGAGGGAAAGAAATTGTCAAATTTTGAATAACATGGTTAGTCTTTTACAGGGTGGATCACAAAATTCACTTCAAAAGGCAACGTTTAGATTTTGTAGTCACTGCTGCTGATTGAAATCAAGTTGTGATTCTAAAGTATATGGGGGGAGAAATCTAAAGTGGTTCCTTTATGACAAAGCACAAAAATAGATCAAGGGGTTGGAACTGGTATCAGAAGTTTCGTGTCTCTGTCATTTTTCTTGTTCTCACTCTGATTCTGATATTTGTTGCCGTTCTATTTCACGGCAATATTCAGAAACCAAGTTTGTCCTTTTCGCAGAGGTTAAAGTGGGATAGCTTTGATTATCTGGTACGCTGTAATCCAAAAAGAGAGTTGTGGAATGGAATCGAATTAATATGGCAGATACCTGACTCTCCCAAAGCTGTTCTCTTTCTAGCTCATGGATGTAATTGTAAAGCTGTCAACTTTTGGGACAAATCAACAGAATGCCCCCATTGCATTGGCTTACCTGAAGATAGGCTTCTTGTTTTTCACGCTCTGGCACGAAACATTTCTGTCATGACCATTTCAAGCATGGACAGATGCTGGACAATTGGAAAGGAATTGGTTACTGTCAAAAATGCTATATCATGGTGGGTTGTTAAAAACAAGCTTGAGGAACTTCCTCTCATGGCTATGGGGGTTTCCTCAGGAGGGTACTTTGTTTCCATGCTTGCCACTGAAATGAAGTTCAAAAGCATAGTGCTCATGATTGCGGAAGGATTGTTTGATCAAATCGACGTGAAAGAGTCATATCCGCCCACCCTTTTTGTTCACATGCCCAAAGATGAAACTAGGAGGCGGAATATAGATCGATATATGATTGCTCTAAGAAATAAAGGGTTAGATGTTGGGGAGATCAAATGCTTTGAGTTTCCCTTGTCTTTTCATCTTCTAGCTGACAGAATCCCTGGTATTGATTTCAATGTTTCTTACAAACTATTTCAGATGTTCAAGGATAAAGGATTCATTGATGGAAATGGGTATCTAAAGAAAGACGGCCGAGCCACTCGTTGGAAAGAAGCATTTCTTGGAGATGAACAGTTTAGGCCGGTAAATCATTTGGCTCAGCACATTCAGGAGGAGTTAAATGTTGCTTTTGCTTTGCACGAAATCACCAGCCGAAATTCTGATGAGATACTGAGATGGTTTGAATCTCACATGTAATCACTACTATATTACATCGCTCGAAGATCTTCATTTGTGAGGTAAACTTTTATCATTGTAGGAGACTCAGAACTCCACATAGATAAAGCTGGCTAATATGACTTGGAAGACAACGATCATATAAACTTTTTGGTTAATCATGAGTAGGCCAAAGTTTAATTAATTAAAATAGTGAAAACATTGCATCTTTCTATAGTTCACTTTGGTGGGGCCATCTACATTTATATGCTTCTTTGGAGAGTCTTCATCACATGCATGCAGTTTCTGAAACGTTATGGAAGTCAGGATCTGAATTAATTCAAGGAAAAACAAGAAAGAAATTACACAAAATAATGTTTTTTTATTTAAAACTAGAAGCGAAAAAAAACCATAACCATCAAACTTAATAGGATTTGACACAAAGGAGATAATAAAATTCTAGATTAAGATCACCTCTCTCCCTCTCTCTCTCTCTCTCTCTCTCTCTCTCTCTAAAATAGAAGATTCACACACAAGACATCCATGGAAACCGTATAATCAATGTGCTTCGTTTGCATCAGGCTTTTGGTTTGAGTTTTCCTTCATTGGCCATCTTGAATACCTGCGCTTGAGCTGCCGCAGCCGTGTTGGAGCCAAGTGCTGTGATGAAACTGGTTTTCACTTGGTTAGTTGTGAGAGAAAACTTGTTATTCGCCAAGGAGTTCAGAAAAGAAGCAGTTCCTTCTCTGTAAAGCGACCCATACCCATCGGTGCGTGTGTTGCCTAGTGCTTGAGGCAAGCTCATTGGCCGTCCTATACCTGGAAGGTTAGGAACGCCAAAGGCATTTCCCAACGTCCCCCACCACCCTAGGAGAGCCCATATCATTGCTGGGTGAGTCTTCCAGAAGCTGTAAAAAAACAAAAAAAAATTTGATTTTGATGAAATACACAATGTTTAAGTGGGAGAAGAGAAACTTACTAGCATGTACCGATGATGGGTGTGTTTGGATCAGGCACAAATGGAGGGGTGGTCGGAACAGTTGGAGTGGTTGGGGTGGTTGGTGGGGTTAGGGTCGGGGTCGGGGTCGGGGTGGTTGGGGTGGTCGGGGTTGTCGGGGTGGTGGTGCCGCCAGAGGTTGGTGGAGGATAGTAGACAGGGGTGGGAGAGGGAGTGGTGCTACCACCGGAGGATGGAGGGTTGTAGTATCCTCCTCCTCGTCCTGAAGGAGATGGCGTAGGAGTGGGTTTTTTTGTCGGAGTTTTGCAGTTGACTCCGCCGTGTGATGGAGTCTTAGGGGATGAACCTGCATGAAAAGAAAGGGACTGTGAGTAGCTTATTCAATGCTCCCTAGATTCTCTCTTTTTTCCCTTTCTTAGACACAATCACGTTTTTAAGAATGTGACAGGTTAGCTCACCAAAAAACACTCTCTTGATGCCCCCTTTATTCCAAATTGGAAACCCGAATCACCCATTTTTCTAAATATGTAGAGAGAGAGAGAGAGACCTCTGTGGGGGCTGCCTCCATGTGGAGTTGGAGGGTAGTAATTTTTCTGATCTTCAAAGCTGGCGGCCATGGCAGGGAGGACAATGGTTTGAGAAAGCAAAGCAGCGACCAAAAAGGAAGCTAGCAATGTCTGCATGGTGTTTTGGTTGAGCAGGCGATAAAAGGAGGAAGAAGAGGAAGGGTTAAAGAGGAGAATGAAGGTGGAAGATTATATATAGGATGGTTCCAAAGTGAAGTAAATATTTGCAGGTGGAAGAGTGTGAGAGTTGTTGTGCATTTATTTGTATTATTAACTGCTTTGCTTTCAAAATATTAGCATGCTCTCTCAACATGAACTGCTGTGGATTTTTCTGACACTCATCCCCCATCTTGTTTATATCTTTATTGTGTTATATTTACGAATATAATAACTTTAGCTATTTTCCAAAAAATACTCTACATTTTCCCATTCTATTTTAGATAATTTTCTATAATTATGCATTTTTTATTGCCCTCTTCTCATTAGGTTTTCAATCTAATAACATTTCGTCTTTTTTTTTTTTTCCAGTGTCTTTGCGTTTCGTAGCAAATGCAATGAGTGTCGAAGATGGATGTTGTTTTCTGTTTATATTTCGACTAATATATATGCTTCCACTGGGTCACGTCCTTCTATGTTGGCGTTATCGACATAAAATAACGCTAACTATGCAACAAAAAGTGAATATACCTTAGTCCCTAATGTTTAGTTAAGAATGATTTGAAGAGAGTATGATCATGTCCTGCAATTTTACTACCAGACTTGTGACAAGTTTCGAAGTCCTTCGTCGTTAGAATTCTCGATATTCCAAGTTTGCAGTGGTAGCGAATGGATCAAGTCGATGGCCAAAAGTCTGGTAATTTACGCGTTATGGGCCATGGAGGCATGCATAGTCCCGTTGTATAGACTTTTTTTATTTCGTATTTTTTACTTAACATTTTATTATATTGTTGTATAGTAACATTTGATTTTATGAATTTTTTATTTGCTTGTAGTTTTTTTTTTGTTCTCTTGAGAGTAGTTTATACGTAAATCTTAGAATTAAATTTTGTCTTTTAGCTTCTGCGATACATAGATAAATCACAATATATTAAAGGATTAATTAGGTTTTGTCATGTGTTATTCTAATTAAGTAATCATCCATTATCAAATATGACTTCCTTTTTTGAACTATACACGTATGATAAATCATCCATGTCAAGCAAACCCTTGATGGATAAACTTTCATAGAGTTAAAAAGTGAATTGATATTAGTATTATGTTATCCCGCCTTGACGAAATCAAAACAAAAGATCTTGTATAAATATAAAAATGATTTTTTTACTTTTTGAGCTGATTTTTAGAATGAGTTATACCATGTCACTTTCTATTATGCCATCATAGTTAAATTTGTATGATGTCAACACTGATTAAATACGCTAAACGTGAAAGAAAGAAAAACCAATCACGCTAGACATATGAACGAGTGTTGTCTCATATTGACAAAATCTAAATAAATGATTCTGTATAAATATTAGGAGAATTTTTTCACTTTTTGAACTAACATTTGAAGTGATTACCTTTTCACTTTCTATCATGTTCAACAAATTGCTTTCTGTCCATGTGTTACACTTGAATTCGAGACATTTGTTCGTAGTTGAAACAAACGCAATAAAAGATGGACCCAACTCATTTGGTGAACATGAGTGGGGAGGGTGATGACTCCAAATTAAAGATCACTGCAGAGAGTAGGTGTGATTGCATGATAAGAAAAAAAAAAAAAGTTGGCGAGAGAAGAGAGACAACAAAGATCTAGTTGTCGTCTTTGAGAGGCTATCTCTTCTCAACACCACAATCTAACTTGAAACATAGCTTGCATTTCAGGAAATGTAGCAGAGAGAGAGAGAGAGAGAGAGAGAGAGAGAGAGAGAGGTATGTAGTGTAATTTAAGTAGAATTTATTAGCTGTGAAACTAGAGGTTGGAGAGCATATGGATTTTTATGAATGTGTAAGAGAACAGCTTGGCATAATAATTGTCACTTTTTTTTTTATCTGTTTCATTTGTCAGAGAGAGAGCTAGTGATGAGGTAGGAGAAGAAGAGCCAGCTTGGAATGTCTCTTCTTCTTCTGCTTCTTCTTTTCTGGGCTTTACCTGAAACGATACATGATTGTGGGGTTGTTCATGGTTTTTAGGGTTAGGGTTTCTTGTTTTCACTTCTCATGTCTTCGTAGATTTACAAAACTATCACCCCTTCCGGACCCTTTTTCTTCTTTCCTTGGAGGAATCTCCTTTCCCAACTCTTTTTATTTTTTATTTTTTGGGTAATTGTTTATTTATTTTTTTATTTTTAATGAATTAAACTTCTTTTGATTACTTGGTAACGTTGATTTAGTGGTGCTTCTGGTACAATATAGTTCACTTTGGGTCGGATTTCGTGCGAATTATTTTTTTGAGATTATTCTAAAACGCATTGTATTAGGTAAAAAAAATAACTATACTTATAAATCAATTAATTTTTATTTTTCTAATCAATATGAAATTGTGTATTTCTACTTATATGAACTGAATCTTCACAATCAATAGAATTATCAAACTATCTTTGAACTTAGAGCAAGAGTTAAAAGCTAGAGAGAGGAAAGTGAGTTACAACTTTTATGGGGGTTTGACTCCTTGAAGGACGTAGGACTAGTTTCTCAAATGAATATATTGCATCACTTCGTTTGAGAGTGATCTAACTACTTTAAGGCCATAAGAAAATAACTCATGAAGTTGATTGTGTGCATGATCAAAAGCCTTTATGTCTTCGTTTGTGTCGTAGATCCACATCTCTTGCTTAGACTTTTTGGTTCTATCACCTTGACCTACATGTCATATGGGTAGTTATGAAAAGTGATAGCCGCTGTACGAAAAAAATTAATAAGGATAGTTTTTCACGTTGTTAAAATTTAATAGATAAAAATAAATACTGAAATTTTTATATGGGCATGAAAAAACTAAGATATAAAAAGTTACAATATTTTTTTTTTTTTTCGAGAAAATAGGTATTTTCAGAAAATATTCACAGAGAAAAAAAATATACCTCTCTTATTATTCTTCTTTCGTATTGTTTCTTTTCTTTACTACGATGTATTGCTTTTCTTTATTTGTTTTGTTTTAATGATATAACTTCTTTTTGTGTCACGTTCCGCAAGAAACCCGACACAAAACAAAAAACAATCCGATCTGAAAACAGACCGAATCGCCCAATCTTTAATTTTAAATTATTTATTGTGAGTAGAAGTCTTAAAAAGCCAGGATCCAAATCAAATAAGTTAGAAACGAAGTCCAACAAGTATCATCAAAATTAAATGATATTATAATGTCCAAACTAAATATGTCAAAATAAAATAACAATAAAGTCTGTCAATAACAAATGTCTCTCTCTAAGAAACTTAAAATATATAAGAAAAGGATACCAATCTTAGTCTTGAGTTGGCATATTGTAATCCTGACTAAAGCTTAAAAAACAACGGGGTCATTTGAGGTGAGTCAACTTAACTCAATAAGAGAAAAATTTATATTCGACGTTTATCATTAAGAAGTATGGACGACGAGCATGCCAAGTTCAAATTGTTTTTGTAAAACTAATTTATAAAACAAGTAGGAGGACAATTATTAAAAACAATCCACTACAGTATGATATATTTCACTCCTTAGCAATGTTCGAGCTTTGCATCATAGTACTAGGAGAGAATGAATGTATCGATAAAATACCAATGATTAAAAATCAAACACAAAAGGAAAAAGAAAAGGAGAAAAAAATTCTAATAGTAAAACTACGCATTTTTGCGTTTCATTCTTTTATGTTAAAATAAAACGTCTACGAAAATTCGTACTAGGAACCCAAGCCCGACCCAAAAAGAAAATGGATCAACGGGCTCCAATATCGCTAAATAGTCGAAGTTCAAAATTTGTTATATTAAAAAAATTTAAGGTGTTAATTGTAAAATTGCAAGTGCTCTTCGAGAGCTTTCATTTTACTAATGGTTTTATATGAAACTCTTGTTCTCTAAAAAAATGAATGATATATGACTTGTTTTTTGAGGGCAATTATCATGGTGGGTAAACTCATATGACAAGAGAAATTAGCAATATATATATTTATTTTTTTATTATATATTTTTTAAATACTTGTTAGCATGTTAAATATTATTTAATATAATTAATGTTATAAATTATAAATAATTAATTTATTATATTAATTGTACTAATCATTGTTTGATACGTACGAAAGTATTTTAAGAAAGTAAAATTAAAGAGTAAACGTTAATATAGAAATCTTGCTTCTAAATATGGCTGTGATTCGGACCCAATTCCCTAGCAAATGATTCCATTAAAAGGGAAACCTCCCCAGATTTTTAGGGATTGAATGAACAATATCGTATTTATATATACGATCAATATGTAGCGAGCGATACAAGTTGCTAATATATTGCCATTACATATTGGCGAAGAACATCTTTTCTGCCATGCATGGAGCACGCGCATGGCCATAATCACTCTCTAGCGACTGATAATCATAGCATATCTTGATCCCCCGCCTAATTAATTTTAAGACGATAAAAATGCTTGATCATGCCTTCGTTTTTGAACAAATATTTGTTCTCTCTTGCCCAGAAATCGGATTTAGTGCGTGCGTGCGTGTCTGTATAAATATGAGATTTTCTTGTCCGACTCATGAAAAGCTCTCTGTTAATCTGCTTCTTAGAGCAATGGAAGAAGATGATAGCAGCTGCTTCCTGTTTTCATCGGTGCCCATTTTTGCTGCAATTATAGTTTCTCTTGTTTTCATGAACCAGAGGAGGAAGAGTGAGCATAGAAGGAAGAAACTACCTCCTGGGCAAATGGGGCTTCCTTTGATTGGTGAAACAATGACGTTCTTCAAAGCTCAACGAAGCAACAGGCTGTTTGAGGAGTTTGTTCAGCCACGAGTATCCAAGTACGGGAAAATCTTCAAAACAAGTCTGATGGGGTCGCCGACGGTGGTGGTGAATGGGGCTGAAGCCAACAAGTTTATCTTGTTGAATGAGTTCAAGCTGGTAGTTAGCTCATGGCCGTCGGCGTCAGTTCAGCTGATGGGAAAAGACTCGATCATGGAGAAACAAGGAGAGAGCCACCGTCGCCTTCGTGGGCTCATAGGCTCCACGCTTGGCTTCGCAGAGCTCAAGCCATTGCTGCCCAAAATGTGCGACATGGTTCAGGCTCATCTGGACACTAAGTGGCTGGGCAAAGACACAGTCAGCCTCTACCGCTCTGCGAAACTCCTGACGTTTACGTTTGTGTTCGACTGTTTTCTAGGCATTGAGGTTAAAGCCGGCATGTTGGAGACTTTTGAGAGGGTTCTGGAGGGTGTTTTTACGGCGCCGTTAAACTTCCCCGGGACCAAATTTTACAGAGCGAAGAAGGCGAGGATGGAGATAGAGAGAATGTTGGGAGAGGTGGTGAGAAAAAGGAGGAAGCAAATGGAAGTTAGGGTAGGAGACGATGATTGGAACGTAGGTCTGCTCCTTTCTCGATTAGTGGATGGGATGATAGGTCTGCTCCTTTCTCGATTAGTGGTGGGATGATTCGCGGGGAAATCAGCGAAGTGGAGGGGATCGATAGTGTCGTTTTACTGGTTTTTGCAGCCCACAACACTACATCTTTCGCCATTGTCAATGACTTTCAAAATGCTGGCTCAGCACCAAGACTTCTATCGTCTTCTACTTCAAGGCAAGTATAGCTTTCCTGCTTAGTCTCTTGAAAAATCTCGTGTTTTCTTGGTGTACTGATGAGTTCTATTAATCGCAGAGCACGTAAACATTAGACTAAGAAAAGGATATGACCAGAAGTTAACTATGGAAGACATTAAGAAGATGAAGTACAGGTGGCAAGCTGTTGGTGAGAGCATGCAGTTGTTTCCTCGCATCCACCATTCTTTCCGGAAAGCCATTTCCGACTGTGAATGGTTTACCATTCCTAAAGGATGGAAGGTGAGTTGAAACGGACAAATCATTTTTCCACAATCTTGTCTTCGTATTTTGTTTTGCAAAAGGATTCTTGTTTCAAGATGTCGCGGACAACTTTTGGTACACATTACTGTGATGAATATTTCAAAGACCCGTTGAGTTTCAAGCCAAGTAGATTCGATGGACCTCTTCCCCAATACGTGTTCGTTCCATTCGGCGGAGGGCAGAGAGTTTGTGCAGGACACCAACTAGCCAAGATAAACATTCTCATCTTCCGTCATTTTGTCGTCACTAGATTCGACTGGTCTCTGATTAATCCCGACGAGCCAATCACGATGGATCCTCTCCCTTTCCCTCCTCAAGGAATGCCTGACAACATCAATGCCCTCAATCACCATGAAAAGATGGCCAATCAAACAATGCGCTAGCTCTGAAAATTGAGGCTCCTGAGCATGAATAGAGGTTGAAGAGCACATATAAATAGTAGCCAGGCTCACTATGATTAAAAGATCTGTTCAACTTCACTCTGGCTTATCATTTCTGTTCAATCCTCTATACAGCTTCAGTAGCTTAGATCAAATACGAACATAAAGAGGTAATAGAGGACAAAATCAATATGGATAACATATTTCTATTGACTAACTTAAACTCTGATGTGTCACAAGAAATCAATCAAATGATATTACCATTGGTGGACTATATCATACAAAGAATAAGTAAACGTTTTCCAAGGGCCACGCAAACTTAGAAAGATCGAGGATCTTTTACACACTTGGTGGAATCTGGCAGTAGGTTATGCCGGATCGGCCTCAATCCTTTTCGAAACCAAAAGTTCACCAGGGTCATTTCCAATTTCCTCACCTTAAATCACCAAACGACAAAACACTTAGGCATTAACGTTAAGACTAACCAAAAGAAGGCAACTCAGAATGAGTTCTTTAACATCACTTTTTTTTTTTGTATTTCGGCGATGACTTATTCGTGAACAATGAAGTATGAACTGTTAGGAATCAACCTATAAAATCGGTGAAGAATTCCAGAAACCTATTAGGATGCCACCAATATTTGATCTCGTCAAGAAAAACTGTGAATTTCTTAAGATATCAAGAATGCATTTGATTTCCAGATTGTAATGTTATTGACTTTCTTTTAAATTGCTATGCCTCAAATATCACGTTAACTACCTACCTAACAATGAATAGAACAAAGAACACTAACCTGCCTGACAATGAATGGCTCCCCTTCCAGACTCAGAGGTTCCGTTAAAATTGTCAAAAAACCATTTCGATTACCAAAAACAATATCTGTTAATGGCCTATCACCCACCTGAAATCAATGTTGATACTATATTTTTACAGAAAACGCCAAAACTCAAACCATTGAAGCAGTTCACAGCTACCTTACCATGATAAGTTGTGAAGAAGGGTAGTTGAAGTGCTTCTCAATTTCTTCAGCCGTCCCAACTGGTTTCTTTGCCCCTGGGTAACAACATATACAGATCTCATGATACAGATGAAACTAAATTCTCCCTACTTATTTTACAAGAACTTAGGAGAATTTTAACATAAAAAAGGACAACATAGTTTTACCACCTAGGCGTAATCCCCCATTCCGCATATCAAATAGGGAATGGATTCCTAAGGATACGACATAAAACAACAATAACTATTGTTTTAACCTTCATTTGAATGGATCTAAACCTGTAACTTATCATAAAAATGTATTTGATCAGTTTTAGCAGAGCTCAAGTTTCTAAGAGAGATAACAGCATACGGTGTCTTATAACTTTGATTCCAATTGCATTCTCCAGAGCCATAGCTTTTGAACCATCATTGTCATACTCTTGAAGCCCTAACCAATTACATTAAGAAAATAGCATTATAGATTGAAGGAAAACACCCAGTACATAGAAGCACAACTTCAGGACAATTGAACCCAGAATTACCAGCAGAGTTACTAAAAACCGCGATGTCATGAGAGAAAACCGATTTACAGCGTTCTATAGATGAGTTTAGAGGCCCCCAAAGTGTCAAACAGTAAGGGGCAGTGATCGTATTGTCTTTATCAAATACCACACCTTTGAAACCCCTTCTCTGCAACTCACTCCAATCAATGTACCTTATATCAGGCACGACAACATGGGGAAGAGCCAAATGGCGTTCCTTGGCAACCACGACCGCTGAAGAAACAATAGCACCAACGTTCAATCTCTGACCCAATGCCGCTTTGATATCCACCCACCACATGTTTGTGAAAAGTCCCCTCTTTATCCGAACTTTTACACCGCTCTGCTCCTCTCCTCGCCCCACTTCTTGATTTCGGATATCTGTGTTCCCGTTAGCGGCACTATTATATTCGATATACGGGAAGAATTGATGGAATGACCTTTGCCGATGAGTGGGACTAGACTTTGAGCTTTTGGGGAAGTGATGATCGTCACTGTGTCTTACCCGGGAATGGCTAGTCAGACATAGAGAAGACGAATTTAGAGAAAATGAATTACAGGATTCACAGCTATATTTGGCAAAGGAAAGAAAGGAGAGACGCCTGACTCTACGCCGGGGATGGAAGAATAAATCGGTGGGGAAGAGGAAAGGGTAAGCGCAGCTGGGCAACGAAACTGCGCAAGAGGTCAGCATTTCGACTAATATTATTATTAATATTTTAGTCCTCATCTGGAATTTAAATTTCTTTAGCTTGAATCTTTGGGCTAAGCCCATTGGATAATTCACCAAGATTTAATTTTTAGGCCACTTCGGTGTCCGTCTAACCATGTGTTGCTACAAAAGACCCAATATTCACTGGCATATTCCACTTTCATGGAGTCTTCTGGAACTGCATTCGAAGGACTTCAATGTAACGATGGAATTTCGAAAACTGAGTGACATAATAATCACACTCTAATTTTACACTTAAATCTTTAAAATATTTGATATTGTACACACAAGTGTGGCGAAGAACAAAAATAAAATGTTCAAATCAAAAAAATTTAGGAAACTAGATAAAAAATACAAAATAAATAAGATTTAAACTTGTAATTCCCCGTGCACCCTCGAGATGCACAACGTGCAAAACTTGTGTAGTCCGCTACAAGGTCGGTACAGTAGTTGTAAATTTGTCACTTTTATTGCACAGGAGTTAAATAGAATTTGGGTCACCCGTTCAAACATCAAAATGTCGACCTTTCATAATTCTGGTCCAGTTTTGGTTAGTAACGAAAAGAAAGAAGCTTGCAAGAACCAGGTTCTTTCTTGGGTAGGTCATTCATATCGTCCTTCGTCCCGAGAAAAGACGACCAGAGCTTGACAGCTGCTTCTCTCTCTCTCTCTCTCTAGTCGCACACGCGCATTCATATCCTAAATTTAGCTAAAGCCAATGGCTTATCCTCTGACAATAGAGTTGGTCAACTCGACGGTGTTATCTTCTCCATCATGATTACCTCTATCTTTCTCGGCTGCTTCCTCTCTCTGTCTTCTAGCTTTGCAAACCTGTATCCAGCTTAACAACTCAAACCTTCTCTCCCACTGTCCATTGTGGCTTCCGTTCCTTTAGGCCCCTATATAATACCCCCGTCGAAACCCTTCTTCAACATCCTCTCTAATCGTCCTTACATTCCTTCTCTCCACGGCACAAACCACCCTTTGCACCCAGCTCTGAGTAAACTGAAAAATGCCATCGTCTTCTTCTCACAAGTTCCCAACTTTGTTTTTTCTTTCTTCATTGCTACTGCTTTCTCCAATGGGAGTTTCAGCAGCAGGAAACTTCTACCAGGAAGTAGACGTCAGCTGGGGCGGCAGTGAAAGGGCCAAGATACTCAACGGAGGCCAACTTCTGACGCTGTCTCTCGACAAGGCCTCCGGCTCCGGTTTCCAGTCCAAAAAGCAGTACCTATTCGGAAGGATCGACATGCAAATCAAGCTTGTGCCTGGGAATTCAGCCGGAACCGTCACTACATTTTACGTAAGCCTCAAATTCTCCTCTTCGACACTGTAAACGATTCAGCTTTCTTCGCCGAACAACATCTCAATGATCTTCGCTCTTATGCAGTTGTCTTCTCAAGGACCAAATCATGATGAGATAGACTTCGAATTCCTCGGCAACCTTTCTGGAGATCCCTATACCCTCCACACTAACGTATACGCACAGGGCAAAGGAAACAGAGAACAACAATTTCACCTCTGGTTTGATCCAACCAAAGCCTTCCACACCTACTCAATCGAATGGAGCCCACAAAAAATAAAGTAAGAAATACAAAACAATTCACCGTCAAACTCAATTTTCTAAGAGCTTCTTATCCTTCCAGGTTCTTGGTAGATGACATTCCCGTAAGAGTCTTCAACAACTTGGAATCAGTGGGCATTCCGTTCCCCAAAAACCAACCAATGAGAGTCTACTCAAGTTTATGGACAGCAGATGATTGGGCGACGAGAGGAGGCCTGGTGAAGACTGACTGGACGAGAGCACCATTTACAGCAACTTACAGAAACTTTAATGCGAATGCATGCGTTTGGACAACCAGGTCTGCGTGTGCTTCAAAACCCACCAATTTATTGCAGGATGGGAGGTGGGTTGATCAGGAACTCGATGCTAAAAGCAGGAACAGGCTCAGATGGGTTCAATCGAAGTTTATGGTTTACAACTACTGTACCGACCTCAAAAGGTTCCCGCAAGGTCTTCCACCTGAATGCATGCGATCCAGATTTCTGTGAAGAAATTCTGCGTCTCTCCTATGCTGCCAGTTCCTTGGTTTTCGATGATTCTTTGAGTTTTCTGTTTAAGAATGTAGCTTCCGAATTCCTTGCGTAATGAAATTCTTTGATTTGTTGATCCTCATTTCTGTGCATCACTGACCTCAAAAGGTCCCCTTTCAACTTCTTTTAAGATCTCCTAGCAAACAATTGCGAAGCTTTTCATGGAAACCAGCACAAACTACTTCACTTAAAACTCAACATATTTCATAGGGTGGAAGTCGGTTAGTGTAGAACAGGAAACCGAACCGAACTGAACTGACCATTTGAGTCGGTTCGGTTCGGTTAGGTTTTGAAGATGTCAAAGCCAATTTGGAAACCCAACCGTCAAAACCATTAATTCAGTTCGGTTCTTTGTTATGTTTAATGAAACCCGAAATTAACATTTAACTTAAACCGAGCAGGCTAACCTGTTCAGCATTGTGTTCCGCCGACTCGAAAGTGTGCCCTGCGAACTGCGAAGTAGAGCATAACGGGAAATCATAGGGAGTGCGAAGTACGAAGTGCGGTTCCTGCGTCTGCATGGCTGCAAAGTGCGCTGCGAGCCGCGAGGGACTCCGACCACCGGCTAGAGGCGAACCGCAAGTAGGTAAAGCAGTTTCCTCAGAAACAATTTTCTAGTAGCTTTCATATCAACAAAAAATGAATCGTATTCATTTATTGAAATACAGTTTTTCGTAAACATTTGGATAGCTTTTGTGAAACTAAAACAAGATGAAATGAAACGTTAAAGAATGGTACACCTCCATTAATGTGTCGATTAGCTGAGACTTTTCTCTGCGTCTTTCGTAGAATATTTCAATTAAATCTTTATATTCCTTTTCCTGCTAACAAGTTCAAACATTAAGTGTTAATTAATTACACCTTAATATCTTGTTAATTTAAAAACAAATAGACGACCTTCTTCAAGAAATATAGGGAAGCAACTCTTGACAACTAGGATGTTGAACAAGATGGCGCATTCATAATCTCGAGATAGTCATTATCATAGATACACGACCTTCTTCCCCACCTACAACTACTTGGAAATCGTTTTCTTTCCATTCCTCTAAATTCATTGCTTAAGAAAAGTAACTCATTTTGGGTCAACCTTTACTTCAAGCAAAACCATTAATTAATAAATCACTTCACGAATAAAGAATTTGAAAGATGACTACGTATGCATTTCATTTTGGAAATAATAGAACTATAAACTTGTAAAAATATCTAAGTAGATGTTCGAGATTCTTGGCTACTTTGGACAAGAAGCAGAAAACTTTAATTTTTAATAAAATAGAGGCAGAAGTAGAATGGTCAACAAATTCAACTAGTCTTAAGATATTTAATGAGCAACGATGTCGTGAGAAACTTGCTAGAATGGTCATGATAGAAGAATTATCTTTTAGTATTGTAGAAGGTGAGTGGTTTGTAGAGCTTCTAAATGAATTGCAGCATAAGTTTGATGTCCTCTATCGCAAAACAGTTGCAAATGATATTTTCATGATGTACATCAGGAAAACGATTAAGTTAGAAGTTTTTTTTTTCATACAATTGACTTCAACCATATGTCTAATAATTGATATAGAACATAAACTATATGGCGTGACTTGTCAGACTCGGGTATAGATAAGTTTTGACTGTAACAGTTGACAAAGCTTCTTCTATTGAGGCTGCTTTGAAATTTTTGGTCAATAATATAAAAAAATTAGAAGGCTATTGGTGCTGGATGGACAGTTTATGCATGTTAGATGTTTTGCTCATATTGTAAATCTAGCAATTACAAATGGGTTGAAAAACAACAACAATTCTATTGTGAAGATTAAGAAGGCGGTGAAATATGTATAATCTTCTTCTGCGATAATGCAAAAGTTCAAAGCATGCATTGATAGTACAAGAATTACATGCAACAATAACCTATGTCTTGATGTTTCAACATGATGGAACTTGACATATTTAATGCTGCAAATTGCGTCTAAATTTCAAAAAGTGTTTGTTAAAATTTCAAAATGGCACTTTAATAGCCCTCGTGCAAAAGAAGATTGGTGGGTCGTTCGTGAATTTATAACACTATTAATGGTATTTTACGAAATTACATTGAAAGTCTACTTAACATTGCACATTACAGTCAATGTATTCTTTGCAGAATTATGCAAACTTCATCTTGTAATCAAAAAGTATATTGTAAATGATAACACATTACTAAGATCCATAACTTTGAATATGCAAACAAAATTTGATAAGTACTGAGGAGATTACACTTAAGTGTATCACTTTATCTACGTGGTTGATCCACAGTTCAAACTGAAGTTCATAAAACATTGCCTCTTGAAGTTGCAATAATCGAAATTGACCAATGAGATACTAATGACTTTGGATGATACAATTAGATTATTGTATGGTGAATATAAAGTACAATTACCAAGAAATAATAATGTCGAAGAAGACTATACGACTATAGTTGAAGATTTTGAGGTACAATCTACATTTAAGGCCGAAGTGAACAACAAAAATGATTTTGGGTGTACTAATGAAAGAGACAACTATTTTTCTGCAAAACTTGAAGAATTTTCTAACGACAAAGAATTATTGCATTGGTAGAGAATGCACACTTCAAACTACTTTGCTTTGTCGAATAGCGAGAGATGCTCTAATCATTCATATTTCAACAGTTGCCTCAAAGTTGGGTTTCAGTTGTGAAGGTGAAATTTTGAATTCCTTTTGGAGTTCATTAGCTCCCAAGACGGTAGAAAGTATCATTTGTCTTCAAAGTTAGATTCGTGATGCAGATAGGCAGGTCAATATTTGCGAATCATTACAACAAGTTACATAATTTGAAACAGGTATAACATTTTCTACTTTTAATAATATTTTTTTTTTCATGCATTATTAAGTTGTTCTAATTTTATCGTATTTATTTGTTATTTAGCTTTGATTGATATGTAGAGAAACCAAAGAAAAGTTGATTTTCCGAGCAAACCAGCACTATATTTAATAGAAGCAAAGGTGATTATCAGTTATATTTACTTTTCATTTTAATTGTTCATATGACTAAATTATTTTATTTGTTAATACATGTTAGACATCAAAGTCACTGGTGGCAAGATGTCAAAACCACGCTCATTGAGAAATTGCACTTTATATTTTGTAGATATCAGAATTATTATTTCTTTATTTTGATGCTTCACAAATTTGTAGTGTAGTAGGTTGTAGATGTTTCTCTTATTATTTTTTTCTTATTATTTTTAGTACTTACATTAAATATCTGGATTGTTTTTCTATTTTATTTATAATATAATATGTTTATTATTGACTTATTATGTGTTTTTATGCTTGAGGAGTATGTCTTTGGTAACCAAATGAGCGATTTCGCAATATCATGTTTCTTTCCTTATTTATTTATATGAATATCTGGATTATTTTATTTTTTATATTTGTATTAATGTTGTACGTTGATGAGCAAAATTTTCAGGCGAAAATTAGCAAATGCCCAAAACCGAGCCCAAACCAAGTCCAAACCAAACTCAAATAAATTTCTTCTCAGTTTTGGTTCAATTTTTATACCCGATCAGTTTTGGTTCAATTTTGATTTTTAAGAAACTAACCCTGTAGGGTCGGTTAAATTTTGGCTAAAAATTGACCCAACTCAAAAATTTCCACCCTAATATTTCATAACGAAGCTCATTTAATGGATCCTTAACTCCTCCAACCAAGCCAAATCTTAACCACCGAAAGTTTTGAATGGGTAAGTTATAAAATTTTATTAATTTCCTTTAATGGGAAACGACTACCATTCTAATATGGTGGAAAAACAATGACGTGATGGGCTTTGCTCCAATGGAGCTCCACGCGATCTATATTTATATTTTTTTGGAATAACAGATTATTTTTATCTAAAATTTAAAGAAATGTTACAGACTTAATAATTTTTCTTAAATATTAATTGATCGCCATAATTTGGAATCAAGAGAAAGGAAATGCAGAGAGGAAAGATGGAGAGGAGAGAGCTGTTGTAAATTGTAGTCTCTATTTGAATATTTCAGAAAAGGAGAATCTATGTATACAAACTTAAATTACTGTACATATATATGGTAAGACAGAATATGCTAATTCTAACATTTACATCCATACAATCACAAAGAGCATAATTAACAAACTTATAATGGATTATATACTAACGTCCACCTTTAAAATCAAGGCCAAAAGATGAAGAGCTTGGACCAGAAGTTTGAAACTTGGAAGGTAGTAATAGTTTAGTGAGTGCATAACTATTTGGTCTTCGAAAGGAGCAAGGTGAAGACCATGATTTTTTCTACACCAGTCTCCTAAATAAAGTGGTAGTCGATCTTCACATGCTTGGACTTAAAATGCAAAACTAGATTGATTACATGATAAGTTGCGCTCAAATTATTATAGAAGATAGTAAGGACCTCTGTTTAAGGGACATGAATCTCATTGATAAGAGATTGAAGCCAAATATTTCTGTTGCACCATTCGCAATACTGTGGTATTCTGACTTAGTGCTTGATCGTGAAAAAGTCATTTGCTTGATCGATGACTAAGAAATAAGGTTAGAGTCCAAAAAGATGCAGAAAGTACTAATACTTTTACGATCATCGGAGAATAAAGTCTAATTCGCATTTGTATAACATTGTAGGTTAAAAGAAGACGACGGTGAAAAATGAATACCTAAGAAGGATGTTCCTCAAAGATAGCGGAAAATCTATTTAACCGCTTGCCTATGTATATCTAGGGAGCATTCTTAAACTGACATACTCTGTTAATCACAAATAAGATGTAGGGTCAAGTAAAACAACAATATTGAAGTCCACCAACTATACGATAGTAAATGGATCCATTTGAAAAAAAGAAGTACTTAAATTTTTTGGTAGAATCAAACTACACACCATTGGTGTAGGAACTAACTTACTAGCAGCCATATTACCTCGAATAAGCAAGTAAAAAATATACCTAGATTGAATGAGATGTATATCCGAAGAAGTTTTGGTAACAGAGCTGCCAAGAAAGAAACATAAATCCCCAAGATCTCAAACAACAGACTTGGAATGTAAGTATTCGAGAAGTTTGTCGAGAAGAAGAGTAAAATAATGTGATCGACATAAATCAACATCAGAACCATGGAGAATTGCTGTCAAAATATGAATAAAGAGGTATCAGACTTGAATGCTCAGAAACCCCAGCTAAGAGTGCATTTTATAATTTTGTGTACTAAGCCTTGAGTGATTGCTTTAGGCCATATAGAGCCTTCTTCTAGTAAGCACACAACAAATGGTTGGAAAACTAGACTATTTTGGTAAGATCACCGTGCATAAATGCATCAGTGATATCTAGCTGCTTAATAGTCCAACCAAATGAAATGACTAATAAGATGGTTAGATGAATAGTAGTTGGTTTATCATCCGAGTTAAATGTCTCTTCATAGTCAATTCCCTTAATTTGATTACACCCTTTGGCTACAAAATAAGTTTCTTACCGATTTATAGACCCGTCAATAATTAATTTTTGTTTGAAAGCTCTGTTACAACCAATAACTTTAGCCTATTTAGAGAAGAAACCAACTACCAAGAATTGTTTTTATGAAGTACTACAATCACATAATCCATTGCAACGAGACAAGGCGGGCTGTTTGTTGCTTGTAGAAAGGTTGTGGGCTCTGCAACAGACTAAATAATAGCTTAATATATTTTTGGCTTTAAAATGCCATCCATTTAAGTTGTTCTCATTGAATGACGATTGCAAGTGATTTCATTGCTACTATTATTGAAAATGCTAGCAGGAAAGTTGGGTAATAGTGGGGATAGTGAAGAATTAGGCGTTGAAATAGATGGGGAAGTTGTTGGAAGTGTAGAGGAGAGATTCGGTATACCAAAGGAAATTGTAGAAGAACTATGGGAATGAGAGGAAGGGAAAGTAAGTGATTAGATAGGGATGTAGAAGGAAGGAAGGTTGGAAACATGCTTAGAAAAATTTGTAAAGGGAAATGATTATTCAGCAAAGACAACATGACTGAGTTGCCTAGACACAATAGAACTTAGGGTTTAAGCATAAGTAACTTTTATTGTGGGTAATGTACCCCAAGTAGACACTTGGGAGAGAACAAAGTTAAAGTTTGTTTTTACTGTGGGGATGAAGATATGGAAAAGATAAACACCCAAAAACACGAATAAAAGAATATGGGGGCAAAGTACAATACAAATATTCATTAGGAGACTTTAACTATAATACTGATGTGAGCATATAATCGATTAACGCTATTGCTATTTCAAAAGCATATGGACTAAAAGCTGGAGGAACAGAAGAGTGACATATTAAAGCTAGATCAGTCTTGACAACATGACAATTATTTCTTACAACCAGATCATTTTGACTAGGAGTATAAGGCCAAGAGACATGATGGTGAATTCCAAGAGTTCAAAGAACATTATAGAGAGATTGATACTCTCTACCCCAATTAGATTGTAGTTGTTTTATGAACGTACCAAATTGATTTTTAACTAGCTCATGGAATTCTAAGAAGGTGCGATGTATTTGATCTTTTATTTTCAGACCATAGAACCAAGTAAAACATGTGTAATCATAAACAAACAACAGAAAATATTAAACACCAGTTACTGAAAGTATAGGGAAGTACCACAATATTCAAAAGGAGGGGTGTGAGGAAGTGGGTAGCATAGTATTTCCAATATTTATAATAAAAGAGCCTTACCATCGACAACTGTCATGCCCCATTTCCCATGATGCATGAAGGCAAGCGCCAATGACCCAAAAGAGAGGATGAGCTGGGCTACTCCTCGGGCGCGCAGCAGTTGGGCGTGCAACCCAATAAGGCGCACAGGGGGCACAACCCATGAGACACACATGGGCTGCAAGGCTGATCCGTGCAGACATGCGAGAAAGTACTGAAATGGCTAAGTGTTGGGCGGAGCATTTAGTGTGCGGCAGTTACATGCACACGGTGTGGACATGAGACGCACGCGGCACTCGGTTGGCGCACGCGGTGCGCGCAGCCAGGGCGTTACGCACTAGCAAAGCGCTAGAGTTATGAGGCGGGCGGCAGCGCGCAGAGCGTTACCCAACGGCTAGCTGACGCGGCACGCGGTATGCAGCAGGCACGCGCGGACATTATACGTGGTGGGGAGTAGGCGCACGGCAGTTTCACGCGGCATGCAGTAAATGGGCACTGGTGTTACACACGGATTGCACACGGTGCGGGGCACCAGGTCGAGACACGATAGGGCGAAACCACGTCTGGGCACGAGCATAACGCACCAGGCACAAGTAAGGTGCACATGCGGAACAGACCATGCGGCGCGCGAAATACGCACGCGGTGTGCAGGAGGCGCGCACGCGGTGCGCGACTGACAAGCAACAGATGCGTGAGGCACGCGCATTCAAGAAGGCATTAAGGCATTTGTGCATTGATGGCTGATTTTAATGATATGGCTGGGCCATGTTATATATAAACCTCTTGAGACACTAAGATAAAGGTATCCGAAAAAGAGTTCCTTAAGCTATTGTGGTGTGCCTTGAGCGAGTTGTTCCTAGTCTTTTTGTTTAGAATAGAAAGAGGGTTGAGAGGTTTTGTTGCCGCAAATACTTGTCTCATTTCTAGTTATTTCCGCAAGCACCATCAAGGAAGAATACTGGTCAAGTTAGGGACTTGGCGACGCACATACCATCGAGAAGACGAAAAATTGAAGGTGCGAATTTGAGGTGTGACAACTGGTATCAGAGCACAGTCATTCGGAACTACCGGAGATACAACACCACATTCATGGAGACTTTTGAGCAAGGTCAAACGGAGATGATCCTTGCAAGGCTCGACAGGTTGGAGAACTTTACCGGTATATCTATGGCAACAACGGAGGATGTGACATTACTAGTCGATCTTCGATTGATCAGGAAGGAGCTCGAGGAGTTCCAAGCATCAACGGGGGCGGACACACTTGCTATCGAACAACGGGTTGAGACCACACTTGGGAGGATAGATAAGAAACTTGCACGGATGGGCAAGGAGGTGGTTGGAGGCTCAAGCTGTAGATTAGCTACCTCCGCTGCACAGTACAAGGTACCGCAGCCCAAACCTTACAACGACAATCGTAATGCAAAAGAGTTGAGAACTTTCTTTGGGACATGAAGCAGTACTTCATGGCCATCGGCATCGAGGAGGAATGCCAAGTCATGATTGCAAGTATGTACTTAAGAGGAGATGCAAAACTGTGGTGGCGCCAAAACCAGAATAGAGAGCTACTAATAAACACATTTGAGGTGCTGGAGAGCGAGCTCAAAGATTGATTCTTACTGCTAAATTCGGAATGTACCGTGAAGGAGGCGCTAAGAAAACTGTGACAGACGGGCACAGTGTGCGACTACGTGAGGGAATACAGCTCACTACTACTCGACATCGACAACATGCATGACAACGATAAACTATTTAACTTCATGATAGGGTTACAACCATGGGCCCAAGCAGAGCTAAGATGCCATGGAGTGAAAGACGTGCTAACGGCTATTTTGGTTGCCAAGAGTCTTGTAGATTACAAGGCTACTCCCTCGACGGAAAGAAGGAAAGGCAAGAAGGATGGACGCGGAGGCAAAGCAAGTGGAGGAGGCACAGACAAGGGTAAGGCGACCCATAAAGCTTCAAGTTCTAAGAGACCTGATCACTTCCAGAAGAAGAAGTCCATAGGGTGCTTTATATATGGCGGCTCCTATTTTTCAAGAGAATGCCCGAGGAAGGAGGCATTATCCACGGTACGCACGCAAGGGGGTGAATCTGAGCAAGAAGACAAACCTAGGGTGAATTCAATCTAGATTGTCCATGCTATTTCTAGTGGAGGCGCGGGGCCAACACAAAAGAGACTGATGTATGTCGATGCGAAGATCGAAGGGAGACGGATCCGCGCTATGTTGGACACCGAGGCGACCAACAACTTCATCTAGAGCGAGAAGGCGAGAGAGCTTGGCTTGGAGCTAGCCAAGAGCGACACAAGGATTAAGGCTATCAACTCGGGAGCACAGCCTATCAAAGGTATGACTAAACCTTTGATGTGCATGGGAGAGTGGCGACGGGAGTGCCCACTCATGGTGGTCCCACTAGATGATTGGGCTCGAATTCTTCCGACAAGCCAAGGCGATGATCTTGACACATCTTGGCGTATTGGTGATCTAAGATGAACCAACACTATGTATGGTAAAGATGGAGACACGCGGAGGAAATATTATGCAGTCATCTCTTCAACTAAAGCCAGGCCTTAAGAAGGGAGAGACTACCTTTCTGGCGACGTTGAGGGAGGTCAAGGAGGAATAGACTAGCAAGGTGCCTAAAGAAGTTCTACGAGTACTCGAGGAGTACGAGGATGTGATGCCATTGGAGCTGCCAAAAAAGCTTCCACCAAGGCATGGTGTGGATTGCAAGATAGAGCTAGAACCCGGGGCAGTGCCACCAGCATAAGCACCTTACCGCATGTCACCTCCGGAGTTGGTGAAACTATGAAGGCAATTGGACGATTTGTTGGAGGCGGGTTACATCCAACCGTCTAAGGCACCATATGGGGCACCAGTGTTATTCCAGCAGAAGAAAGATGGGGCGCTTCGGATGTGCGTAGACTACCGACCACTCAACAAAGTGACTATTAAGAACAGGTACCCGATTCATAATATAAGTGACCTGTTCGACAGATTGGCAAAGGCGACCTACTTCACCAAGTTGGACCTGCGGTCAGGGTATTGGCAGGTGCGGATCGCGGATGGCGACGAGGCAAAAACGACTATGGTGTCGCGCTACGGGTCCTATGAGTTTCTGGTTATGCCCTTTGGCCTAACCAATGCGCCGGCCACATTTTGCAACCTGATGACAGAGGTGCTGTACGACTTCTTGGACCACTACGTGGTGGTCTACTTGGATGATATAGTCGTCTACAGCGAGTCACTTGAGGAGCACATACAGCATTTGAGGCAAGTGTTTGAGCAGTTACAACAACACTCATTGTATGTGAAGCAATAGAAATGCGAGTTCGGCATGGAGGAGATCAATTTCCTTGGCCACTACATAAAGCGAGGGGAGATTCGCATGGATAATTGCAAGGTGGAGGCGATCAACGGATGGACCGTGCCCACCAAGGTAACCGAGTTGAGATCATTCTTGGGTCTTGCTAACTACTACCTCAAATTCATTGCGGATTACTCCAAAATCGTGGGCCCATTGACGGACTTGTTGAGGAAGGAGCAAACTTGGCGATGGACGGACACATGCCAAGGCACATTCGAGCAACTCAAGGAAGCGGTGTCTTCCGAACCGGTGTTGAAGTTGCCGAATTTTGCAGTGCCATTCGAGGTTCACACCGATGCGTCGGACAGGGCTATTGGAGGAGTTCTAACACAAGACGGTCATCTAGTAGCATATGAGAGCCGCAAACTCAAAGGGGTGGAGGAGAGGTACTCGGCCCACGAGAAAGAGATGGTGGCGGTAATATATTACCTTATGACATGGAGACACTATTCGTTGGGAACCAAATTTGTGGTGGTGACAGACAATGTCACTAACACATATTTTTGGACGCAGAAGAAGTTGTCGGCTAAGCAAGCATGGTGGCAGGAGTTCTTAGCCTAATTTTACTTCACTTAGTTGCACAAGGCGGGCATTGAGAATAGGGTGGTCGATGTTCTAAGTCGGAAGACACACGAGGAGACTGTGGCGTCAATCACTAAGGTACAATCTAACCTTGTTGATGAAATCAAGGTAGCTGGAAAGGAGGATGCAGCATATATTCAGTTGGCAAGCCAAGTTAAAGAAGGCTTGGTCCGAAGATATTGGCTAGAAGATGGCTTGTTGAGAGGTTGACGTAAATGGATACTTGTTCCTAGTGCGGGAGGCATACAACAGCGGATATTGAGGGAGACTCATGACACCAGATGGGGGGGCCATCCAGGCGTTGAGCGCATGACGACACTATTGGCTCGTACCAATATGTGGCCAAGAATGAATGAGGACGTAGAGCTGTACGTTAAAACTTGTCTAGTGTGCCAAGTAGACAAGACAGAAAGGAAAAAGGAAGCAGAGCTACTTCAACCTCTCCCAATCCCGGAGAAGCCGTGGGATTCAATTTCTATGGATTTCATCATGGGCCTACCATTAATCGGGAGGATGGGAACAATCATGGTCATGGTGGATCAGTTATCTAAGTATGCTATATTTATGGGAGTGCCGAAGGGGTGCTCAGCACATGACGCGGCAGAGCACTTTCTAAAGGGAGTGGTAAAAATATTTGGACTCCCCTGTGAGATCATCAGTGACAGGGATCCGAGGTTCACGGGTAAGTTTTGGATAACGTTATTCAAATTATTAGGGACGGAGCTCAAGTTTCCACAGCAAATCACCCTCAGACCGATGGGCAAACGGAGCGCACTAACGCAATACTCGAGGAGTACTTATGGCATTTTGTGTTGGCTACTCAAAGGAATTGGTTGGAGCTATTGGATGCGGCCCAATTTTCTTACAACATACACAAGTCCTCATTGACCGAGATGAGTCCAGCGGAGTTAACACTCGGATTTCAGCTGACTACACCATTAGTGATTGCGCAAGGCAGGGAGGAGCGGGCCTCTTGCCCGACCACGTATCAATATGGTTTGGATCGGAAGGAGATTGTCGATCAAGCCCGAGATAGCTTGGCAAAGGCACAACGTCGGATGAAAAAGTATGCTGATTGGAGGAGGAGGATGCTGTAGTTCAAAGAATGGGACAAGGTTCTCTTGAAACTCACTCCACAACTTTGGAAGAAAGTCAAGGATCAGAGATTCCACAAGGGACTACTTCCAAGATATGAGGGATCATTCGTGGTCACCAAAAGAGTTGGGTTGGTGGCCTACCAATTGCAACTTCCAGAAAGGCTCAGACTTTACCCAACCTTCCATGTAAGTTTTCTTAAACTTTATCATCAGGGGGATCGGCTACAAGTGCAAAGGGCACTACCTGGGGTGCGGGTGGAATTCTCGAAAGAGATCGCCAAAATCCTTGATGACCGAACCATGCGGGGAAGCAAGAAGGATGTGCAGCGAGAGTTTCTTGTACAATGGAAGAATGAAGACGAAGCTACGTGGGAGAAGGACGTTGATCTCTGGCAATTCGAGGATCAAGTCAAAGACTACCTAGCTTGGGTGTTGACGAGGCCGTCGACTTCATTCGGTGAGGGTGGATTGTCACGCCCCATTTCCCATGATGCATGAAGGCAAGGGCCAAGGGCTCAAAGGAGGGGGGAGCCGGGCTACTCCACGGGCGTGCAGCAATTGGGCGCGCAGCCCATTAAGGCACACAGGGGGTGCAACCCATGAGGCAGATATGGGCTGAAAGGCTGATCAGTGCAGACATGCAAGAAAGTGCTGAAATGGGTAAGTGTTGGGCGGAGCATTTAGTGTGCGGCAGTTACATGCACACGGTGAGGACATGGGATGCACGCTGCATTCGGCTGGCGCACGCGGTGCGCGCAGCATGGGCGTTACGCACCAGTAAGGCACTGGTGTTATGAGGCAGGCGGCAGCGCGCGGGGCGTTACCCAACGACTAGTTGATGAGGCACGCAGTTTGCAATAGGCGCGCGCGGACGTTATACGCAGTGCGGAGTAGGCGCACGACAGTTTCATGCGGCATGCAATAAATGGGCACTGGCATTACACACAGATAGCACACGGATTGTACACGGTGCGGGGCACCAGGTCGAGCCACAGCAGGGCAAGACCGCGTCTGGGCATGAGTAGAAGGCACCAGGCATAAGCAGGGCGCACACGCAGAACAGATCACCCGACGCTAGAAATACGCACGAGGTGCGCAGGAGGTACGCACGCGTTGCGCGGCTGGCAAGCAACAGATGCGTGTGGCGCGTGCATTCAAGGAGGCATTAAGGCATTTGTGCATTGATGGTCGATTTTAATGATATGGCTGGGCCATGTTGTATATAAACCTCTTAAGACACTAAGATAAAGGTATTCGAAAAAGGAGTTCCTTAAGTTATTGTGGTGTGCCTTGAGCGAGTTGTTACTAGTCTTTTTGTCTTGATTAGAAAGAGGGTTGAGAGGTTTTGCTCCCGTAAACACTTGTTTCATTTGTAGTTATTTCCGCAAGCACCATTAAGGAGGAAGGCTAGTTAAGTAGGGGACTTGGCGCCGCACATCCCACCGAGAAGATAAAAAATTGAAGGTACGAATTTGGGGTGTGATAGCAACCATCACCTGAGGAGGTTTTGTGTAGGGTATGGGGTGAAGCAGCATAGAGGATTGCGGGGTGAAGTGATGTATTGCGTTGTAGTCCAATATCTAGGATGAAGTGAAGTTATTAGACTAGATGAGAGAGGAAGTAGGTCACTTGAATTTGCGAAGCAAACAAGTAAAATTCAGAGGCATGTATGAGTTGTTGGATCGATGATAGCAGACGAAAGTGGTGTGAACCAATTTTTTGCACATATGGCAATGGGGCCTGAAGTTGTTGTTGTTGTTGGTCCTGGGTTGACGCTAGGGCTGAGTTGAATTTGACCCTAACCATGATGAGCTCAGAATAGGGTTGAGAAGTTAGGTCTTGGTGGTGCATTGTTAATCACTCTAGAAGAACAAAATATTTGTTGAAGATGGTGTTGGCTTGAAGGGAGCTATGAGGAGGAAGCTATGCGATAGAGATTTTTTTCTCCACAGAAAACATGTAATTCAGGAATAAGCTGTGGATCTCCTCTAGAGATTGCTAATCGGGGTGGCCAGTGATGGTGGTGATGAAGGGGTTGTTGCCACTATACACCCACAAATGAAGTAGATGATATGGTCACGGTAAGAGACTGGTTCCTCGATTGTAGAGATCGTGTTGCAGATTGTTGTAAATTTCTAGATGTAAGAAGCTGCAGAAGTGCAATCCTTTGAAATGCAATATAGTTGACTACGTAGATATGTGATTTGAGCTAAAGAAGAAGAGGCAGACATTTTGTCTCATCGAAAAACCAAGTTGAATCTATTACAGATGAAGATGATGAAGAAATTGCTTTCATAATTTCAAAATTCAACAAATTCCTCTAACGAAGAAAGTGGAAGGAAAAAGAGGATCAATGGGGGATCAAGCTCAAAAAAAAAAGTAGAATACTTGCTTTGAATGTAGAAAGTTGAGGCATTACAAAGCCAATTGTCTACAAATAAAAAAAGCCTTAACAACATTAAAAAAGAAAGCAATGAAAGCCACCTAGGGAGATAGCGAAGAAGATTCATCATCCGAGGACGAAGAGGTAGCACACATGTTATGTCCTAAATCGAGTATCCATTTGAAAATCTTGAGAAAACCTTCTATGAGCTTATGAAAGTGAGAACAACAAATGTTAAATGTTTTAGAGCTTTTTGTAAGTGTTTTATCTTAAACACTAAAGACAATTTAGGTAAGTTTGAATTATGAATGGTTTTTAGGTTATTCCTCAACATAGAAATTATAGAGTAAACTCTAGTTGTGGAAGAATCTATGCGTATAACTTTTGATGAAGCAATCCAATTGTCAAACCATTTAGAGCTGAATGAAGACTTTTAACAAAAATGAAAACCCTAAAGTTGAGAGATAAGAGTTATGATGACAAAGATGGTGCTATTCTTGAAATGCCTTCTAAATTTGCAAATCTAAAAAACTGTGATTAAAATATGAAATAAATAAGATTTAAACTTTTAATATTTTGCTCCTCACCCCAAGATGCATAAGTACAAACTACTGTAGGCTTAAGGATTGTGGTCCATTGCAAAGTCATGAGGGAGATCTATTAGCTGAATCTTTTGATTAGTATTGAAAACCAAACAAAATTAAAAAGAAAAAATAAAAAATATTTACGTGAAAAACTTAAGACAAGAAAAACTATAAGTAGAAGAGAAAAATGCACTAATAAAAATTGCTACAATGAGTTTTGTGTTTCAAACATAAATTTATACATGAAACTAGAACTCTAATAATAACGAGATCCCCAATGTGGGCATAACCGAGTTGGCCCATGTAGGATTTGTGTGTCACCAAACTTAACAATCTCTAACGTGACACAAATTCCACTGTATGAAATATGTCTTCCAAACAATAATTAAGAAATTGGCTACTCTTCCACAACGCCGCCGAGGCTGTAATTAGCAGATAATATAAACTAAGGTCAAACATTGTTTGACCTTGAGTGTATGCAATGACTTGATCATTATATCAACAAAATTATCATGAAAACTTATTTTACTCACAACAAAATCACCATGAGCAAGTACTTTATGAAAAAAAAATGATAATGTATATCGATGTGATTTAGTGAGAAAGATAGCTTGCTGAATGTAGCAAAAAACTATGGCAATCTACCGATCTTCACTTCACTGAGCTCACCAAATAACTTTTTCAACTATATAACTTCCTTACGTAACTATATAATAGTCATATATTGTGCCTCTGTAGTAGAAAATACAAAGGTACCTTGTATGGTAGCTCTCTATCTTATAATATAACCTCCAACTATAAAGACATATCCTAATAGAGATCTTTTTTTATCAAGGTCTTCTGAATAGTCAGAATCGATGTACTCAATTATCAGATCCTTAGTTGTTTCAAACTAAAGACAAACATCGCTAGTCTCACATAGATACTAAAGAATACACTGAACATTTTTATAATATTTCTTTTCTGGATTTTCCATGTACCTAGTAATTCTACTTATTGCATAAGATAAGTTTGGACGAGTGCAAACAACATACGTGAGAAATCTCACTGCACTAGAATACGAAACTTGTGACATATAATCAATTTCATCATCTGATTGCAGACATAAATTAGATGGAAACTTAAAATGAGCTACTAACATAGTACTAAATGATTTTGCCTTGTTCATGTTAATATATAGAGAACTTTTTGAATGTACTCTATTTGTCTTACGTACATCTTTCATATCAAATATTTTCTTGGTTGCTCCTAAATCTTACGCCTCAAGTTTTTTACTAAACTATGCTTTGACCTGTTTAATTTATTATTTATCTTTAGCTGCTATCAACGTATAAGAGCAAATAAATGATTGACCCATTCTCATTTCTTTTAATACAGACAAAAATGTCATAATTGCTTATTGTGAAATTCTGAGCTAGCATGAATGAGTCAAACCTCTTACCCCACTATCTTGGTGCTACTTCAGACCATACAAGGACTTTTTCAAGGAAGAAACATAGTTTTCATTTTTCGTGACTAGAAAACTTTCAAGTTGTTGCATATAGATGTCCACTTCAAGTTCTCAAGTATAAATGCGGTATTAACAGCAAAATGCTAAAATGCAAAGTCGTGCTTAGCCACAACACCTAGCAAAGCTCGAACAAAACTATACTTTAACAACTAGAGAAAACTACACCTAGAACCTAACCGTCACCCTTAGCAACTAAACGTGCTTTGTACTTATCTTCTTCAACATTCGATGTACCTTCCTTTCTCTTGAACACCTATTTACAATGAACCCAAGTCCCATATTTCATTCTTCTAAAGAGACTTCATCTCTTCTTGCATGTTGACCGTCTATTTTCAAGAATCATCTCAACTCACTACCTTTGAATAGGTAGACGGTTCTTCACTAGAATCAATGCTTCAACTAAACTTAAAGCTTAATGACTGAATTTGCTTCACCATATTTTTGTGGATGTTTAATCTTCCTTCTCAGTCAATCCTTTACGATAGAATACTATGGTGAAGCCAAAACTGGTGATTTTGGAGAAGCTATATCACCGTGACTATTTGAGAGGATGTGACTCAAAACTTCTGATGTTAATCGGATCCAATCTTAACTTCAACCTTGGTACTAAATATCTTATTGTTCTTCTTAGACAAGACTTTAGGAGATGAATTAACAAGCATAACAAGCTTATCAGATACCACATTTTTGCTTACTATAACTTTCTTTGATTCTTGACATCATAATTTGTGTCCCTTGACATTAGACTTGTATATGAAGAATATACAATTTCTTGATCTAGGTTCCAACTTGTTGTTATTTACATAAGAATATGCAATACAACAAAACACTCTCAAAACGGAATAGTCGACGGAAGTACTGATCATACCTCTTCAACAATTTGTTCTTTTTTTTTTTTTTTTTATCAAAAGTAGTAAATAGAGAACGATTCAAGAGATAACAAACAATACTGAAAACTTTAGTGCAAAATGACTTTGGTAAACTAGAATTTAAGAGCATCCATCGAACTTTCTCCATTGAAGTTCTATTCATTCACTATGTCACACCATTTTGCTGAAGAGTATCATAGACTATTAGATGCCTCAAAATTACTTGTAGCCTAAAGAGAGAGTTGAATTCGTCTAAACAAAAGTCTAGCCCCTTATTGGTGTGAAGATGTTTTACATGAGTGTCTGCCTTGTTTTCAATCATAGTTTTCCGTTCATTGAAGTTAGAGAACACAACACTCTTTTTCTTAAAAAAAAATTAAACACTCATACTTTTTTAAGGAAATCATTAATCAAAGTAAACATATAATGTGTCCTTCCATTTGAAGGAATGGGTTGGTTCTCAAAATCTGAGTAGATATAATCTAGTGTTCTTTTCATATTGTGAGTGCTCATAGTTAGGGGTTGGCCATTCTCGGTTTGGTTTGGGTTCAAACCAAACTGAACCGAGAGTTTTAGTTTTCAGTTTTGGTCTCAAAACCAAAATCGAAACTGAATAGACAGTGCACCAAAATCGATCCGAATTGAACTGAGAATTTCGATCCAGTTCGGGTCAGTTGAGGTCCAGCTCCTACATAATGTTTTAAAAAAAATTCCACAACAAATATATGCATAGTTAACGGACATTTAAACACCAAATATACCAACATTTAAACACCAAATCTACCACGTTTAAATAAATATACTCATAATTAACTAATATTTAACATCAAATACAAACACCTAATAATTCCTAAAATACTAATACTCATCATTCATAAACTTAATAATTGAAAATTATCGTTGAACATCAAAGTCTTATATTAATCAGCCTCCATAAATTTACTTGCCATTATTGAAAGTTGTTTTCTTCCTTGCATTAATTGAATATTTCATTTACACTTTAAAATGAGTTTTAAAAACTTTAAACATTGATGAAGGAAAAAGAAGTGTACTCTGTAACTCAGTAATAGTTGGTATATCTTTATCTTTTTCTTGATACCTTTGCTTGGTAGCAGTGATTTTTAGGAAAAAAAAAATATTATAAAGTTAATAAGAATGAAGACAATATTTACAAGAAAATATTTCATATAAAGTACCTTCGTCAATAGTTTGATAACCATCAATTGCTTCAAAGATACTTGGAGTTTTTGAACGAATCCAACTTTAAATGCAAATAATAGCTTCCATTGTCGTCGGTGATAGGGAGGTACGAGATAGATCCACAATATGACCACCACAACTAAATATTGACTCTGAAGCGATAGTCGAAATTGGATCGATTAACGCATTTTTTGCTATTTTACTCAAAATTGGATACTTATGGGAGTTCAATTTCTACCACGTTAATATGTAAAAAGATTAAGTTAACCAATGGATCAAGTAATTACAAAACAAAGAAAGATAATGGTTTTGAAGAATTGCCTAAGCAAAGTTGCTCTAATGAAGTTTATGATTTAAAATAACTCGAGAAGCTCCTCCATGATAAGGATTCTTTAACCATCTTTGGAGGTATCAAAATATTTGTACCGAGGATGTACGTATTCAAACATCCTGCCCTCCCGGTAGCAGTCAAGTTTGCATAAAATAAGTGAGCAATTCTATCGCAGCTGTCGTCGCTCAATTCGTACACTCTGTGTAGGGTGATTCTGTCAAATATCTGCTTTATCTCCAAAGACTCCTAACTTCTAAAGTTATCAGTCTTTGAATGAATAACAAAGCAGTTTTACATATCCTGCTCAAACTACTTTTGACACGTCTAATTATGAAATTTATTAGACAAGTACCAAGTTGGTGGTCATCATACCTGACCTGAAGCACCTTGAGACGACTGTGGCCGATTTGTTGCTCCCCCTTGAAATTGTCCTCCTTGTGACATGGTTGGGCAAGTTAGCGGAGCATCTGCACATTTGATCGGGCCACTTGCAATGGACCTCCTTGTGACGGTAAAGCCTTTCGTTTAATCGTAATTTTGGGATTCATTTTTAGTTGAATTGGACAATTTAGGTTGAAATGGAGATTTGAGGATTTTGACAATTCAGGCTCGGATTTGTGGATTTTTTAAACAATATTTGCAGACAATGATTGAGGATGGAGAAATCAACAAGCTACAGGCGTGATTGGTTGAATTTTTGCTCGAAAATGCGGTGGGGGTCGAGAGAACTTGGGGTTTTTTGACAATGTAGGTGGAAGAGGGGCGATTTCTTATATACTATCGGGGATCAACTCCCCATTCTGGGGCAATGACCCTTGTTCTCAGCCCTAATTTTATAAATGCGTGGTCATTGCTACTCAGTCGGACCCTCGTTGTCTAGCCCTAATTTTTAGAATGAGGGGTCATTGAGGGGCCTGTGACCCCATGTTTTCTCTCCAAAATAGTCGGGGGTGAGATCGGGGATTCACCGTCCCAAAACGACACCCCGTTCTTAAACATTGTTCTTAAGAACAGAGGGCTATTCGAGGGTGGTGACCTCGGGGTCTCATTTCCAAATATTTTGTGGGTAGAACCCTGTCAGATCCGTTTTTAAATATTGTTCTTGACAACGAGGTGTCGTTGGGGGGTGATGACCTACCACATAAGCACCAGATTGAATGGGGTCATTAGCTCCACGTTTACCCCCGTTCTAGTCGTAAATTGATATCGGGGGTAATCGGTATCCGCCAGTATTTGAATTATTACATTTTAAGTAATTTAAAATTTTAATTGTTAAAATTTTTAATTTAAAAGTATTTAAAATAAAATTCTTACTTTGAGTTTCAAATTAGTTTTAACCTAAAGTTTATTTATAGGCTTCGAGTTAAAGAATATTTTTTTATATTTTTCCCTGCAAAGTAGCCAACCGTAGCCCAGCTTTTGACATTTTCAAATTTATTTTTATTTTTTTAATGGAAACTTGGTAAGGTACATATTAGGCTAGAAAAGTTGATGATCAAAACGTAGTAAAATACGAACCCTAAAAATATGACACCTAAAAATTTGGTAATGTACATACGAGGCCAGAAAAAGAACGAGATGAACTTTGACACCTATTCATAAAATTATTCTAATCATCAGAATTAATATTTCCATACTTACAAAACCAAATTTATAGGCATACAAATGACTCAAGTACGATTGAGTCGAAGGTCCAATTTTCCACCGTACTCCAAATCCAATCACTTACCAGTTAACAGGGATCAAATATCACACAACACACATTCCATAAAAATAATTTTCTCAGTCTTAGCACACCAGTTCAATCAAGGATCATTATAAGCAGGCAAAAGAGGAAATTTCCAACTTAATATACCTCTGAAATTTTAATCTTTGTAGCGATGCGGCCAAAATCAATCCCGCGGCTAAAGTCCAATTCTGATTTCTTTCTAAACAAGAGTTATATCCTTGAGAGATATCAAATTTGCTTGCACACAATAAGAAGAAAAGATCCAGAACTTTTCTAAGGAAAAGTTCCAAATCTTCCTTGCCTGCGAGGCTGAGTTTCTCTTCCAATTAACGAAATCCCTTCCGCCTGTCCATCATTTTTCTACATGTTTTAATCCTTTCCATTATATCTCAAGAAGGCAGTAGGAACAATGGAGAATACCCACCTTCTAGGTTGACAAAAAGGAGTGCTTTAGCCGGCAGAAATTTTGCTTTGCTTTCTTACATTTTTCTTCTGCTTGTGGGGTCCTGCCCCTTATTAACGAAGTGTAGAAGAATTTCTTTTTTTCCTTCTGTACTTCAATCTTCAACAAGATTTTTGAATCTTGGTGGTGAGTGTTCTCTTGTGAAGAACTCTTTTTATAAATAGATAGTTCCCGATAAAAAAAAAACATCCAACTGGATAAAAATTTTTTCCTACGAGAAAAGAGAGAGGAAATAGAGAAAGTTTGTAAGAGAGCAAATAAAGAGGGTGAGGATAAAATAGGTAAATTACTTTTGAGTACAGTAAAAATTCTAATAGAAGTGATTTCTATTAGTGAATATTTTTTATAATATTCGATATCTAGAAAAATATTATAAATTTTATTTTCTATAGTGAGATTTTTATATACTCGGTTCCCGTAGTTTTTTTCCTGATTTGGGTTTCCATATAAAAATTTTCGATATTCATTTTAGCCATTATTTCTTTTACTTCTTACCCGTTATATTTTTACAGCATGAGAAAAATATTTTTAATATTTTTTGAATCGCATTTGCAATCGTTTCTCGTATCGCTTATTTAGTAGTGTAATTGTACTGTGTAAGTGAGTTTTATCTAAGAGACTGGATTTTAAGTGGGATAGTTTTTGATCTCTCGAGTCTTTCCTAAGAACCTACTTGAAAAAGTAATTATGTCTAGAAGATTGTCTAGTATAGTCTTTTTTGAGACTTATTCTGATCAATACTCTCCACGTCTCCACGTTTTATAGTAGCAACATTATTATTGTTTCAACCAATTTTGTATTGCCAACAAGTGGTATCAGAGCCTCGTGATTATGGGTGGAAATATTGAAATTGGTTCAATGGAAATAATTTCTTACTGTAGAATCTAAAAATAAAGGCGCTATTGAAGAGTGATAGTTGTGCTATGATCATCGGCGATAGACTGACGAACATTGAAGATGAGAAATGAAACAAAACAGAGGAGGATGCTATAGCCATTTTGTATCTTACTGTAGCAGATGGAATTTTGTCAAGTATCTTAGAAATGGTAACTACCAAACAGATCTAGTATACGCTGACAAAGCTATATGAGAAAAAATCGTGTTATAATAAAATTTTCTTGAAAAGAAAAATTGTATATTCTTCGGATGTAAGAATTGACAACATGGATTGACCACATCAATACTCTCAACATATTATTTTCTCAACTTACAACAATAGAGCACAAAATCGACGAAAATGAAAGAGCTAAACTTTTACTTCAAAGTTTGCCAGATTCATATGATCACCTCATTATAAATTTTCTCAACGATACTGCAAAAATAACATTGACGTTCAAAGATATTGCAGTTGTAGTTTTTGACGAAGAAAGTAAGTGAAAGAATAAAGAACATTTTTTTGTGAAGACTTTATCCGTAATGAGAGGGAGATCAAAGAAATTTAGGGCCTCTAGATCAACAAGTTAGAAAGATCAAAGTTGAAAAGTAAAAATAGCGTTAAGTGTTATTATTGTGGCAAGATTAGTCACATGAAAAAAGATTGATGATAGTTGAAGAAAGAATAAAGCACAGAAGATGTTAAAGGAGAAACGAAGAGTACGACTGCAACTACTTGTAATAGTGAAAGTATCATTATATATGAAGATGTTGTCAACATCATGATGAATAAATCGCGTTGAGTGTGTGACTCTAGAGCATCTTATATTTTAATTCAAAAGTGAAGTAGTTTTCATCTTACACCAATGATAATTTTGGCATTGTTAAAATGAGGAATAGTTACGTTTGCAGAATAATTGAAAAATGAGATATCTGTATCCAGATCAACACAGGATGTGAATTGGTGCTTAAAAATGTCAGACATGTTCCTAATATTAGACTAAATTTAATATCAGTCAGTGCTCTTGATGAAGCTGGATACAAGCACAAAATTGCTAGCGAAAAATAGGAGCTCAGCAAAGGCTTGCTAATCATAGCAAAAAAAATCAAATAATTTAGTTTGTATGTGACTCAAGTGACTGTGAAGAAAGAATAGGTAAATGCTGCACAAGATGACTTGTCCATAGACTTATAATACAAATGGCTTGGTCAAATGAGTGCAAAAAGACTTCACTTGCTTGGCAAAAGAGATTGTTTGCCACATCTCAGAAATGAACTCTGTCAAATTGTGTTCATTTGGCAAGAAAACAAAACAGAGTTTTCTTTAAGAAGAATTCTGCATCGAAGAAACTAGACATGTTAGAAGTTATTTATTCAGATTTCTGCAGTCTCATGTCAACAAAAACGTTAGGAGGTTCCCAAGACATGTTCACATTTATTGATGATCACTTAAATAAAGTTTGAGCTTATGTATTCAAGACCAAAGATGAGAAGTTTAACTTTTTCAAATAGTTTCATGCTTTCATAAAGCAAGAAACTGGAAAGAAGTTAAAATGCATTCACAGCGACAATGGTGGTGAATATATGAGGTCATTCGACGAATATTGCAAAATGCACAGGATAAGACAAGAAAGATCTGTTGCAAAGACTTCTCAACAAAATGCCGTTACAGTAAAGATGAATAGAACAATCGTGGAGATAATAAGGTGCATGTTATCACATTCAAACTTACCAAAACATTTAGGAGAGAACTAATGAATACTGCAATAAATGTGATCAACTTGTCTCCAAAAGCATCTCTGAGTAGAGAAGTACCAAACATACTATGGACAAGAAAGAACGTCCCTTATAAACATCTAAAGGTGTTTCGATGCAGAGCATTCGTCTATAAAGATTACAGGGCCAAACTAGACAGCAAAGCTAAGAAATGCATATTCTGCTGATACGGAAGTGATGCATTCGAATATAGACATTGGAATTTGATTGACAATAAGATTTTCAGAAGCCAAGATATTGTTTTCTTTGAAAATCAGACCATTGATAAGGTGAAATCAACTTTTGATGGGTCAGTTACTGGCAAATCTAAGGATGAAGCAACTTGATGTAAAGACAACCTTCTTGCATGGTGAATTTAAAAAAGTGATTTATATAGCAGAGTCAGAAGGGTTTATTGTCAAGAGAAAGGAACATTTTGTAATAACCCAAAAAATTTCAGATTGTAAATGTAATTTCTGAAATTTTTAATTTAATCTCAGTTGGAATTTCTAGAAATGTTTCAACGGATAAAATTAAGTTATAAAATTTGAAATCTAGTTTTATCGACGGTTTTCAAAATTTTAAAGTCAGGAGGACGCGAGTTTAACAAAATTATGGGCGGTTAAAACACGGGAGGGTGTTTGGTAATTTAATTATTTAAACTAAATAAAAAAAATATAATATGTATGTTAAGTGGAATGGCTTCACGAAGAAGACATTCCACTTCGTGTGCTGTGGGCGAACACCCGAGAAGGGAGACGCGAGAGAGAAGGAGAGAGAAAGCTCCGGGCTCTGATCGACGGCCGACGAGCGTGAGCGTGGGAGAACCGCCGGCAACTAGGCGCTCTACTGTGTCTTGTTCTCCTTCCGACCGAGTGTAGAACGACGCCCTTGGTAAGCTCTTCCCCTTTTGCTGCCTAGTTCTAGTTTTTCTGTTTTGGGCGAGCTTAGTGCTCGGCCTCCTTTTATTTTCGGTGAATTTGGCCGCAAGGTTGGAGTGGATTAGGAAGGAGATGCTGTGAATTGGGAGAAACCGAAGGTGAGCCCTGTCGGTTTCTTGTTTTGGCCGAGCACTAGGTTTCCTGTTTTGGCCGAGCTTAGTGCTCGGCCTCCTTTCATTCTTGGTGAACTTGGCCGAATTGTATAAGTGAAATGTGGCTAGCTGTATATAAAAATTGTGCAATTTGAATTGAAATAAAAAATCGGATCTTTGTTTTGTGAAAGTGCAATTTCTGTTTTTGGCCGTTTCGGTCAGGTTTCGGTTGATTGTTTTCAATTCTCTTTTTGTGAGTTAAATTAGGTTGTTAGAGAAACGTATGACTGCTGAAATTATTCGATTCCGATATCCGACGCAAAAGTTATGCGCGTCAGAAGTTTAAGTCAAATTTTAGACCGAGTTAAATTATTGGGCATTTTTTCTTAGAATTGTGACGCGTAGCATTAACATTGCTGTTTTTAATGAGTAAATCTAGTTTTGAGTGAGTTTTGGTTGAAGAAAACGAAAATGTGAAATTTGAATAAAGATGGCAGATTCGGTTTTTTGGTATTTTTTATCTGGCTGTTGCTTACCATTTTAAAATCTGTGCTAATTTGTTAAACTAGGTTTCTAAGGGAACATTTAGCCACTTGAATCGTTCGATTCTGATAACGGACGCAAAAGTTATGCGCGTCCGAAACTTAGGCTGCTTTTCGGCCAAACCAAATTAGTGATTCGTTTTAGTTGGAATATCATGGGTTTAGTTAAAGAATGTTATTTTTAACTTATTTGGTGAATTTTGAAGCAAAAATTGATAAGTGATTGTTTGTGTTTTTGGTTGAGGCATTTTTTTGACAAAGCTTTGCGTCGAGTGAGTTTAGAACGCCAGGTAAGTAGTGCATGCATGTGTTTTGCCCAAGTGGGCATACACCATAGAACTTTAGGATTTATGTTGTTGACTGTGGTGTGTGTATGTGTATTGTTTGACATGCATCATATTTTAAAAAAGGAACGAAAATGGTTTTGAGCATATTTTGAGTAAGTGGCGAGACGCGTGGCGGTGGTACCGCGGATACTACTAGTGTGTGGGCCGGTACGTAACCAACCGCGGATTTCGCTCGAGCAGTGGGCCGGCTGGGCCATCACGCGGCGTGTATGTGTTGACGGTGAGTATGATGGGCAGTGGTACCGCGGATCCTACTAGTGTGTAGGCCGGTGCAACACCAGTCGTGGATTCCGCTCGAGTAGTGGGCCAGTTGAGTTGTCCCGAAATGTGTGTGTGGCAACTCTAGCCCCGTTGCTGGAGAGGCTTGGACCGGGGCGACGTGTCAGGGTGTAGTGTGGCACGAGGTACACAATCACCTTGATGTGGTTGCTGTGCGGTGATGCGTGTGTGTAGCTTGTGGGCCTTGTTGCTGGGGAGTCAGGGACGGTGGCGACGTGTCAGGGTGTACAGTGGCGCTAGGTTCCTCCTTACCCTGGTGCGGCTACACTACGCATCACGAATGTGACAACATGAGTGTAAGTGTAGAGACTGTATGTGATAGTATTGCATTGTCAGCTTTTACTTTCATATTGTACTAGTTACTGAGCGTTATGCTTATGTTGTGCGTTCTATGGTATAAGTGCTGACAATATTGTTGGTGAGCCTCGAGAGCCTAATCCTGAGGTGTAGGACGAGTGGCGGTGTGCGACCGAGACACCGGACTGCAGATTGTTAGGGCGACCCGACCCGTGGAGATGGTAGGTGATGGTGAGATGCATTTGGGTTGTTGTTTCGTGTCGGGATATTTATGCAGATAGGGGAGTTCGTATAGACGTCGATTGTACAGGATTGTATAGAGTGGTTGTAGTGTTTTGGGAACGCGTACGTATTTTTATATGTTAGAGTATGATATTGTTCAATACTGTGGACTTTGGTCATTTGTAGTTGATGGATTTTCGTTGTCCTTAAACTTCGATTATTTTGTTATGGAGATCTTCTTGATTGTTGATAGATAGATATTGCTAGTTTCTGGTGAACTGTGTGCAGAGTTTAAATTTTTGGGATAGCTAGTTTTTAGGCGTTATTTTGCCGAAATTTCGGGAGAAAGGTTGGGAGTCGAGAGAATATGGAATAGAGTGAGGTGTGTACAGTGAGGTACTAGACAAGTGTGGATGGTGCACGAGTGTGACGTGGTCGCAGGTGCATGGGGCACGCGGCCCTGCGGGGGCTCACGGGTCGTGCGGCGTCGGGTGAGGGCGTGCGTGCAGACGTCCTGTACGGAGACAGGGTGCGCGGGGCATGCGGTGCTGTGAGCGTGCGCGTGACGCGGTGATGTTGAGTTGGCGCGCGCGGGGCGACAGAGTGGGGATGTGGGCACATGGCACCGAATTGGTGTGGTTCAAGGTGTGTGTTGGACTCCTTCCTTGTGTGTCAAGTTTCTGTCTGTCATAGTGTGTAGACGTAGTGAGCGAAGTGTATGCAGAAAGGCCTGAAGAGGCCTAGTGACAGTTCTAGCAGCCAGGGGAGCACCTAGAGGCTGCAGGGGTCGGGACAGTTTCTAGTGTGCCCGAAGTGTCAGAGGAGCCACCCGGGCGAGTGCAGAGTGGGCCCAGTACGATGTGATAAATGTGGCGAGGTGGGCCACATGTCTAGGGAGTGCCAGAAGCCGCGTCAGAACTGTTGCTTCAACTGCAATGAGGTGGGACACTTTGCCAACAGATGCCCAGCTGCGAGCAAGACGTCAGCTAGAGTTACACCGCGAGTCTTTGCTCTTTTTGAGCCATATGATACTGACCAGCCATCAGTAATTGCAGGTAACATTTTTATTTTTGGTGTGACAGCTTATACCTTGATTGATACGGGCGCTATGCACTCGTTTGTGTCGACGAGTTTTGTTGTTAAGCCAAATTTGGAGTTCAGTCCCGCCGGGCGACAATACGATGTGACCTTGCCATCATGGGAACATTTGTATTCAGAACAGGTGATGCGGGGCAATGTCGTGACAGTGGGGAAACAACAGTTATATGCCGAGCTAGTCATACTACATATGAGCGGCTATAAGGTAATCTTAGGAATGGACTGGCTGTTCAGACATCATGCCAAGATTGACTGCAAGACAAGAGAAGTTCATTTTCGGCCCTCGGCCGGGGAAAGCTACACGTTCAAAGCAGGTAAAGGTCTTGCCAGGATTTTTGCTATCTTTTCTCGTCAGACTCCACAGTTGTTGGGCAAAGGTTGTCAGGGGTTCTTGGCAAGTGTTGGGTATGCACCGTCTCAGGGTGATACTCGGTTACAGGATATCCTTATTGTGCAGAAGTTCCCTGAGGTGTTTCGGGATGATTTGCCAAGGCTGCTCCCTGATAGGGAGATTGAATTTGAGATAGATGTTTTCCCAGGTGCCGAGCCAGTGTGCAAGAACCCGTACAGGTTAGCACCTACTGAACTTAATGAGCTGAAGGCTCAGTTGGAGGAGTTGAGGGATAAGGGCTTTATACGCCCTAGTTTTTCACTTTGGGGCGCGCCAAATCTATTCGTCAAGAAGAAGGACGGATCCTTACGTATGTGTATTGACTATCGGGAGCTGAATAAGTTGACGTGAAGAACAGGTATCCATTGCCGAGGATTGACGATTTGTTTGATCAGCTACAGGGTGCACGAGTGTTTTCTAAGATCGACCTGAGATCCGGCTATCATCAGTTGAAGGTAAAGGGAGAGGATGTACCGAAGACGACCTTCAGGACGAGGTATGGACATTTTGATTTCCTGGTTATGTCATTCGGGCTGACCAATGCCAATGCAGCATTTATGGATTTGATGCACCGAGTGTTCAGAGAGTACCTGGACAAGTTTGTGATCGTGTTTATCGACGACATCTTAATTTACTCGAAGAGGATCACAGGGAGCACTTGAAGACCGTATTGACTATTCTGAGCCAGCATTAGCTGTACGGTAAGTTCTCGAAGTGCGAGTTTTTGTTTGACATGATTCACTTCTTGGGGCACGTTATTTCCTCTGAGGGTATTTCAGTCGATCCGGTGAAAGTTCAAGCTGTAAAGGAATGGCCGGGGTTGACCAGTGTTAGCGAGATACGTAGTTTTGTAAGGTTGCCTGGATATTATCAGAGATTCATTGAGGGGTTCTCTAAGATCTCGGCTCCCTTGACTCGGCTGATCAGAAAGAATGTAAAGTATGAATGGATTGACAGGTGTGAGAACAACTTTCAGACATTGAAGCAGAGATTGACTACGGCTCCTATACTGACGCTGCCCATGGAAGCAGAGAAGTTCTGCATTTATTGTGACGCCTCTAGGATTGGTTTGGGGTGTGTTTTGATACAGGGTGGGAGAGTTATTGCCTATGCCTCTAGACAGTTGAATACTTATGAATATAATTATCCCACTCACGATTTGGAGTTGACAGCTGTTGTATTTGCACTCAAGATTTGGAGGCATTACCTTTATGGGCAGTAATGCGAGATTTACTCAGACCATCAGAGCCTAAGGTACATTTTCACATAGAAGCAGCTGAATTTAAGACAGAGGAGGTTGGTCGAGCTGGTCAAGGATTACGATGTGTAGATCAAGTACCACCCGGGAAAGGCAAACGAGATGGCAGACACCTTGGGTCGGGTAACAGCTTCGACTTCTGCCATGACTTCTATAAGGCCTATTGAGTTGATGACAGAGGTGCAGAGTTTTAGCCTGTAAGTAGTTTCTGATCTGGCAGCTACTCTTTCGGCCTTGTCGTTGAGGCCGACTATTTTGGATAGGATTAGGCAGGCCCAAGAGACTGACGCAGAGTGTAGCGAGCTGAAGGCGAGTATGGAGGTCAAGTTTAACTCTGAGTTCAGCTATTCATAGGACGAGATTCTGAAATTTCGGGATAGGTGGTACGTCCCGAAGGATGAGGAGCCGAGGAAGGACATATTATCAGAGGCCCATTCATCTTTTTTCTCTGTGCATCCCGAAAGCACTAAAATGTACAGGGATTTGAAGCAGCACTATTGGTGGCCTAACATGAAGCGAGCGGTGGTCGAGTATGTTGAGACTTGCGTAGTCTGCCAACAGGTGAAGGCGGAACATCAGCGACCGTCTGAGATGCTCCAACCATTGCTAATACCAGAGTGGAAGTGGGAGTGGATCACTATGGATTTTGTAGTGGGACTACCGAGGACTACCAAGGGGCATGATGCTATCTTGGTGATTGTCGACAGGTTGACGAAGTCGTCTCACTTCTTGCCTATGAGGATAACTTAAACCATGGATCAGTTTGCCTAGTTATATATTCAGGAGATAGTCAGACTTCATGGGATCCCGGTGTTGATTGTTTCAGACCGAGATTCCAGATTCACGTCCAAGTTTTGGAGGAGTCTGCTTAAGGCCATGTGCACCAGGTTAGATATCAGTACATCCTTTCATCCTCAGATCAACGGACAGTCAGAGTAGACTATACAGATTCTGGAGGATATGCTCAGGGCCTGTGTGTTGGAGTTTCAGTCGACTTGGAGTAAGTTCTTGCCGTTAGTGGAGTTCTCATGTAATAACAGCTACCAGTCCACAATTGGTATGGCGCCGTACGAGGCCCTCTACGGAATGAAGTGCAGGTCGGCATTGTATTATGATGAGGTTGGGGAGGTCTGATTGATAGGTCCTGAGATTTTACTGCAGACTGTCGACAAAATTTCTGTGATACGAAAAAGGATTGAAACGACTCAGAATCGACAGAAGAGTTATGCTGATTACAGGCGTCGGGAGTTGTAGTTTAGTGAGGACGACGAGATATTTCTAAAAATCTCGCCGTTCAAGGGAGTAGTGAGGTTCGAAAAGCGAGGGAAGCTCAACCCTCGGTTTGTGGGACTATTCCCGATTGTCAAGAGGATTGGGAGGACTGCGTACCAGCTTCAGTTGCCTTCATTGAAGGATGTCATCCATGATGTTTTCTATGTCTCGATATTGAGGAAGTGTATGCGTGATCCCTCTCAGATAGTACCACAACAAGATGAAGAGATACAACCGACGCTGTCCTACGAGGAGAAACCAGTGAGGATCTTGGGATCTGCTGTGAAAACACTGCGCAACAAGGATATCCCTTTGGTCAAGGTATTGAGGCGCAATCATGGTGTAGAGTAGACTATTTGGGAGTGGCATGAATACATGGAGCGGCAGTAACTCAACTTATTCGGTACGTAAATTTTGGGGACAAAATTCTTATAAGATGGGGGGAATGTAATAACCCAGAAAATTTTAGATTTTAATTCTAATTTTTAAAATTTTTAATTTAATCTCGGTTGGAATTTCGAAAAATATTTCAACGGGTAAAATTAAGTTATAAAATTCAGAATCTAGTTTTAGCGACGATTTTTGAAATTTTAAAGTCGGCAGGACGCGAGTTTAATAAAATTACGGGCGGTTAAAACATGGGAGGGTGTTTTGGTAATTTTAATTATTTAAATTAAATAAAAAATATATAATATGTATGTTAAGTGGAATGGCTTCACGAAGAAGCCATTCCACTTTGTGTGCTGTGGGCTCACACCCGAGAAGGGAGACGCGATAGAGAGGGAGAGAGAAAGCTCCGAGCTCCGATCGACGGCCGACGAGCTTGAGCGTGGGAGAACCGCCGGCGACTAGGCTCTCTGCTGTGTCTTGTTCTCTTTCCGACTGAGTGCATAACGACGCCCTCGGTAAGCTCTTTCCCTTTTGCTGCCCTGTTTCGGTTTTTCTGTTTTGCAGAGCTTAGTGCTGGGCCTCCTTTCATTTTCGGTGAATTTGGCCACAAGGTTGGAGTGGATTAGGAGGGAGATGCTGTGAATTGAGAGAAACCGAAGGGGATCCCTGTCGGTTTCCTGTTTTGGCCGAGCTTAATGTTTGTCCTCCTTTCATTCTCAATGAGCTTTGCCGAATTGTATGAGTGAAATGTGGCTAGCTGTGTATAGAAATTGTGGAATTTAAATTGAAATAAAAAATCGGATTTTTGTTTTGAGAAAGAGCAGTTTCTGTTTTTGGCCGTTTCAGCCTGGTTTCGGTTGATTGTTTTCAATTATATTTTTGTGGGTTAAATTAGGTTGTTAGAGTAACGTATGACTGCTGAAATTGTTCGATTTCGATATCCGACGCAAAGGTTATGCGCGTCGGAAGTTTAAATCAGATTTTGGACCGAGTTAAATTATTGGCCATTTTTCATAGAATTGTAACGCGTAGCATTAACATTGCTGTTTTTAATGAGTAAAACTAGTTTTGAGTGAGTTTTGGTTAAAGGAAACGAAAATGTGAAATTTGGATAAAAAGGGCAGATTTGGTTTTTTGTGTTTTTCATCTGGATGCGGCTTACCATTTTAAAATCCGTGTTAGTATGTTAAACTAGGTTCCTAAGGGAACGTTTAACCACTTGAATCGTTCGATTCTGATAACGGATGCAAAAGTTATGCACGTCCGAAGTTTAAGCTGGTTTTCGGCCAAACCAAATTAGTAACTCGTTTTAGCTGGAATATTATGGGTTTAGTTAAGGGATGTTATTTTTAATTTATTTGGTGAATTTTGAAGCGAAGATTGATGAGTGATTGTTTGTGTTTTAGGTTGAGACATTTTTTTGGCGAAGCTGTGCGTCGAGTGAGATTAGAACGTCAGGTAAGTAGTGCATGCATGTGTTTTGCCCAAGTGAGCTTACACCGTAGAACTTTAAGATTTATGTTGTTGACTGTGGTATGTATGAGTATTGTTTGACATGCATCATATTTTTAAAAGGGAATGAAAATGGTTTTGAGCATATTTTGAGTAAGTGGTGAGACGCGTGGCGGTGGCATCGCGGATACTGCTAGTATGTGGGCCGGTACATAAGCAACCGCGGGCCGGCACTCGGCGTGTATGTGTTGACAGTGAACATGATGTGCAGTGGTACCGCGGATCCTACTAGTGTGTCGGCCGGTGCAACACCAGTCGCGGATTCCGCTCGAGTAGTGGGCCGGCTGGTCTGTCGCGAAATGTGTGTGTGACAACTGTGGCCCCGTTGTTGGGGAGGCTGGGACAGGGGCGACGTGTCAGGGTATAGTGTGGCGCGAGGTACGCCCTCACCTTGATGTGATTGCTGTGTGGTGATGCGTGTGTGTAGCTTCTCGGCCTCGTTGCTAGGGAGTTCGGAACGGTGGCGACATGTCAGGGTGTACAGTGGCGCTAGGTTCCTTCTTACCCTGGTGCAGCTATACTACGCGTCACGGATGTGACAACATGAGTGTGAGTGTAGAGACTGCATATGATAGGATTGCATTGTCAGCTTTTACTTTCATATTGTATAGTTACTAAGCGTTAGGCTTATGTTGTATGTTCTATGGTGTAGATTCTGACGATATTGCTGGTGAGCCTCGAGAGCCTAGTCCTGAGGTGTATGACGGTTGGCGGTGTGCGACCGAGGCACCAGAATGCGGATTGTTAGGGCGACCCGACCCGTAGAGATAGTAGGTGATGGTGAGATGCGTTTGGGTTGTTGTTTTGTGTCGGGATATTTATGCGGATAGAGGAGTTCGTATAGACGTTAGTTGTACATGATTATATAGCGTGGTTGTAGTGTTTTGGGGACGCGTACGTAGGTTTATATGTTATAGTATGATATTACTTTATACTGTGGACTTTGGTCATTTGTAGTTGATGAATTTTCGTTGTTTTTAAACTTCGATTATTTTGTTATGGAGATCCTCTGGATAGTTGATGAATAGATATTGCTAGTTTCTGGTGAACTGCGTGTAGGGTTTAAATTTTTGGGATAGCTAGTTTTTAGGCGTTACTCTGCCAAAATTTCGGGAGAAAGGTTGGGAGTCGAGAGAATATGGAATAGGGCGAGGTGTGTACAGTGAGGTACTAGAGAAGTGTAGATGGGTGCGGGAGTGCAGCGTGATCGCAGGTGCGCGGGGCACGCGGCCCTGTGGGTGCGCACTGGTCGTGCGGCGTCGGGTGAGGGCATATGTGCGGACGTGCTATACGCAGGTAGGATGCGCAGGGCACGCGGCGCTGTGAGCGTACGCATGACGCGGTGATGTTGAGTTGGCGCGCGCGGTACTGAGAAAGTGCGCGTGGGGCGCCGGAGTGGGGATGTGGGCGCGTGACACCGAATTGGTGTGGTTCGAGGTGTGTGTTGGACTCCTTCCTAGTGTGTCAAGTTTCTGTATGTGATAGTGTGTAGACGTAGTGAGCGCACAAAAAACTTGTGGGTTCTCGGGGCGTTACACATTTGGTATGTAGATTAAATAAGACTTTGTATGGATTAAAGCAAAACCCAAGATAATGGTATAAAAAGTTTGATTTCTTTATGAGAAATCAATGATACATGAAAACTTCCTCAAATCATTTTGTGTTCATGAAAAAGTTCACGAATGGTACATTTTGAATCGTACTACTTTATATTGACGACATGTCGATTGTCGGTCTAAATAGAGAAAAAATTGTTAAGTTAAAGAATAAGCTTAACAAGTTTTTTGCCATGAAAGACTTAGGACCGATGAAACAAATGTTCGGGATGAGTATCACTTGTGATAGGAAAAATGAAAAATTATGGCTATCCCAGGAGAAATATATCAAGAAAACTCTCAGCCAATTCTATATGGATAAAGCAAATCCTGTCTGTACTTTACTTGGTAAACATTTCAAACTTACTTCCGAACAAAATTCTTCCACTGAAGAAGGAAAAACAAAAATGCAAAGAATTCTATATGCTCATTAGTGTCTAGCTCAATGTATGCCATGGTTTGTACAATACCTGATATTTGACATTTTGTTAGAGTGGTCAGCCAATTTCTAACAAATCCAGGCAAAAAATATTGGAATGCAGCAAAGTAGATTCTAAGCTATCTTGAAGGTACTTTTAAATTCAGTTTATGTTTTGAAAGTAGAGAGTATTAATTAGTAGACTATACAGATGTAGACATGACTGGAGATATTGATTATAGAAGATAAATATCAGGATATATGGTTACATTTGAAGGGAGAGTTATATCATGACAATCTAAATGGCAAAAGTCAGTTGCACTATCTACAACAGAAACTGAGTTTCTTGCGGCTACAAAAGCATGCAAAGAAATGTTGTGAATGCAAAAATTTCAAAAAGAATTCGATCATAAATAAGATAAGTATATCTTATATTGCGATAGTCAAAGTGCTATCCATTTGAGTAAGAACCCAAACTTTCATTCGAAGTCGAAACACATAGATATCAGGTATCATTGAATATGAGATGTGTTGTGCACCAAGTACGTATATCTTGAGAATATTCACACGGGTGATTATTGCTAATATATGATGATAAAGATCTTGTAGAAGAATAAACATGCATTCGATAGAAGTTCATCAGGATTAGAGATACCTCATCATAAGTCGAGAGGGAGAGATTTGTGCGGCCCCTCCATTATGATGAGGGAACCGCCATATTAATGAAGTGCAGAATGAATTTTTTTTTCCTTCTGCACCTCACTCTTCAGCAAGATTTTCGGATCTTGCTGGTGAGTGTCCTTTTGTGAGGAACTCTTTCTATAAGTAGAAAGTTCATAATAAAGGAAAAACATCTAGCTGAAGAAGAAATTTTCTTTTGTGAGAAGAGAGAGAATTTGTGGGACAGAAAAAAAAGAGGCAGAGGAAAAAATAGGTGATGACTTTTAAGTATCGTAAGAATTTTAAGAAAGGTAATTTCTCTTCCGTGAATAGTTTCTAGAATATTCAATATTTAATAAAATATTGTAAATCTTATTTTTCATAGTGAGATATTTCTGTACTCGGTCTCCGTAGTTTTTTTTTTCTGGATTTGAGTTTCCACGTAAGAATTTTTGGTATTCATTTTAGCCTTTATTTCTCTTACTTGTTGCTTGTTATATTTTTACACCGTGAGAAAAATATTCATAGTATTTTTCAGATCACATCTGCTATCGTTTTTCGTATTGTTTATTTAGTGGTTTAATTGTATTGTGTGAGTGAGTTTATCTAGGAGACTGAATTTAAGTGGCATCATTTGTGATTCAGTGTTTCCTAAGAACCTACTTGAAAATGTAATTATATATAGAAGATTGTCCAATATAATATTTTCTGATAATCATTTTGATCAGCATTCTTTATATTTTACAGCAACGATATTATTATTGTTTCTACTAATTTTTTATTCCTAACACTCTTGAGAGGTGAAAAAGTGACGAAGGGGATGTGACATTTCTCACGTAGATAGGGCCATTATCTCTAGATAAAAAGGAGATTCAAATGATTTTAGATTCTTTTTTTATTTTTGGGCAGATTTTATAATACACAGTAATGTTTAGTCATTGAGCATTAATCTTGTCCTTTCTAATGAACCTAAACAAAACAAAATCTATATGTTAAACTAACACAAGAGAACTGCCTCACGTAGAAGAATCCATCTCTCAACATTATTTTTTAAATGGTTTTTTAATGATTAATGTAAACAATTGTTTATATTTTTCTAAATTATTGATGATTTTTAAGTTTATATTGTTATCAAATATTTGCTTAAATGATCTATATGTTAAAGTTATATTAACATTGCAAACATCCTTTAAATTGAGTATTTGGATGCACAAACTTGTCTGCTAACATCTTTAGAAACCTGTTTTACGCAAATTTTCATTTTTTTTAAATCACCTTTTTTTATTGACTTTTCCCATCACAATACCTTTTTACCTGAGACTCAATAATATTACGTTCAAAGAATATTCTTATTTTATGGCAAAAAATTTATTTTTAATAGAGGAGTACAATCTTTTACTTTTATCTATGCGACAAACTTCCTCCCTTTGTCCTTCAAATTAAGTGTAATTTTCATTGATTAAGTATTCAAAATACTCATTCAAGTTGAAAGTGGATTTAGGAATCATAAAGTTTTTATTTTTCTTCCAAGCTTAACATTTTTCAATACATGAGTATTTCTCATATTGCCACGATAATTCTTAAAAATTCAATTCATTTGCTAGGCAAAGAAAAATCCATTAAGGCTTATAAATAAACTTCAACTCTAAAAACAATTTTTTACAAAATATTTTAAATCTATTATATCAATCATGTCGTAATTCATGTACATTAGTGAAATATATGTGTAAAACAAACTTACAGTAACTCATGCTAAAGCCTCATTTCAATTGGAAGATATCAATGATGTTATAAAAAAGATAGAATTGAAAGTATATAATCGACAAGAGTCCTCTCTCTTCTATACACGATAAAATGTCGACACAAATGACTTTCAAGCTCACTATGAAACGAAAGGGTGCTCTATCACAATGTGCTCTAACACATTGTTATTTTCGAATGGTGTGGACACTTCATAAAGAAGTGTCGACTGCTACTATATTTTGAGCTGAAACTCAAGAAGTATGAAGTGTTGACCACTGAAATAAAGTGTCGATTGTAGCCAAACGCAAGTGTTCTAAGTGTCGACCGGTTGGTTGACCCCCACTTATAAGTGTTGACCACACTGTTTTAATATTGGATTGGGTTCTTAATAGGACTTATCCTTGTGTCTTCTTTTAGTATTGACTGAGATATTCATAACGTTAATGTTGTTTTAGGCTAAGATGAGTTTGTGGACTTTCAAGTCTGTTGCTGAGGTTGTTGTTCTTGTGACGTCCCGTGAACTTACACGTTCCCAGTGCGCTATAGTACATCTACAAATTATGACATATAAAAACTTGACACAATTCGCTCAATTTAATACCACTTTCCTTTTCAAATCATATTCAAAAGAACATTTGTGAGTATAAAAATTTTTCGACTCGATTCGAAAACAACTCGCGCTCGGAGAGGGAATACGAAATCCTCAATATAAAAATACGCAGCGAAAAAGATCACAATTTAAAATAGTTTAAAATAAAACGACAAGACTCGGAATCCTAGGAAGGAGTCCAACACATACCACGAACTACCCAGATTCGGTGTCGCCCACCCACGCCTTCACTTCGATGCCCCACGCGCACCCTCACGGTGCTGCGCGTGCCAATCAACATCACCACGTCACGTGCACGCTCACAGCGTCGCGTGCCCCATGCACCTTGCCTCCGTACTGCACGTCCTTATCCGACGCCGCACGACCCATGAGCACCTGCAGGGCCGCGTACCCCGTGCACCGGCATCCACGCCGCACATCGGCATCCACGCCGCACACCCACTCCCATCCACACTTTTCTAACATTCACTGTACACATCCTGACCTATTCCATATCCTCTCGACTACCAACCTCTCTCTCGAAATTTTGACAGAGTAACGCCTAAAAACTGGCTATCCCAAAATTTAAACCCTGAACACAGTTCTCCAGAAATTAACAATATTTATCTATCAACCATGCAGCGAATCTCCATAACAAAATAATCAAAGTTTAAAGACGACGAAAATCTATCAACTGCAAATGAGGAAAGGCCACAGTATAGAGTAGTACCAAGCATCTACATGCAAAGCAAACGCGTACGTCACCGAAATCACATGCACTCCATAAACCCCTATACAACCGGCGCCTATACAACTCGTCTAAACAACTGTACATCGACACAGCAAAATAAAATACACACAATAGCCATGCCACCACCTACCGTCTCCGCGGGTCGGGTCGCCTTAACAAAATCCGTCATCCAGTGCCTCGATCGCACGCCACTAACCGTCCTATGCCTTAGGACTAGGCTCTCGAGGCTCACCAGTAATATCATCAGCACCTACACCATAGAACACACATCATAAGCCTAACGCTCAGTAAGTAGTATAATATGAAAGTAAAAGCCGACAATGCACTCCTATCACATGCAGTCTCTACACTAACACTCATGTTGTCACATCTGTGATGCGTAGTGTAGCTGCACCAGGGTAAGGAGGAATCTAACGCCACCCTATACCCTGACACGTCGCCACCGTCCTGGACTCCCCAGCAACGAGGCCCACAAGCTACACACACGCATCACCACACAGCAACCACATCAGGATGAGGGTGTACCACGCGCCACACTACACCCTGACATGTCGCCCCCGTCCCAGCCTCCCCAGTAACGGGGCCACAGTTGCCACACACACGTTTCGCGACAGCCCAGCCGGCCCACTCCTCGAGCGAAATCCGCGACTGGTATTGCACCGGCCCACACACTAGTAGGATCCGCGGTACCACTGCCCATCATCCTCACCGTCAACACATACACGCCGCGTGACGGCGCAACCAGCCCACTCCTCGAGCGAAATTCGCGGTTAGTTACGTACCGGCCCACACACTAGCAGGATCCGCGGTACCACCGCCACGCGTCTCACCACTTACACAAAATATGCTCAAAACCATTTTCTTTCCCCTTTTTAAAAAGAATGATCCATGTCAAACAATACGCACACACACCATAATCAATCACATAATTCCTAAAGTTCTACAGTGTAGGCCCACTTGGGCAAAACACATGCATGCACTATTTAGCTGGCGTTCTAAGCTCACTTGACGCACAACTTTGTCAAAAAGTGTCTCAACCTCAAATACAAACAATCACTCATCAATCTCAATTCAAAATTTATCAAATAGCTAAAAATAACGACTCTTAATTAAACTCATGAAATTCCAATTAAAACGGGTCACCAAGTTGGTTCGGTCGAAAACCAGCCTAAAGTTCGGACGCGCATAACTTTTACATCCTTTAACGAAATCGAGTGATTCAAGAGGCGAAACGTTCCCTTAGAAACCTAGTTTAACATACTAAGACAGATTTTAAAACGGTAAGCCGCAGCTAGGTGGAAAAATCTCGAAAACGAATCTGTCCATTTTTATCCAATTTCACATTTTTGTTTTTTTCAACAAAAACTCACTCAAAACTAGTTTTACGCATAAAAAATGGCCATGCTGCTATCACACGTTACAATTCTACGAAGAACGCTCATAAATCTGACTTGGACCAAAATCAGACATAAACTTTCGATGCGCATAACTTTCGCGTCGGATATCGGAATCGAACGATTCCAGCGGCTATACATTCCTCTAATATCCTAGTTTAACCCACAAAAACAGAATTTAAAACGACTAATCGGAGTTAGGCCAAAACAGCCAAAAACAGAACTGCCCCTACACAAAACAATGATCTGATTTTTGATTTCAATTTTAATTTCACAATTTCTATATACAACTAGACACATTTCACTCATACACTTCGGTCAAGCTCACCGGAAATAAAAGGAGGCCGAGCACTAAGCTCGGCCAAAACAGGAAACCGACAGGGCTCACCTTCGGTTTCCTTAAATCCACAGTATCTCCCTCCTACTCCACTCCAACCTTACGGCCAATTCCATCGAGAATGAAAGCAGGCCGAGCACTAAGCTCGGCCAAAACAGAAAAACGAAAAAAGGGCAGAAAAGGGGAGGAGCTTACCGCGGCGTCATTGTGCACTCGGTCGAAGGGAGGACAGGACACAGCCGAGCACCTAGTCGCCGGCGGTTTCTCCGTCGCCCACGTTCGTCGGCCAAAAATCGGAGCTCAGAAATTCCTCCTTCCCTCGCGTCTCCCTCTCGGTTCTCTCGGCGCCAAGGTGTAACAGCCGAATGGCTTCCTCCCGAAGCCATTCGGTTGTTATACCTATTTTATTTTATTTTATTTTATTTTTTTTAAATCAAAATTACCAAAATGCCCTCACGTGTTTTTATCGTCCGTAACTTCGTTAAATTCTCATCCTCCCGACTTTAAAATTTCAAAAACCATCACTAGAATTAGATTCCGAGTTCTATGACTTAATTTACCCGTTAAAATATTTCTCAAAACTCCAACCAAGATTAAATTAAAAATTTCAGACATTAGGTTTAAAATTCAAAATTTTCCGGGTTATCACAGCTCTAGTGCACATGAAGAGCAGTAATCGTCGAGGTAGGGTTTATATATTATTTACATTGCATCATTGTTTTCTAAAATCTTATTTTGGTGAGTTGTCACTTGTAGAAAATCTGACGAAACTTGTCGCTAGATGTCAATATTAGATTTAAACTTGATTTGAAGTCCAAAAATATCCATCTCAAGTTTCTCCTATTCCTTATGCTTTTCTTACACGAAAACGTATTCTGTTTTTTTTTCACTCTCTCCCTCTCTTGATGCCCTAACCCTCGAAAGAACTTTCTCTTTCTCTCAGTCTTGATATCTTCTCTATACGTTTCATTTTAGCTGAAGAAACGAGCACTCTCTACTTGCCAACAGTTTCCACAATTTGATGTGAGTTGTGTTATTTTCCATATGAAAGTATTATCCTTTCTGAAATCCATCGAGTTGACTACAAGTTTAGTGATTACAAAACAAGTATGGGTTGTTCGTTATCAAATTCAACATTTTTGAGTTTACTGGTTGCTTTGCTCTTAATAGTCTTGTGATTATGATGGTTTCTTTGCAACTAGTATTCTAGCACTATACTTTTGGTGCTTCTTTGAAGTCTAAGTTCGATGGGAAACTCTATTACTACATTTTAGCTTCGACAATGTTGAAATGGATGAAATTATCAAATTGTACAAGTATGTTCAAAATAAGGGGAAAATAGGGCAATTCGAGTTTGGTGAAATTGGTTCAATCATGTAACGCCCCGAAAATCTACCCGTTTACGGTTTGTTCACTGCTCTGACACCACATCTGTAACGCCCCCAAATCGTCCCCGGAACCGGGTCGCCAACTATACACTTACTCCTCACCTCGACAGAATTCATATAAAATTTAAAATTTTTGTTACTCGACTTAAATCAACACTCTTTGAAAACGTTTATACTTGTCGCCGCGGAAGACTCAATCAAAAATCGGGTTAAATGATACTTCACCTTTCAAAACATTCAAAAAAGAGGTATCGGTCGACACCTGTAAACGCCGGTCGACACCTTAATATTCTCTGCCCCACCATGGTCGAATTTCATGGTCGACACTTCTACGCACATACGAAAGGCGGTCGACACCTGCCTTAGGCGGTCGACACTTCAACTCTCTGTGCTCGCACAGGTCGAAACCCGCGGTCGACACTTTAACTGATTTTACACCAATCGGTCGACAACTACACTCACCGGTCGACACTTCATTTCTCTCTGCCCGCATAGGTCGAACCCCGCGGTCGACACACTCATTGATTTTACACCAACCGGTTGACACCCACAGTCACCGGTCGGCACTTCATTTCTCTCTGCCCGCACAGGTCGAATCCCGCGATCGACACTCACATTCCATTTTATACTGACTGGTTGACACCTATAGACTTCGGTTAACACTTTGCACCAGCAGTATAAAAATAACACCCGTTCGAAAGAAAATGGAAGACGAAAACTTTCACGATTAAAACCATGAATTAAATACTTGTATTTTTAAGAGAAACTTTCTTCAATTAGTTTAAAAAACACAACCTCACACCTATCTCAACTATAATCGGGCAAAATGAACCTATATCCTCAAAATCTATACAGTTGACTTATACCTTGCAAAATACAACCCAAAAGAACCACCATCTAGTTCGCTACATGGGTTGGGTTGCCTTGACAAACTCCACCTGCAGGCACATGGTAGCACGCCGCCAACCGTCTACTCATCCTGCCTGGGCTCCCGTAACTCACCCGCAAAAATCTCTGCAACTAAATCACGGAACACACAACATAAGCTTAACGCTCAGTAAGTAGTACAATATGAAATGTAAAACTGACGATAAAATCCTATCACATGCACTCTCTACACTAAAGCTTATGTTGTCACCATTCCGAGACGCGTCGTGATGCCGGGCCAGGATGAGGGTGAACCTCGCGTCACGCTACACCCTGACACGTCGGCATCGTCCCAGACTCCCCAGCAATGAGCCCTACAAGCCACACAACCATGCCCCGCGAAAGCATAGCCGGCCTACTCCCCTAGTAGAATTCGCGACTGTTGATGCACTGACCCACTTTTCGAGCAGGATCCGCGGTGCCACCGTCCATCATTTTGCTACAGCCCAGCCGGCCCACTCGTCGAGCAAAATTCGCGACTGCTGAGGCACCAGCCCACTCCCCGAGCAGGATTCACTGCGCCACTGTCCATCATCCTCACTGTAAACACATACATGCCACGTGACAGCCCAATCGGCCCACTCCCCGAGCGAAATCCGCGGTTGGTTAAGCATCAACCCACTCCCCGAGCAGAATCCGCGGTACCACCGCCACGCGTCTCACTACCACTTACTCAAAATGTAACGACCCCTTTTCCCAGTAAAATATTGTCCGCTTTGGGGATTGGGCTATAACCCAATATCCTCCCCTCAAGGATTTGTTTGACGAGAACTTCCCAATCGGTCACCCACCCAACTTGGAACTGCTCTCGCCAGAGCACTCTTAACTTCGGAGTTCTTATGGAATCTGTTGCCAATTGTGCTCCAAAACGCGTCTTACTATTATGGGAGGATTTCCTTACATATATTTCATTTCCATATATCTCCCCCAAGCGATGTGGGACTGTGACGACCCCCTCTCTACGACCCGGGATTCGCCTACACTCGAGGCGTTACGTCACGCCGTCTCTCGAGATTTGCCCCGCAGTCGTCCTCATATGCACACATCCAGGTCATCACAATCACCCCCCTTGTGGCCTAACGTCCTCGTTGGCCACATTTTTGATTGGGTACAGACTCTGATACCATTTGTAACGACCCCTTTTCCCAGTAAGATATTGTCCCCTTTGGGGATTTGGCCATATCCCAATATCCTCCCCTCATGGATTTGTTTGGCGAGGACTTCCTAGTCGATCACCCAACCTGGTACTGCTCTCGCCAGAGCACTCTTAACTTCGAAGTTCTTATAGGATCTATTGTCAATTGTACTCCAAAACGCGTCTTACTATCTTGGGAGGATTTCTTTACATATGTTTCATTTCCATATATCTCCCCCAAGCGATGTGGGACTGTGACGACTCCCTCTCTACGACCCGGGATTCGCTTACACTCGAGGCGTTACGTCACGCTGTCCCTCGAGGTTTGCCCCGCAGTCGTCCTCATACGCACTTATCCGGGTCATCACAATCACCCCCCTTTGGGGCCCAACGTCCTCGTTGACCACATTTCCGGTTGGGTACAGGCTCTGATACCATAACTGTAACACCCCGAGAAAAAAAAAACCCTACGTTCCCAGTGCGCTACAGTGCATCTACACACTACACACACTAACGCTTCACATAACTCACTCAATTTAATACCCCTTTTGTTTTCAAATCATTTTCAAAAGAATATTTGTGAGTATGAAAAGTTTTCGACTCGATTCGAAAACAACTCGCGTCCCGAAGAGGGAACACTAAATCTTCAACATAAAAACTACGCAGCGGAAAGGAAAACCAATTAAAATAGTTTAAGATAAAACAGTAAGACTCGAAATCCTAGGAAAGAATTCAATGCACCCCTCGAACCACACAATCTGGTGCTGCGCACTCATGCCACCACTTTGACAGCCTGCGCGCACCCTCGTGGAGCCGCACGTGCCAATTCAACGTCACTGGGTCTCGCGCACGCTCACAGCGCCGCGTGCCCCATGCACCCTGCCGCTGTTCCGCACGCCCTCACCTGGCGCCGCACGACCCGTGAGTACCCGCAGAGCCACGTGCCCCACGCACCTGCGATCACGCCGCACTCCCACGCTTATCTACACTTTGCTAGCACTCATTGTACACACCTCAACCTATTCCATATTCTTTCGAATCTCAACCCCTCTCCCGAAATTTCGGCAGAGTAACGCCTAAAAACTGGCTATCCCAAAAATTTAAAACCCTGCACACAGTTCACCAAAAACTAACCGTATTTATCTATCCATCATCCAGAGAAATCACCATAACAAAATCAGAGTATGAAGACAACAAAAATCCATCAAATACAAATGAAGAAAGTTCACAGTATAGAGGAATACTATACTCTAATATATAAAAATACATACGCGTCCCCCAAACACTACAACCACTCTATACACTCCTGTACAACCGATGGAGGGGGTGACAGGCTGTATAAACTTAGACCCTTGACTTTTGACGGATCATCTCCGGATCCACTCAGTGCTGAGGAATGGATACGGAGCATGGAGAGGATAATGGGTTTTGCCAAGGTAGAGGAGTAGGACAGAGTTTCTAGTGCGGTGTTCTATCTTGCCAAGGATGCGAGCCATTGGTAGGATACTGTGGTGGCCAAGAGAGATGTAGAGACCATGACCTGAGAGTAGTTCAGGTCGGTGTTTTTCGACAAGTATTTCAGTCATTCTGTCAAGACGTAGAAGATGGTGGAGTTTGCACAGTTGAAGCAGACCAGCACTGTGGCCGAGTACGTATGGCAGTTCGAGGCCTTATCACGGTTTGCAAGACATTTGGTGAGCCTCGATGAGAATAAGGTACACCAGTTTGTGCAGGGCCTGAAGCCAAATAATTATATGGGCTTGCGGATTGCAGGGACACGAGACATGCCGTACGAGGAGGTGGTAGTGAAGGCCCTTGACATTGAGGAGGCTCGGGAGAAGCTTCCGAGTTATCGGGAGGTACACAGAGAGTAGCCTCAGAGATCATTCAGAGAGTCACTGCCACAGGCCAGCGGGGAGGCGTCAGTGCAGAAAGGCATGAAGAGGCCTAGTGACAGTTCCAGCAGCCAGAGGAGCACTAAGAGGCCGCAGGGGTCAGGACAGTTTCCAGTGTGCCAGAAGTGTCAGAGGAGCCACCCGGGTGAGTGCAGAACGGGCCCAGTGCAGTGTTATAACTGTGGTGAGGTGGGCCACATGTCCAGAGAGTGCCAGAAGCCGCGTCAGAACCGCTGCTTCAACTGCAATGAGGTGGGACACTTTGCTAGTAGATGCCCAACAGCGAGCAGGGCGTCAGCCAGAGTTACACCAAGAGTCTTTGCCCTTTTTGAGTCAGATGATGTTGGCCAGCCATCAGTGATTGCAGGTAACATTTTTGTTTCTGGTGTGGCAGCTTATACCTTGATTGATACGGACGCTACGCACTCGTTTGTGTCGACGAGCTTTGTGGTTAAGGCCAACTTGGAGTTCAGTCCCGCCGAGCGACATTATGATGTGACCTTGCCATCCGGGGAGCATTTGTATTCAGAACAGGTGGTGCGGGGCAATGTTGTGACAGTGGGGAGCAAGCAATTATATGCCGAGCTAGTCATACTCCATATGAGCGGTTATGAGGTGATCTTGGGAATGGACTGGCTGTTCAGACATCATGCGGAGATTGACTGCAAGACTAGAGAGGTTCATTTCCGGCCCCTGAGCGGGGAAAGCTACCATTTAAAGTAGGTAAAGGTCTTGCCAGGATTTCTGCTATCTTTACTCGTCATACTCCACGGTTGTTGGGCATGGGTTGCCAGGGATTTTTGGCAAGTGTCGAGGATGCGCAGTCACAGGGTGATACTCAGATACAGGATATTCTTGTTGTGCAGGAGTTTCCGAAGGTGTTTCGTGAGGATTTTCCAGGGTTGCCTCCTGACAGGGAGATTGAGTTCGAGTTAGATGTTTTCCCAGGTGCAGAGCCCGTGTGCAAGAACCCATACAGATTAGCACCTAGTGAACTTAAGGAGCTGAAGGCTCAGTTGGAGGAACTGACGGAAAAAGGCTTTATACGCCTTAGTTTTTCACCCTGGGGAGCGCCAGTTCTATTCGTCAAGAAGAAGGACAGATCCCTACGTATGTGTATTGACTACCGGGAGCTGAATATGTTGACGGTGACGAACATGTATCCATTGCCAAAGATTGACGATTTGTTTGATCAGCTGCAGGGTGCCCGAGTGTTTTCTAAGATCGACCTGAGGATCGGCTATCATCAGTTAAAGGTAAAGGAGAGAGATGTACCGAAGACGACCTTCAGAACGAGGTATGGGCACTTCGCGTTTCTGGTTATATCTTTCGGGTTGACCAATGCCCCTGCAGCATTCATGGATCTGATGCACCGGGTGTTTAGGGAGTACCTGGACAAGTTTATGATTGTGTTTATCGACGACATTCTGATCTACTCACGGAGTGAGGAGGAGCACAGGGAGCACCTGAGGATTGTATTGACTATTTTGAGCCAGCATCAGCTGTATGCTAAGATCTTGAAGTGCGAGTTTTGGTTGGACAAGATTCACGTCTTGGGGCATGTTATCTCCTCGGAGGGTATTTCAGTTGATCCGGTGAATGTTCAGGCTGTAAAGGAGTGGCCACGGCTGACCAGTGCTAGCGAGATATGCAGTTTTCTGGGGCTGGCTGGATATTATCGGAGATTTATTGAGGGGTTCTCTAGGATCTCCGCCCCCTTGACTCGGCTGACCAGAAAGAATGCGAAGTATGAATGGACTGACAAGTGTGAGGACGGCTTCCAGACATTGAAGTAGAGGTTGACTACGGCCCTTGTACTGACGCTGGCCCGTGGAAGGAGAGAAGTTCTGCATTTATTGTGATGCCTCCAGGATTGATTTGGGGTGTGTTTTGATGCAGGGTGGGAGAGTCATTGCCTATGCCTCTAGGCAATTGAAGGCTTACAAGCAGAATTATCTCACTGATGATTTGGAGCTGGCGGCTATTGTGTATGCACTCAAGATTTGGAGGCATTATCTTTATGGACAGCAGTGCGAGATTTACTCAGACCATCAGAGCTTGAGGTACATTTTCACGCAGAAGGAGCTGAATTTGAGACAGAGGAGATGGCTCGAGCTGGTCAAGGACTACGATGTGGAGATCAGGTACCATCCGGGGAAGGCGAACGTGGTGGCGGATGCCTTGAGTAGGGTGACGGCTTCGACTTCTGCCATGACTACGATAATGTCTGTTGAGTTGGTGACAGAGATCAGAGTTTTGGCCTAGAAGTAGTTTCTGATCTGGCAGCCACTTTTTCGACCTTGTCGTTGAGGCCAACTATTCTGGACAAGATCAGGCAGACTCAGGAGACTGATTCGAAGTGTAGCGAGCTGAAGGCGAGTATGGAGGCCAGGCCTGATTCTGAGTTCAGCTATTCAGAGGACGAGATTCTGAAATTTCGGGATAGGTGGTACGTCTCGAAGGATGAGGAGCTGAGAAGAGATATATTATCAGAGGCCCATTCATCTTCTTTCTCTGTACATCCGGGAAGCACTAAGATGTACATGAATTTGAAGCAGCACTATTGGTGGCCTAACATGAAACGAGCAGTGGCTGAGTATGTGGAGACTTGCGTAGTCTGTCAGCAGGTGAAGGCAGAGCATCAGCGACCGTCTGGGATGCTCCAACCATTGCCTATACCGGAGTGGAAGTGGGAGCGAATCACTATGGATTTTGTAGTGGGACTGCCGAGAACTGCCAAGGGCCATGACGCGATCTGAGTGATTGTGGACAGGTTGACGAAGTCGTCTCACTTTTTGCCTGTGAGGATGACTTATACGATGGATCAGTTTGCCCAGTTGTATATTCAGGAGATAGTCAGACTTCATAGGATTCCGGTGTCGATTGTTTCAGACCGAGACTCCAGGTTCACGTCCAAGTTTTGAAGGAGTTTGCATAAGGCTATGGGCACCAGATTAGATTTCAGTACTGCCTTTCATCCCCAGACCGATGGGCAGTCAGAGCGAACTATACAGATTCTACAGGATATGCTCAGGGCCTGTGTATTGGAGTTTCAGGCGGCTTGGAGCAGGTTTCTACCGTTAGTGGAATTCTCGTATAATAACAGCTACCAGTCCACCATTGGGATGGCGCCGTACGAGGCCCTCTACGGAAGGAAGTGCAGGTCGCCATTATATTGGGATGAGGTTGGGGAGGCCCGATTGATAGGTCCTGAGATCTTACAGCAGACTGTCGACAAAATTTCTGTGATACGGAAGAGGATTGAAGCAGCTCAGAGTCGACAGAAGAGTTATGCTAATCAGAGGCGTCGGGAGTTGGAGTTTAGTGAGAGCGATGAGGTTTTTCTGAAGGTCTCGCTGTTCAAGGGAGTGGTAAGGTTCGAAAAGCGTGGGAAGCTCAACCCTCGGTTTGTGGAACCATTCCCGATTGTCAAGCGGATTGGGAGAACTGTGTACCAGCTTCAATTGCCTGCGTCGATGGATGCCATCCATGATGTTTTCCATGTCTCGATGCTGAGGAAGTGTATGCGCGATCCCTCTCAGGTAGTGCTACAACAGGATCTAGAGATCCAGCCGACGCTGTTCTACGAGGAAAAGCCAGTGAGGATATTAGGATCAGCTGTGAAAGTGCTGCGCAACAAGAGGATTTCGCTGGTCAAGGTGATATGGCGCAACCATGGTGTGGAGGAAACTATTTGGGAGCAGCGTGATGATATGGAGCGGCAGTATCCCAACTTATTCCGTACGTAAATTTTGAGGACAAAATTCTTATAAGGTGGGGGGATGTAAGAACTCGAAAAATTTCAGATTTTAACTTTAATTTCCAAAACTTTTAATTTAATTTAGGTTAGAGTTTTGGAAAATATTTTAACGAGAAATTTAAGTTGTAAGACTCGGAGTCTACTTTTGTGATGGTTTTCGAAATTCAAAGTCGGGAGGACGAGAATTTAACGAAGTTGATGACAATAAAAACAAGTGAGGGCATTTTGGTAATTTGTAATCGAATTAAAAAAAAAATTTTAAATTAGTTATAAGGTGGAATGACTTCGGATGGAAGCCATTCCACCCTGTGTTGTCTCGCGGCCGAGAGAGCGAGACCCATGAGAGAGAGCGCGAGAAGCTGTGAGAGGGAGAGAACCCGGTGGTCTGTCGACGCTGACAACGGAGAAGAATCGAACGCCAGTTAAGCCGAGAGGACTGTGGTGGGGGACATGTTCGGTTTCCCGAGCTGAATACTGAAGGTATGCTTCCTCCCTTGCTCTGGTTTTGTTCGTCCAATTTGATGGCCGTCTTCCTACAATCTTTCTGAATGTTAAGCTAAGTGTTGGGTTGGTGTATGCTGTGTGTATGTGCCGCGTGACAGTGGGCAGCAGAGCACATAGCCGAGAGCTCGGAGCCTTTTTCTATTCTGTTGGTCGAGGGGGAGAGTGTGTGATGCTGCTCTCCTTTTCGATGGATCAATGGTGATAATTGTCGATAATTGTTGGGTCAAGAGATTGTGGTAGGGAGCATCGGTTGCTGAAAAAAAAAAAAGGAAAATAAACCGAGGGGCTGTGATTTTCAAAATTTAGTTTTCTGAATTGGAAACCTTCAATTATGGTTACTTCATATTTAGTATATTAGAAAGTGATGGATTGGCGGAGAAATTGGTGAAAATTCGGATTAAGGTTGAATTTCATATTTTTCGTATAAAAACAGATTCTGTTTTTGGCCGTTTCGGCTTGGTTTTGGTTGATCGTTTCAAATTTTGCTTTTGTGGGTTAAAATAGGTTATTAGAGGGACGTATGGCCACTAGAATCATTCGATTCCGATATCCGACGCGAAAGTTATGCGCGTCGGAAATTTATGTCGGATTTCGGTCTGAGTCAAATTAGTGAGCGTTTTTCGTGAAATTTCGACGTGTGATAGTGGCGTGTCTATTTTTGGTGCGTAAAGCTAAATTGAGTGAGTTTTGGTTGAAGAAAAACAAAAAGTTGAAATTTTATCAAAAGGGGCAGATTCGGGTTTTCCGCCTAGTTGTGGCTTACCGTTTTAAAATCCATCTTAGTATGTTAAACTAGGTTCCTAAGGAGACGTTTAGCCACTTGAATCGTTCGATTCCGTTGACGGACGAAAAATTTATGCGCGTCCGAACTTTAGGCTGGTTTTCAGCCAAACCAAATCGATGATCCGTTTTAGTTGAAATTTCATGAGTGTAGTTAAGGAAGGTTATATTTTTAGCTATTTGGTGAATTTTGAGATAAATACTGATGAGAGATTGATTGTGTTTTAGGTTGAGGCTTTCTTTTGGCGGAACTGTGCGTCGAGCGAGCTTATGATGCCAAGTAAGTAGTGCATGCATGCGTTTTGCCCAAGAGGGCCTACACTGTAAAACTTTAGGGTTTATGTGATTGATTGTAGTGTTCGTGCATATTGTTTGACATGCATCATATTTTAAATATTTTAAAAACGTGAACGAAAATGATTTTGAGCATGTTTTGAGTATGTGGAGAGACGCGTGGCGGTGGTACCGCAGATCCTGCTAGTGTGTGGGCCGGTGCTTCACCAGTCGCGGATTTCGCTCGAGGAGTGGGCCGGCTGGGCCGTCATGCGGCGTGAATGTGTTGACGATGAGGGTGATGGGCAGTGGTACCGCGGGAGAGGGGTTGAGAGTCGAATTGATATGGAATAGGTTGAGGTGTGTACAGTAAGTGCTAGCGAAGTGTAGATGAGCGCGGGAGTGCGGCGTGATTGCAGGTGCGCGGGGCACGCGGCCCTGCGGGTACTCACGGGTCATGCGGTGCCGGGTGAGTGCGTGCGCGCGGACGTGCGGAACAGCGTCATGGTGTTATTGTGATGACCCGGATGTGTGCGTATGAGGACGACTGCGGGGCAAACCTCGAGGGACGGCGTGACGTAACGCCTCGAGTGTAGGCGAATCCCGGGTCGTAGAAAGGGGGTCGTCACAGTCCCACATCGCTTGGGGGAAATATATGGAAATGAAACATATACAAATAATCCTCTTAAGATAGTAAGACGCGTTTTGGAGCACAATTGACAACAGATTCCATAAGAACTCCGAAGTTAAGAGTGTTCTTACGAGAGCAGTACCAGTTGGGTGACCGACTGGGAAGTTCTCGCGAAACAAATCCGTGAGGGGAGGATATTGGGTTACGGCCCAATCCCCAAAGCGGACAATATTTTACTGGGAAAAGGGGTCGTTACAAATGGTATCAGAGCTTGTACCCAACCAGAAATGTGGCCAACGAGGACGTTGGGCCCCAAGTGGGGCTGATTGTGATGACCCGGATGTGTGCGTATGAGGACGACTGCGGGGCAAACTTCGAGGGACAGCGTGACGTAACGCCTCGAGTGTAGACGAATCCCGGGTCGTAGAGAGAGGGTTGTCACAGTCCTACATCGCTTGGGGGAGGTATATGGAAATGAAACATATGTAAAGAAATCCTCCTAAGATAGTAAGACGCGTTTTGGAGCACAATTAGCAACGGATCCCATAAAAACTTCGAAGTTAAGAGTGCTCTGGCGAGAGCAGTACCAGGTTGGATGACCGATTAGGAAGTCCTCGCCAAACAAATCCGTGAGGGGAGGATATTGGGTTACGACCTAATCCCCAAAGCGGACAATATCTTACTGGGAAAAGGGGTTGATACACAAAACAATATTAAAACCATTTTCGTTCACTTTTCAAAACATGATGTATGTCAAACAATACGCACGCACATCACAATCAAACCACATAAATCTTAATGTTCCACGGTGTAGGCACTCCTGAGCAAAACACATGCATACAGTATTTACCAAGCGTCCTAGCTTTCCACAGTGCTCGTTTCACCAAAAACCTGCTCAACCTACAACAAAACCGTTTTCCCGTCACAACTCATCCCACTGCTATACTCACGCACTAAAACCACCATACTAGCACAACACTTCACGAACTCGCCAAAATCGCTCACTAACTTATCTCGTCTCAAAATCAATCTAACTTCCGACGCGTATAACTTTTGTGTCGGTTATCGTAATCGAACGATTCCAGCGGCCAAATGCTCCTCGAACAACTTAATTTAACATACTAAAACAGAACTTAAAATGAATAATTGGAGCTAGGTCAAAACCCCAAAAACAGAACCTACTTTTACATAAAAAAAATCTGAATTTCAATATCAACTCGATTTCCACCAATTTCTCCACGAATCTATCACATTCTAGTCTATTAAGTATAAACTAACCAAAATTGAAGGTTTCCAATTCAGAAAACTTGAATTAGAAAATTCCAACCCCCTCTCGGATGTTCTTCATTTTTGAAAACTCACTCACCTCACCCACTCTGAACCGTTAATTCTCACATCAAACGTTCTAAATCTTAGCACAAACCTTCAGAAACCGAAACCAAAACTCAACCCTAGATTATCGATCAACAGAGGGGAGGATAGGAAGAGATTACCGGAGAGAAAGAGAGGGGGTCTAGTTCTGCACGTAGACGAGAGGAAGAAAAATCGAGAGCGGCGAGCTCTGATCACCAGCGAGGAGGGAGACGAGGCTTGAAACAACTTCGTAAGTATATTTTCGATATAGAAATCGAAAGGATCCAATTCAAGCAAGTTTAAAACTCAAACATCAAATTTGTTGGAATTAGGAAAACTCTTTTGATCAAAAGTGTATCACGCGAGAATCAATCATTCATATGGTTCTTTGATAAAAAGAAATCACAAAAAATGGTATGTTGCTGAAATTTTGAAAGGATGAAAGATCACCGAAGTAATGTCTAAACCCAATTATTCAAAGCAAAAATAAAGGAGGCGCGTGCATGGGAGGGGAAAGGGGGTTCTCCTCTTCCTTTCTGCCGAGGGAACAAACGGAGTGGCTTCTGTTAAAGCCACTCTGTTTTTTTTATTTATTTTTAATAATAAACTAATTACTTTTTCGCACTAACAATTTAATGTTTTAGCCAAATGGCTATTCAGTCCGTTTCCGGTCGGTTTACTAAAATTTTCTCTTATTCATTAGCCTCAAAATAATATTTTATCCACTAATACAAATCCTCCGCTCTCGTTTCCGACCGTAACTCCGCCGTTTACAGATACGTATTTCTGAAAGTTAAATTATAGAAATCTCGGGTGTTACAAATCAAATGGTTTTCCAATTGATAAATGGTTTTGGCATGTTAAAGTAGACTCATTGTGTGAACTATGGACTTTGGAATTGATTCATTTGAATAAGTATATTTAATATAATAATTTTTCAAAGTTGAGGCAAAAACTGTAAAAAGTATTCTAGGCATGTTATGATTTTAGTGTATTTAGACCCTCTTCACGATTTTATCTTGCTAAACTATTTTAGTAGGATATAATAAACACTTCAACAAAACCGTAGCCCCTGAAATCAGTCAAATTGAATATGTATACATTAAGTTATGCGTTTTTGAAGTTAATGCAAAATGTTGATCATATTTCGATTTTAATCCAATGGATGGTTAATTGGTTCTATTATGTTCAAAACCATTATAATTTGGATTCTAATGGCGTAATGCACGTGTTATAGGTTTTCAAGTTATAAATAATATTGATCAAGTCGCTATAAATTGTGCTAAGAACATAATTTAAGTAATTCTAATGGTTAAAATAGCTAGTTTATGTTTTATTGCATTACTAGGTGTAGATAGTTTACATTTCTACCTTAGTTCTTGGATAGGTTTAGAAATTTTTGTGATTTGGTAGAGATTGGAAATGATGAAGTGATAAATTGATATCGTTTTTATGCAAATTGAATAATGAATTGTGAAAATTGTTTATTTTCGATTTTTATTGAATTGTGAAATGTAAAATTTTGAAAACAATGTTTTACGTTGAATTGGAAATATTGATTTAAAAATCATTGCATGGATGAGTACGTTGTTTTAAATGTATATATCATTTGCTTTATAAACGTTTTAAAGCATGAATTCAGGAAGAAGTAAGTTGAAAGTCTTTGTAACATAAGAACGCAATGGACTGAACTTGTTTTTTCGTGTGCGATGATTGTGACTATGAAACTGAGTAGGAGATTAACTATATGTCCTGATTGGGTTAAAAGTTCGTAAACCTCATGAGTCAGCAATGCAAGAGGGGTTCTACAGCTGTACTGGAGAAAGCCTGGGAACTTGTAGAGGTGTGTGATGGTCATATAAAGCCAGTTTAGAGTGGCTTATATTTTGACATTTACAAATGAATGTTAAAAGATGTTGAAAATTTGATTGAAAATATCGTTTTAAATCATGCAAACCTATTTAGAATAGCATTGGATTTAATTATATGTAAATAATGATTTCAAAAGATCATATAATGTTTTAAAAGGATTTGAAATGGAGCATGCATATATTTTATAAAAATGACATGGATTTCAAAGCATAAATTGATTTTAAATTGATATCAAAATAATCACGAATAGGTGGAGGACGAAATATGGTCATAGATAATATAAATAGAGTCTCAGTTAGCTACTGCTAGATTTATTTGTTGGGCGTAAAGCTCATTATGTAGATAATATATATATTTTCAGATAACGAAAACGTTCATCAAGACGGAAAGGCTAAGTCAACCTAAAGAAGCAAAAGAGGCATAGGCGAAACCATCGAGGTAGATAGTTTTTTTTTTTTTTTTTTTGTAGTTGGGACCGAGTTTAGTGTATATAAATTGTATAAACTCTTTTGAACAGTCACATGTATGTGATCTAACTCTGTAATAACTTCTGCTAGAGAACTCTAACGATGATGATGTAAAACTCTGATGTAAATATAAAAATAATATATTTATATTATTTAGAGAATTATATAGAAATATCTTAATTTGATATACTAGACACTAGAATATAGAGATAGATAAAAATAGAAACGTAACCATGCAAATTTGAAAATCAAGCTGCGTTCCCACCTCGAGAATCCTTATTGTGAGAGCCCGTCGGGTTCAGGTCATGACAAAGAAAATGTTTAACTTATTGCCTAATCGGTGGCTCGTGGAGCCTAATCTCCTTAAAATGATGAAAACGAGTTTTCATATATTGATGTTTTGAAAACAATTTTGTTATCTCATTATGTTTTGAACGGAAAGGTAGAAAAAGTTTTACACATGCATTTAGTATATAACATATCTACTAAGTTAGTCAGTCACCCCAAACGACCCCATCATTTCTAGGAAAAAACAAAGACAGTGAGTAGCTGGGACTCGGTGGCAACTTTTCTTTATTTCCTTGTCATGTGATTAGTATCTAGTGAGAATTCACTTTATATTTGAATATGTATAAGATAACTTGGATTTGAATTTTGAATATTTGGTATGTAGACCTTATTGAACTGTTTTTAATTGTCGTATTATGATATCTGTAATCACTGTGGATCTTAGCTTTTGATTAATGTTTAAGTAATCCGCTGCGAACCAAGCCTTGAATCAGGTGATCAGGTTTTTTTGAGGATCAGATTACCTGACTATGCATTCTGTTAAGCCACCTATGAGTCATGACAATATATATAATCATCTCTTACTTAATTTTTTCACTTCTTTGGAGGTGAAATTTTTCAATAAAATTGAAGCAAACTCACAAAAACCAAGTTGGAGTACTGCAATCTTTTCAAGAAGGAACCCTTAAAGTGTGGAGGTGTGATTACCACCCCTACGACCAACTTAAATCATTTCTGCCATAACTTTCTTTCCCATTTAAATTTGGTTACCAAATTTTGGGGTTGTTGTTATCCATTTATAAACCGGTAAGCTGCCCAAAAATCGTGCCAAAAGTCATTCATTTGATGTATGTTTATTAATCTCAAAATTACTTCCTGAAAATCGCTCTAACCTTAAACTCTGATTTCCGACAATCATCATCATTTTGGTTATATCTTTTGATTCCTTTTACATTTGTTCGTGCCCGTTTAAGGGTTTTGTCTACACATTACGGAGATATTGGGCTGCAAGTTGACCCTAAATTCTGCCAAGAGGTGTGTTCTCTCCTTAACAATAACTATCTTTCTTCATTTGGTGGCACGTCAGGATATGTTTATTTTCTAAACTGGAAGTTACATATGACTCATGCATCATGAAAAACATTTTCTTTAAGAAATAATGGAAAGATTGAAGGATTGAAATGACTGAATAAATGTAAATAGTCATTGTGGGTAGGGACATGCTAGCTGTTTCTTATGAAGTGGACCAAAAGTTGCTTACTCATTTCCCTGGACCGAATTAGCACAACTACTGAACTATTAAGTAAATGTAAAGAAAGAAGAAAGGCTGAAAAGCGAAGAAAATACATGTTTTTATGAAATTTTATATCATGCTAATATTATTTTTATGCATGCGTCGTAGAGAGTTAGGTTCATTAATGATATTTGTAATTTAGGTCATGATAATATTGACATGACCAATGAAAGAAACAAATAAAATATACGATTGAAGAGATGGTCCAAGGGACTAGGCTACATGAATGAAAAGAATGATATTTCAAAAGAAATTTCAAATTTACAAGTGCTATTATTAATAAGTTTAATTTTAACCGTGGACTATTTTATTAATGTTTTTTTTAAATGATGGTGTAGACTACGTATTTCTTTTGTGTTAAAGTTTTAAATTTGTATTGTTTTAAAGTTTTTTGTTATTCAGATTTTGAAAAGTATGATACTTATTTTTTTTATGTTTTCAACAAAAATGAATTATTTCAAATTAAAAGTAGATACGCTGCGCTAAAGGGCATTACAGTAAAGTTGTGCAAGTCAAAAGAGTTTTTATGACATATATGTCCTATTTTATTTTGAGTAGTAGACTTTATATTATGAACTAAGTTTTCACTCGGCTAGATTATAGTTTAGCCAAGTGATTGTTGTGCCCCTTTGAAGGAACCTTTTAGTCTTCCTTTTATAAGAGTTTAACGCTACTTTTGTAGGGTATTTATACCACTTTTGTAGGCTGCTACAGCAAACTTTGGTGAATTGAAAAGTCGATTCGTTTTTCCCTAGCAAAGCTCCTACACTTGAGTTCTTGTTGATGATTGTTGTGCATACTTGATTTATCCATTTGTTAGAGTTTGGTCAATTCACTTCTAATTCAGCTTCCTTCAATTCCATGAAGGTGAAACTCATTAGTGAGACTAAAGAGAACTCGCCATCATCTAATTGGAGTGCTGCGTACTTCTAAGAAGTAGCCCTTATAGTGTTAAGGGTGTGATTTGCATACTGCAAGTAGCTTGCACCTATTTGGTCATCAAAATTTTGTGGGTTTGTTCCTCACTCAGGCCCTTCTAAGCTGTCCAAACATGTGGCAAAATTTGTCCATATATGCTATTTTTATCGGGGTTGAAGTTACTCCCGAAACTATGAAGACTATTTTGGATCATTTGCGGTTTCTCCACCAAACCTTGCATTTCTTCTTGCCTCACTTTTGAGACTTGATGATTTTCATTTCATTTACAGAATAGTATACATTTCGAAGATATGCCTCGATTGAGTTTCAACGAAAACCTAAAAACTTATGCATGCCAATAAATGACATTATTTATGAACATTAAATATAATACTACAAGTTTCTATTGTCAACTAATATTGTTGAGTGAGTACCAGAGGGGACGCCAATCACACTGCGTGAGTAGTTTAGATATGGAGATGCAATTGCCGAGGGCAGTTCTTTTTCGCGGAGTGTCTTATTTATTTTAGCCGATGAATGAGTGTGTTGTTAAAATATTTCACAATTTAAAAAATAAGCTTAAATTTTTCTCATCACTTTATTTTGAGTTTAACTGATGAATTTTTTGCTCAATTTTATTTTTAGGTCAACTTATATTTCCCATTGTGTTTCAATAGTAAGTATTTGGATGCGGACAACCTTTAGATTCTTGGTTTATGTAGTCAACTCTCCTTAAGGTTTGAGTTATTCTTCTCAAAATTTTATAAGACTTTCTTTGAGGGTCATGACACAATTGATGATATGCGTTAAGTTGATTTTTTTAATTAATTTGCTTCGCACCCAAAGATAAATAAAACTATTTGATTGTTTACGGAAAAAAATAAATAATTTTTTTTTTGAGTTTTTGGGTTTCAAATTGCTTGTACAGGCTCATTAAGAAAGGACTTAGAATGCACCGCGTAGACTAAGTTTGAACGAGTCTTCAATCTTTGTCCTGCAGTTTGAATTGACTTTTATGTAGAAATTATTAATTTATGAAATAATAATAATTTTACGATTATAATAATAAGTATGGGTTTTCCATAAACTATAACTATGGAGAAATTACTAATTCAAGAATAAAAAACATGTCTAAAAGTGAAAATTTGGTAAATTAACAACACTGAGGAGGCCTCTGTCATAATCTAAAACGAAAATAAATAAAAGTAAAACACAAACTAACCTAGATTCCTTTATTCTCCTAAAATGCAATGGATCATAAAATCAAAACGACATCAATTATCTCATCAATCACATGTTGTATAAGGCTCTAATTCCCGCGATGTCGTCTGCATGCAAGCTCCTTGTGGTTCCAGCAGCAATGCTGGAAAACATGATTGCACCTTCAACTGAACTGTGCATAAGTCCCAGAAGATGACCTATTTCATGCAAAGCCACTGTCTCCAAATCAAAATGTCCAGCCACCGCTCCCACTGACCACGGCTCATCAGCATCATAGTGAAAACGTCCATCAGTGGGCGGAAAAGCATGAGCCAAGGTCCCACCTGGCCCATCAAAAGGAAATCCATCGCCATGGTCGCCTCTACCAAAGCTTATTTTAAGATCTGCATTTTGGTAGTTTTGAGCTTTCGAGAAAGTAAAGTGAGTGTTCCCAGCCCAAGTTCGAAAGGCTCGAGTAACGGCATTTGTAGCTGCAGATGGAGTTCCTGGTAAAAACCCGTAGGTCAAATGGAACTTAGAGGGCGGCCATTTCGGGTTTCCATTGAAGAAGGAAAAGTGAGAAACTGTGTGGAAAAAGTGATTCCCCCGACCGCCTCTTTTGTTCCCTGATGTCATCCAGGTGCTTCCATTGATGATATCTGGAATTCCACAGCGAGGCGTAGACATCCGAGCTATTGTTCTTTCGTCCACGATTCCATTGGCTTTAATATTATAGTACTTTTGATATGTTTTAATGGCGGCCTCCAAAAGATCATCGAAATCATCATCGTTTTTATGGGTGTTGTTTCTATCATAGTTCAAATATCCAAACTGATGAAGATACTTTTTGAGTTCAAGAGTACCTTTGACGTGATCTCCCTTGCGGCATCCTTTAAGATGCTTGAGAAACTCAAATGGCGAGGTCGTCTTATTTTCATGGAAGCCACGACCATGATCGTGATCATTGAAGGAATGAGCGTCGCACGCAAGTGAAAGCCAAAGAAGAATAAGAGAGAATGAGAAGAAGAAGAAAAGGGCTTTAGACGCCATGATCAACTCTTCTGACCAAGCACTTGATTAACAAGTGTTGAAGAAAGTGTATATTTATAGGGGCTTCAAATAAAGGAAAGTTTTTCATCTTTTTCCTGCGAAATAGCCAACCGTACCCGACACGCACTATGCTATTGACATTTTCAAATTTATTTTTATATTTTTAATGGAAACATGGCACGTACTTAAAAATTTTATCTTATAATTCCAAGTGTAAAATACCAATTGTAAAATATAATAATTTATCAGTTTAATTGTCATAATGAGGTCGAGTATAATTCATTGTATTTGTGTAACTCTGGTAATCTAAAAGTCTTTACATATATGCTCTCAACATATCCATAATTGTTCTCTTTAATATAATAATATTGAAAAAGTACCAGGCTGACTTGGTAAATGGACTGCAAAATACTAAATCAAAGGCGGAAAAATAAAAAGTTGTTGCTTTGTCTCCTTTGATGAACCTATGACTTGATCACTCTGAATCAAGACTCAACCTGGTCCACGTCGTTTCTTTTGTGTTAATAAACCTAGTTCACAATTTGCAATACACAATTTGAGTTGTTTTCCGACAAACTTTTTGATCTTCCCACCCAAAATTATATAGTTAAATCTTCCAAACCAAACCATTGTTCAAGACACAAAGCAAAATACAACTTTCAAATCATTTTTTCAAGCCATAAAGAGGACTCGAGACAGAATGAAAGTTGACCAGACCTGACCCAAAAAATTAAATCGAACCACCCAACTCTTAATCTTAAGCATATAATGAAGCAACAGAAGACTTTAGAATATTATTAGAAGTTAGGGCCCGAAAACAAATGGGCTAAACGGATTCAATAAGTAACATCTAGATACTGTGATATTAAAATTTTTAAATAATTTGTGTCATTTCTCCCTTCTCGAAACCGCATCGAAAATAGCCCATAAACACCTATAGTTAGAACGACTTCTAGCAGAGGTTTTTGAATAAAAAGGGCAGTCAATTTCATATACCTGGAACCCAATTTACAACCCTTGCGACCTCTTTTGGCACTTGCTCTTTTGAAATCGCAATACCGGTCGTCCAACAAAAATCCTTCAACAAATAGAAGGTAACCAATTCAGCCAATTTGGAGAGAGAATTTTCTGGTGAAGGGAAAATCAGCAGCAACGATGAAGAGGTGTGAGCTGAGAATCCTTTTCCTTAAAGGAATTAAAATTTCTTTTCTTGAATAGAAACGTTCCCACAAAAACAAGGAAGAACTAAGTTTTGAGAGACACACTCCCAAATTAATACTTAATGTCTAGAATAGTTATTAATACAAAGTCAACCATAATGTTTTTTTAGACTCAAAATGTGGAAGAAACAAAACAAAACTTGCTCATGAATGTATTCATTCACTCATATCACATTCATATGATTATATTAATAACAATTCAAATTATTTTTCACACCCAACGTGAATTACAACAATGTTTTCAAAGTTTAATTTGAGAAAGCATTTTTCATAAATAAAAACAATTAAGCATTGAGGGCAACATAGATACGAGTAAATAAAGTATACACTCTAATGTTTAGTCATCTCTAATTCCTTTGCTTGTCTATTTAAGACTAATGACAAAAAACGTACGAGTAAAATGAAATTCATTCTTAAAGAAATTAAGCCTAACCTCCCAAGGACCTAAAAAGATTTGATTAGTCTTAATCTGGTTTGTAAGTTGGAGAATCTCCATTGAAAGATAAGATTTTGAGCTTTTTTGTCAAAAATATGATATTGAAAAAAATCTCTCCTCACCAAGAAGCTCTCAACAAAATCCGAAAGTGATCATGGTGGAATTTTGAACATAATCCGAAGTCATTAGGGTGAAGAATTTGAAAAATAGTTTCTAGCTTCTTTGTCAAAAACATGATATTGAACACAATTTCTATTCACCAAGAACCTCTCATCAAAATGAAGTTGCTAAGAGGAAAAATAAGTTCTTTCAATAATAAATAAGACCGTGCTCAACGAAAAAACTTTCCAAAATGTTTTTGGATAGAAGTCATGGCTAGACATACTATGTACTTAATCGTGTATCCATCTGTCTCATTCTTGAGAAAATCCCTCATGAGCTTTGGAATGGTAGGACTATTAATTTTGGCTATTTTAGATCATTTGGAGCTTAAACACAAAAAATAACCTAGTAAATTTGTGTTCAAAACGGACTATGGGATATTGCTAGACTATTTCTCAACTAGCAAAACATTCGGAGTTTTCAACAAAATGACCATAATTGTTGATTAAACCATCCAACACTCTAATAGTGTGGAGTTGAGTTGTAACACCGGAAGTTTCTTTACAATGTAATTATCTCTAAAATAATATGCGCAAATACTTTGTTAATGTGATGTATATTTTGCACCGAGATTTTGGTAGAATGAATAAATGATGAAAATAAAAGAGGAAGAGATGAAGATTAGTAAGAGGTATTGAAAAGTGATAATTCATGGATAATTAAACATGATTAAGAGTAAGAAAAGAATCAATCCTTTTAGATTATAACATGGAAGATTAGAGGTAAACCAAAAAGGAGAAAAAAATGTTAATTTTAAGAATTTGATTTAAGGTGGACTACACGTAGTTTTGATAAACTACATGTAGTTTCCAAATATAAAATGAAGTAAAAAGGGATGCCAAAGATTGAAATTGGCATGAATCACTTAAAAGAAGAAAGAGGGAGGTGGAAGCCATAAGAACTACGTGTAGTTCAAGCCCTTGTAAAAGTAAATTACAATGTTAAAAATGAAACATCTCATCTAGATTTAACCCTAAGTTATCTTCCTCTCTTTCTTCGCATTATTCTCTAGCAACTCTCTCCCTCTATTTTCATTGCTCCATCTTCCACGCCAAGCTCCTTCAAGTTTTAAGGTAAGAAAAGTTTAGATTATGGATTTTGCTTGTTAAAGGATGCGTAGTTGAGGATTTTAGGGTTAGTTCTGAAGATTTTTGGTGTTGGTTTTTAAGATCACGAAAATCTGAAACTTCCCTCTAATTTGATGTTTAATCTTGATTTAAGGTTATCCTTTGATCGTTGGTAGATTGGATTGAAAGATTAGGCATGTTTAAGTAAATGTTAGAAACTAGGTTATGAAATTTGTCAAAATAAGGGCAATTCGGTTTTTAAGTTTCTGCCCTTGATTCTGATTTGTTTTTGAGAAATGGATACCTCTAAGTTAAACTAGACTCCTTGAACGTTTCATAGCATTTTGAATCGTTGGATTCCGTTAAGAATTGAATAAGTTATGAATTCGTCCAAAAACTGGAAATTTCAGTGGGCAGTTTCGTTTTTCAAATTCTGCTCTAATTTCCAATGTTCTTTTGATAAATGGATAGTTCTATGTTAAACTAGATAGTATAAGGTTTTCAAAACATGTTGAATCATCGAATTTGGACATGTATACTATTTGTTTTGAATTTTTTAAGTTGGATAAAATTTACAACAAAAAACAGGATAGTTTCAGATGCTAAATTTTCTGGCTATGTTCATGCTATGTTTTTGAAAAATAAATTCCACCACGATAAAATAGACACCGTAATAAAGATTTTGGCTTTTGAATCATTGAATTCAAATAAAAATTGAGTGAGATATTGATGTTTGAAGTTGAGCCATTTTAAAGGCAAATCTGAGTTTTTCTCTAAATGAGTTGGCTTGAGTTCTTGCTTTATTATGCTCAAGCCATTGTAAATGAATGTTGAATGCTTTTAGTAAAGTTTTGGATTAAATTAGAGTTGTTGAACTTATTGAATTAGTTATTGAAATTGTGATGTATTAATAAATTCAATACATATGTTTTAGGTTCTAAAATCTAAGAAAAATATCAAGGTTGCTTAAATTCTGAAGGGCCAAAAGTAGAATTATATTGCATGTATTTGACCCTTAAGGCTACATCACAAAGGTACTAAGTTTATGTGCTATGAAGTATTTTTGTGGGTAGATAGAATATTAGAAATTGTTTAGTGTTTAGTATTTTTATTGTTCACATGTTTTGAGGATATGTTTTTGTCTATGTTCATGCATCATGTTTTTAATAAAACATTCAAAACGTTTTACATGCACATGTTTTAAGTAAGAAAGAAGAGTAAATGTTAAATGTAATGTACCGGTTAAGTTGTGAGACGGAGAATAACATATATTCTTGTTCTTCTCTGGGACTTATGTAAAACCGTCACCGCCTAAGGACATATGTATTTTATTCTTCTCTCTGACAAGGCAAAAACATTAACCCATGTCATGTATGTTGAGCTTACTCCCCTAATATGCCCCTTTAAGCAATATGTCCACTTAAACTAAATGTAAAATGTCTACACATTTTGAAAACGATCATGTATAGCATGAGCATTTTATATCTTTAGTATGATCTTGCTGAGCATTAAGCTAATTAGTTAAACTTTGTGATGTAAGTACTGACCGTACAGATGAGGAATTCGAGCCTCAGGCTGATAAGTGGAAACAGTTGGAGGAACGATCTCATGGGGTTTGGTTGTGGCAGTCTGGCGACTTGTTGACCCGTGGATGACATTTTAATGTCTGAAGTACTTGTTTTATAATTTTTTGAATAAGATGTATAGATAGCTTTTGAGAGTTAGGAGAATACTAAAACTGTTTGGAAGTCTATTTCATCTGTATGAATATGTTCAGTTTTTAGAGTTATCCATGTAATTTGTTTTCATAATTTCCTCTGTATATTTCGAGTGTTTAATTCGATTGAAAGGTTTTCATGTTGATAGTAATTATTAGGTGATATATATAATAATTTAGGTGCTTGGAAGTGATAGAATAATGTTATGATTTGGAGTAGTTCGAAATTGGTGGAAGTGGGTCAAGAAAAAGTCGAAAAATTTTACGCTAAAAAATGTGTCTGAGTTTATATAAGTCATGCCACGTCCTGTGACGGCCTGCTGGGGTCGTTACACGAGTGATGATCTTGAAAGAAAAATAGAAACCTTTAGTTTGGAAGACAATAATAATGCTTACAATGAGAGCACACTCTAATAAATCTATCTAAGGAATTAGAAGCAACTACAATGAAAAATGTTCATGATGATTCGCCCAAAGATTGGAGGTATGCTAAAACAATGTTCTAGATGATTCAACTTGAGGCGCCACGACTAGGTCTTATCTTAAATACTATTATAAAAATACAATTTTTATCTCTCAAAATGAAAAAAATTTGATGAGACTGAAATTAATGAGAATTCAATAATGGTCTTGCAAGAAGAATTTAGACAATTTGAGAGGAATAAAGTTTGGAAACAGACACAAGGCTAAAGGAACACTCAATTATTTGAATTAAGTGGGTTTGCAAGAAAAATTTAGACGAGAACCAGATTGTTGTAAGAAACAAGACTAGATTAGTTGAATTACAATAGAAAAGAAATAATTAATTTTGAGAAAATCCTTGCACTGATACCTCAATTAGAATCTATCTGTGTGCTACTAGCATTTGAATGCTATAAGAACCTTACTCTCTATCAAATGGACGTTAAAAGTGTTTTCTTTAATGATTATATCATGAAGAGATTACGTAGAACAATGTTTAGGATTCAAAGCACATGATAAGGAAGATCATATTTATAAGCTCAAAAAACTATTTATGGTTTAAAGCAAGCACTAAAATTTTGGTATGAAAGGTAGAGTAACTTCTTTTTAGATAGAGATTTGAAGATAGGAAAAAAAGACTCAAACTTTTTCACCAAACACAAGAGTAAGAAAATCCTTATTGTGAAATTTAATGTTGATGATATCATCTTTGTTGCAACAAATGTTTCACTTTGCAAAAAGTTTACAAAATTAATACAAAGTGAATTCAAATGAGTATGATGGATGAGTCAACATACTTTCTTAGCTTGCAAATTAAACAATCCATGGAAAATATTTTCTTAAATCTTGTCTAATTACTTCTTAAGATTTGGAATGGATGGTGCCCAACCCTTTTGAACTCTGCATGAAAACATCCACTAATTGGCTAAGATGAAATTGGAAAGAGTGTGACTATAAAGAAATATTGTTTTATGATTGGTTCAACTTTATACTTAACAAAATGTATTTATGATATTCTCTTTATCATGTGCTTGTGTGCTAAGTTTCAAGTTTTTTCTAAAGAATCTCATTTGAATGCTTTTAAGAAAATTTCCAAACATCTTACTGGACTTTGTGATTTAGGATTATGGTATTCCAAAAAGAACTTTTAAATTTGTGGGATTTGTTGACTCCAATTATGCAGGAAGTTTAGTTCATCATCAAAGAGCACAAGTGAGATTTGTCAATTTTAGTTGTTAGTTTTATGGTTCTCTAAGAAACGAAATTTGGTTCCACTTTCTACCGCCGAAGATGAATATATTGCTGCCATAAGTTGTTATGATCAAGGGTTTTGGATAAAACAAACCCTGCAATGTTGTTGCCAAATATAACAGAAAATTACTATTAGGTATGACAATTCAAGTGCTGTAGATATTTGTAAAATTCTTATCTAACATTCACCTACAAAGACATAGAAATGAAGAACCATTTCATACAAGATCATGTCTAAAAAGGTGACATATCTTCTGAGTTTTTCATTTTTGAAAACGCGTTATCTAATATTTATACAATGCCTTTGGATATGAATACCTTTACAGCAGTAGAATTCAATTAGATCTTTTTGACTTTATTTTGAAAATGTTTGATGGAAGAAATACAAAGTTTAAGTTTGAGTTTTTTGGTTGCCCTTGGACCATGTAAGCGTGTTTGTGGGGGTTGCCCTCACTTAAACCTTAGGTGCCCACTATAAGCCTAATTAAGGTTCTAAGCCTCCTCTCGTGGTTCCCCACAAACCCTAACCTGCCTTCAACGATCTCCATCTTCTTTGATGTATTTTTTGCCCTTTCAAAGTACAAAGCATCAATATTTAAACTTACATCCTTGCTCCCACCTAGATTTTTGTGCTTTTCCATCTTTGTAAATCCCAAAATATTGTTCCTAATTTGGCCGAAGTAGTTTTGCATAAAACTTGTCATATTTTTCATCTCCTTCAGTATATATGTCCATCGTCAAGCTTCAGTGGCATCAAGAACCACCAAATTGTCCTTTTAATGGAATGGAGCTTCGACTCAAAGAGAACAACCAATTTGCTCTAAGAGAGTAGGTTTGTCTACTTATTGAAATTTGAGGATCAAATAATTATTTTTTCAAGTTCCTTAGTCTGGATTATGCAATTTAATTGGATGATACTATGAAATAGTTATTTGATTGTTTTATGCAAACTTAACGAGTATGACACAACTTTTGGTGGTCAAATCATATATCTTTTGTAGAAAAATTAGGTTAACTCCGTGGACTACAAATGAGTTGATAGGATTTTCTTTGGATGAACTATGTCAGGAGTATTTCTATGATTCTTAGGCTTCTTAATTTAGGAAAAAAAGAGAAGGATTAAATTTACTTAGGAAAATTCTTTGCAATCGCAACGTTTGTGTGTTTTACAACCCAAATTCAAGGATTTAAACATCAAAGTTTGAGTTATCTCTCACCTTATTTCACATACTATCTTACCTCGTGATGGACACCGATACCAAGTGAGATTTATGGATCTTTATTTGATGAATAAAATATACAGAGGAGAAAAGTTTAATCTGGGATACGTGATTTTAAACTACATGCTCGATATTCTCAACAACTGCACCAAAAATCTCTTCTATCACTTTTTGAATCAAAAGTTCATCGATGTAATGGAATTGTTATTACCTTGGATGTGTCATTTTGTAGAGAAAAGGCAGTGGATGTGTATAACAACCACACCCTTTCTCCTATGGGTTTGCCAAACTGATCACATTACCTCCACTTCTTCGACACATCCTTCAGCTCCTTCTACATCCCTAGTGGCCCTCCTCTGATGCCGATCCTACTAGAGATTTCTATTGATATTTTTTACTCTATTTTTTTCTTTTGTACTTGGATGTTTAGTCTTGGCATTTCTATGATTAGACTTTGTTTGAGCTTGCATGTATCTTGTTTTCATGATTGTTATTTCCTTTACGCCACTCGTCTTATGGTATTGATATAACGATTTTTTTTAAAATAAGATATTGTCTGCTCTGGGGATTAGGCCGTAGACTAATATTCTCCTCTTGCGGATTTGTTTAGCGAGCAATTCGCAATCGGTCACCCAACATGGTACTGCTCTCACTGGAACATTTTTAATTTCGGAGTTCTCATAGGATCCGTTGTCAATTGTGCTCCAAAACTTGTCTTACTATCTTGAAAGGATTTCCTTACATATGTTTCATTTTCATATACCTGATCAAGTGATGTGGGATTGTGACGACCCCGTTTTTAGGACTTAGGATTTGCCTATACTCGAGTCTGGAATTTGTCTACACTCGGTTTACGTGCCGAGATTTGCCCTGCAGTCGTGCTCATACATATACATTTGGGTCGTCATAATGACCCTCCCTTCGAGCCCAACGTTCTCGTTTGTTACATTTCCTGTTGGGTACACGATCTGATACTATTTATAATGACTAACTTTTCTAGTAATATATTATCCGCTCTGGGGATTGGGTCGTTGCTCAATATTCTCCCGTCACAAATTTGTTTGATGATAACTTTACAGTCAGTCACCTAACATAGTATTGCTGTCACTAGAGCACTTTTAACTTCGGAGTTCTTATAGGATCTGTTGCCAATTGTGCTAAAAAATACGTTTTACTATCTTGAGAGAATTTTCTTATATATGTTTCATTCCATATACCTGCCCAAGCGACGTGGGATTGTAACGACCCCCTTTTTATGACCCGGGATTTGCCTATATTTGACTCTGGGATTTACCTACACTTGGCTTAGGTCTTGAGGTTTGCCCGACAACCCTAGATTTGTCCGCATTCGTGCTCATATGTACACATTCGGGTTATCACAATTGCGCTCTAATATACATTTGATTCTATATTGCTATATGTACTCTAATACATACTGCTCTATTTTATTTATTGTTTATATTTCTTATCCTATTTTTGCTCTGATAATGCTGAATCTTTTTTATAATAACAAAGGGAAAAAGATATTATTCACATTTTTTTGAAACTAAGAGAGAGTATACAAAATAGGGAAAATTAATGAAATTACTTGGCATATTGTAACACTCAGAATTTTTCATTAAAACTAATTTCAGATTTACGTAATTATAATCAGCGGAATTTTGGTCGGAATTGGGAACGGAGAATTTCTACTCTTAAGTAAAGATTATTTTGAGGCTAATGCAGGAGAGAAAAATTTAAGAATCTAACCAGAATAAGACCGTAAAACAAATTTATTAAACAGTTAAGAGTTAAAGGTGAAATAGTAATTAGGATTATTATTATTATTATTAAAAAAAATATATCAAAACACCTTACGGTGTTTCTCCCCCCAGCGCAGCTCTTCCCCCGTTCTTCTTTCCCCTCCCCTGCGTAGAGCTCGGCAATCTTCCTTCCAGCCACGGTTTTTCTCTGATTTTCCATCAATCTTCCAATATACGGTAAATTTTAGTTAATTCTCAATAGATAGTTAGTCCTCTAGTGATTGTTAGCTGTAAAAAGTGAATTATAGTAAGTAGTGGGTAGTTTTAGTAAACCCTAAGAGTGAGATACGAAATTGGAGGTTTAAGTCGATTTGTATTCGTGTATTGGTGTTTAAGCTAGCAGTAGGAATATATTTTGAGATTTCTAGGGAAGATTGAGTGTTTGGATAGCCGAGTGCTCAAATTTTTGGAATGGTTTCCGCTCAACCACGTCTGACCAAGCGATAGGTGTTGAATTAAGACATGGATGAGACCGTTAGAAACTATACGTCATGAGGAATCCGTAACATTTTGAATCGTTCAATTCAGACGAGTATTGGAGGAGTTATGGATCTTCGAAGATTAGTCAGCATTTGAGTTAGGATTTCGGTTTAGGTCGAGTGAAGGTTTAGTTGTTGCTTCCTTTAGAGTTTACGAATTTAATGTAAAGTAGAACAAATAGATGTGTGGTTTTATAGGTTTTCTCAATTAGCGTACGAAGTTACGAATTGCGAGGAATTTGTAGGATGCCAGGTAAATAATGTAGTAGGAGTTTTGCCTTCGGGCCTACATCACATATGCATTGCACGTTTACTTTATATTATGCTTTCATAGTTGTGCATCATTGTTTTAAAGTAGGAGAACGAAACGAAAAATGAATTTTCATGCTTTTACGAAGTGAAACAGTAGGATGTGATGAGACGAATGAAATGAGAAAATACGTAACAAGATAAGAAAGGTAGGGTTGAGTGGTCTTGTCCCTAGAGGTGGACCGCGAGATGTATCACTTTTCCTCCGCTTTACGTGGTGGCCTTGTCCGCAGAGGTGGATCGCGAGATGTGTCATTTTACTAGATTGAGGTTGGCTTTGTCCCCAGAAGTGGACTTCAAAGTGTGTCACCTTGATCTAGTACATAAAGAAAAACCCAGTAGTAAGAAGATAAAGAAAATGTAAGGAAGAGACGAAAACGAAAGTAGAGACGAAACTGTAGAAACTGCATATGTTAGGATGTATTTGTTTAAGTTTTATGCATTACTTTCATAGCATTAGGCTAATAGTTGAGTTCTGTGATGTAGGTGATGATGACATAGTCGGTGATTACTCAGAGAATGCCCAGAGTTAGGAGGCGGTTGGAGAAGTATGCACGTGGACGATCTGTGCTGTTGTCAGAGCGTTTTGATTATGGTAGGCATAGGTATGGATTTTAGAAGTGTAATTGAGAGGGTTTTAAGTTGTTTTGAGTCGAATGAGTGTATAGACGGATTTCAAACTTGAGTACTCATTTTTTTTATGTAAATAATGATTTGAGTTGATGGAAAAGTGTGTGTTGTATTATTATTAGCATTGAGTCGAAGTTTGATTTATTTTGTGAAGTTTTTAAGGTTTTTTAAACACAGTTCTGGGGAGGAAATGTCGACATCGACTTGACCCTGCAAGTGTCGACCGCGAGGGTTGACCTGCGCGGACAGAGAGGATCAAGGTGTTGATCTGTGAAAGCAGGTATCGACCGCTCTCTGAGATGAGCGTAGAAGTGTCGATCGGTGTTCTTAGTGTCGACCGACGAAAGGACCCGAGAGAAATGTAGTGTCGAACGGCATTTGCCAGTGTCGACCAATAAAAAACCCAAGACAACCCAAGTGTCGACTGATGTTTATAGGTGTCGACCGGTTTCTCTGTTTTATGTTTGATAAAATGAAGTTTTATTAAAAATGATTTTTAACTAAAAGTCTTCTGCTGCGAGGTTTTCAGTCGATTTTAAAAGTGTTGTTTCAAGTTGAAAGACAGGTTTCAAATTTTTAAACGATTTTTATCAGTGGATCATGAGTGAGAGTAGTGAGTAGTAATGGTTAGCGAACTGGGAATCGTGGTGGATTTTTGTGGTGTTACAGTTGTGGTATCAGAGCATTTAACCAACTAAAAGTGAGGTCGATGAGAACGTCGGGCCCCTATGAGGAGGGGTGAATTGTGAAGGCATAAGGGTCTGTCACAGTTCCTACACCGCTTGGGAAAACGTAGAGTGGACTGTTAATCAGTAGTAGGAGAGGATGTTACGGGAGTTAGAGTCAGTAAGTCAAAACCTTCAAACGATTGCCTAACAGCGCCGATCGTCGCACGACGTGCTTCGACAACTTTAAGTGTTTAAATTTAGCTTTAGTTATTAGATGCTTATGAGAGTAATTAACCTTGTTCAGGAAATTAGCTAAGATGTCTAGACGACCAGGACGCCTACGAGTACCGAGAGAGCCAACCAAACCAAGAAGTGAGGATGATTCTAGGACGATCAGGCAGTTAACTGAGCTGGTGAACAGGCAGTCTCAACAATTAGGGATCTTGCTGAATCGGGAAGTGCAAGGAAGTGCAGGCCCTAGTTCAGGCCATGATCAGTCGAGAGATAGATTTCGGAGGTTACGACCCCTAACGTATGAAGGACAGTCGTGGGATCCAACAGCTGCAGAAGAGTAGGTCCGTACCATGGAGAGTATGTTCAACTACGCGAAAGTGGAAGAGGAGGACAAGGTCTCGCTAGCCACCTTCCATCTAGCGAAGGACCCCCGATTTTGGTGGGAGTTCGTGGAGACCACCGTTGAAAGGCAGCATGTGACGTGGGAAACGTTTAAGGAAATATTTTATGACAAGTACTTCAACAGCACGATACAAGCGGCCAAAAGAATGGAGTTCCTACAGTTGAAACAGGCCGGGTCAGTAACTGAGTACAACTGACAATTCAAGTTCTTATCTCGGTTCGCCAGCAGTTTAGTGAGCTGGAACGAAGACAAAGTGTTTCAGTATGTACAGGGGCTAAAACCGGAAATATACAAGGGAGTAAAGTTAGCCGGAGCTCAGGAAGTGCCCTATTCAAAAGTGGTGGCTAAGGCACTAGAAGTGGAAGAGGCTGAGATAAAATGTATTAAATAGCAAGTGGCTTACAGAAGATTCTTCAAAGAGGTTGCCCCACAACAGAGCAGAAGTGCCTCCCAGCAACAACAACAGAGGGGCACTAAGATGTTCAGCGAGAGCTCGACTAGCCAGGGAAGCAGTAAAATGCCTTAGGTGCCAGCGTAGTATCCTCAATGCCCTAAGTGTATGATATATCACTTGGGAGAATGTAAACTAAACTCGGGAAAGTGCTACAACTGTAACGAAACTGGACATTTGGCTAGGGATTGCACGAAGCCCAGAGTGATTCGGTGCTTCAACTGTAACGAGGTAGGCCAGGTCAGCAAAGATTGCCCAGCTCTTAGAAAGGGTCTGACGCGTTTAACACCGAGAGTATTTGCCATGATCGAGTCAGATGAGGATGACCAGCCAGCCATAATGTCAGGTACTATATTGGTAAACTCTGTATCTGCATATGCTTTGATTGATTCTGGTGCGACACACTCGTTCATTGCAACTACATTCATGGTTAAGTTGGATATATAGTCTGCGTCAATGGACTGTAGTTACGAGGTAATGTTGACTTCTAGTGGGCGTACGCATTCAAATCAAGTGGAATGAGATAGTGTAGTTTCGGTGGGAAGTAAGAATTTATCAGCCGATCTCATTATTATAGGTATAATAGGATATGACGTAATATTGGGAATTGATTATCTGTTCAAGCACTACGTTCCAATTGACTGTAGGGCGGGCGCGGTGAATTTTCAACTACCGGATGGTGAGAAGCATACCTTTCAGGCTGCGAAGAATGCCCGGAAGATATCTGTTATGGCGCCTGTCAGTGCTCGTCAAGTTTTGATTGGTGAGTCTTTTGGTTTTCTCGCCAGTCTTATAAATATGCAAATTTTCAGGGATTCTTGGCCGCAAGATGTTTTAATTGTTCAAGATTTCTCTGAAGTTTTCTTAGATAATTTACCGGGTTTACCTCCGAATCAATAGATAAAATTTGCTATAGATGTACATCCAGGAGTGTAACACCCAAAAAATTTTAGTTAATTTAATTTTTCAGAATTTTGTACAGGTGAACGGCGAGGTTCGAGTCGGAATTAAGGCCGAAAAGTTTGTAACGTTAGGTAAAGGATTGTTTCAGTAATAATGGTGAAGCAGAAATTTTAAGATTTTATCCGATCACTGACCGTATAGTAGATTTATCAAAATGGTTATGTTTGAGGGCGAAATGGTAATTAGAGTTAATTATAATAAATAATTTATAAAAAGAGAATTTGAAATTGAGAAGAAGAACACCGTAGCAAACTAGAGATGTTTAACGAGCTGGCGCCAGCCTAGCGAGTCGAGTTGACTCGGCTCGCTACAGTAGCGAGCCGAGCTTGGCTCGGTCTCACGAGGCGGACCGAGTCAAGTTTAAACATTCGGCTCGTGAGCCCGCCAAACGAGTGAGTCAACAAGCTATCTCGTTGGCTCGGCGGGCTAGGCTCGCGAGCCAACCCGCTCCTCCTCTCCACCGGTGGCCGTTAATTTTAACTTTACAAACAAAACTATTTTTCCCTTGCAAAAATCAATGTTTGTGGTGCTGCTCCAACATTCAACTAAAAAAATGGGGGAGAAATTTCGACTTACGGCGGGATTTTTAGTCACAAAGTTGACGAACATAAAAAAGATAGTCGATTTAAGACTTATTTCGTCAAAATTGACCCCGATCGGCCGATTTCTTCTTTCCTCGCTGTTTGTCTCTCCTCACCGCTCTCTGTTTTTCGCGGCGCCAGACTCAGCAGGAAAGAAAGAAAACTCTTTTGAACTTTCGTTTCTAATTTTTTTTCATTATAATTAATTATATTCAGTTCTGCAAAATCGAAATAATTGTGATGTGTTGAGAAGGCGATGTATCGCAAAAAAAAAAAAAGCGACGCATCGCCCCACTCTTTGGAGTGGGATGATGCAAATCGATCAGTGAGGCGTTGCATCGCCCCGAGGGGCGATTGATCGCCCCACTTGCTGAAGTGGGGCGTTACATCGCCTCAAAGGGTGATATTGGGGCGTTTGATCGCCCCACTTGCTGGAGTGGGGCGATTGATCGCCATGTGAACAGTGCATGAATAGTGTATGCACTGTTCACGTGAACAGTGTATAAATTAGTAAAAAGTATATTTTTTTTATTTTAATAATAATTTAATCGAATACGCTACAGATTTAAATGATTTAAAAAATATTTAAGTATTTCATACAAGAATTTATAGAGAAGTTAATGAGTTGCGGTCTGAGCACTTTACAGTTTTTGAGTCGTGACAAATTTTGTTGAGAAAACATTGTGTTTTTTACTATAAAACATCATTTTACTTGCTGTTTGAATTAGGTGACTATATGACTGAATCAAGTGATTATCACGATATTGTATTTATTCATTGTTTCTTTTATTTGATGATTTTTTATATATCATTGTGAAAATTGAATGTTTGATAGTTTTTTAAGATTTTACCCTGTTTTGATTTCTTATATAACTAGTTTTAGTGTTAGTGTTAGTGTTTGAAGGGAAAGAACAAAAAAATCTTATGTCTAAAATTATTTTAATATTATTAACGATGACGATGATAAAAATTTCAAAACTAAATATAATCACTGTAAAAATTAGTGAATAGCGAAAATATCTAATTCTTATAGTGTATTTTTGATTATTTTATACTTCAATTTTTATTTAATTACGTTGTGTCATGTACTATTTGTTTTTTTTATTTTTTCTTGTGGGTTTGACTTTGATATTTTACATCTATCTCGTTATACGTTACAAAAAAGAAAATTTTTTAAGTTGTAATTTGCAGACAAGTTTAGAGAGGGAGAAGAAGAAAAGAAAAACGGGAAGATCAGAACCGAGACCAGAAATCTGGCCCGGTTCTGAAAATTTTTTTGGATTTATTGATGCAAAAATTTAAAAACCAAATTTTTATGGTCCGGTTCTAATTTATCTAAAAATTGAATCGTCCCAACCACAATCACCTCTAAAAAATAGCAATTTAGACAATCCAATTTGTTTTTATTATTTACTGATATTAAAGTGTTTGAAAAACGTATATTATATTAATATAAGTTGAAAATATTTATATACGTTCAGCTCATTAGGCTCGGCTATTTAAACTCGTTGGGCCGGCTCGGCTCGGCTTGTTAGGCTCGTGACTCGCGAGCCGGCTCGAGTTGAAAATTTTTTTGGGTCAGCTTGTTAGGCTCGGCAGGCTCGTTAGGCTCGGCTCTTTAGGCTCGGCAGACTCGGTGAGCCAAACTTTTTCAGGCTCAGCTCGGCTCGGCTCGCTCGTTTAACATCTCTATAGCAACCCCCC
>CM039531.1:11782216-11918420 GCA_022433055.1 Begonia peltatifolia
CCAGAAGAACGACGCTGAATGCGAAGAAATTAAGTCAAGCATAACTTCCAACGACAGGTCGGAGTTCGGTTATTCGGACGACGGAATTCTTAAGTTTCGAAATAGGTGGTTTGTTCTGAGTAATGAAGAACTACAAAAAGAAATACTGGCTGAAACCCACTCTTCGAGGTTTTCTATGCATCCAGGAAGTACCAAGATGTACAGAGATCTTAAACAGCATTATTGGTGGCCCGATATGAAGAAGATTGTGGCAAAGTATGTTGAGGCGTGCTTAGTTTGTCAGCAGATTAAGGATGAACACCGGAGGCCAACGGGAAAGTTACAACTATTGCATGTTCCCAAGTGGAAGTGGGAGCAGATATCGATGAATTTTGTTGTTGGATTGCCTAGGGCAACAAAAGGTTATGATGGCATATGGGTGATTGTGGATCGATTAACCAAGTCAGCCCATTTCCTGCCAGTGAAAATGACGTACTCTATGGACCAATTCGCCGAACTGTATGTTCAGAAGATCATACGGTTGCACGAAGTTCCGACTTCGATTGTATTAGACAGAGACCCGAGGTTTACATCAAAGTTTTGGAAGAGTCTGCACAAGACTATGGGTACACAGCTCAATTTTAGTACGGCATTTCATCCTCAGACGGACGGTCAATCTGAGAGGACCATTCAGACGTTGGAGCATATGCTTCGAGCTTGCATACTAGAATTCCAGGGTTCATGGAGCAGATACCTACCGTTGGTGGAGTTTTCGTATAACAACAGCTTTCAGGCTACGATAGATATTGTTCCTTATGAGGCTCTTTACGACAGGAAGTGCAAATCTCCGATATACTGGGATGAATTTCTAGAAGCAAGATTGATTGGTCCAGATATTTTGCAATAGATAGTAGAGAAAATTGCATTTATTCGGTAGGGAATTTTAACTACTCAAAGCCGACAAAAGAGCTATGAAGATCGTCGGAGAAAAGAGTTAGAATTTGAGGTGGGAAATGAAGTCTTCCTGAAAGTTTCACCATTTAAAAGAGTTGTGAGATTCGAAAAAAGAGGCAAGTTGAATCCAAAATTTATTGGATCATTTTCTATTACGAAGAAAATAGAAAAAACAGCTTAGCAGCTGCAGCTACCAGCCTCAATAGATGGGATCCACAATGTATTTCACGTATCCATGTTGATGAAGTGTATACAAGATCCCTCTCACGTTGTGGAGCAGCAGGATATAGAGGTTCATTGACGTATGAAGCAAAGCCATTGGAGATTTTGGATTATGCAGTGAAGATTTTACGGCAACAGGACATGATGAGCTGATATCCTGAGTTGTTTAACTAGCAAATTTTGATTACAAAATTTTTGTATGGAGGGTGAAATGTAACACCCAGAATTTTTCATTAAAACTAATTTCGAATTTACGTAATTATAATCAGCGAAGTTTTGGTCGGACCTATAAACGGAGAATTTCTACCCTTAAGTAAAAGATTATTTTGAGGATAATGCAGGAGAGAAAAATAAGAATCTATCCGGAATCGAACCGTAAAACAAATTTATTAAAAGGTTAACAATTAGTGAAATAGTAATTAGAATTACTATTAATATTATTAAAAAAAATATATCAAAACACCTTACAGTGTTTCTCCCCAGCGCAGCTCCTCCCCTATTCTTCTTTCCCCTCTCCCACGTAGAAGCTCCGCGATCCTCCTTCCAGCCACGGTTTTTCTCCGATTTTCCATCAAGTTTACAATCTACGGTAAGTTTTAGTTAATTATCAGTAGATAGTTAGTACTCTAGTGATTTTGAGCTGTAAAAAGTGAAGTAGAGTAACTAGTAGGTAGTTTTAGTAAACCCTAAGAGGGAGATACGAAATTGGAGGTTTAAGTCGATTTGTATTAGTGTATTGGTGTTCAAGTTAGAAGTAGGAATATATTTTGAGATTTCTAGGGAAGATTGAGTGTTTGGATAACCGAGTGCTCGAATTTTTGGAACGGTTTCTGCTCGGCCACGTCCGGCCAAGCAGTAGATGTTGAATTAGGAAATGGATGAGACCGTTAGAAACTAGACGTCTGAGGAATCCATAACATTTCGAATCGTCCAATTCAGACGAGTATTGGAGGAGTTATGAATCTTCGAAAGTTAGTCAAAAATTGAATTAGGATTTCGGTTTAGGCTAAATGAAGGTTTAGTTGTTGCTTCCTTTAGAGTTTACGAATTTAATGGAAAGTAGAGCTAATAGATGTGTGGTTTTATAGGTTTTCCCAGTTAACGTATGATGCGAGATATTTTTAGGACGCCAGGTAAGTAATGTAGTAGGAGATTTGCCTTCCGGCCTACATCACAGATGCATTGCACGTTTACTTTATATTATGTTTTTATGGTTGTGCATCATTGTTTTAAAGTAGGAGAACGAAACGAAAAATGAATTTCCATATTTTTACGAAGTGAAACAGTAGGATGTGATGAGACGAAATGAAAAAATACGTAAGAACATAAGAAAGGTGGGTTTGAGTGGTCTTGTCCCCAGAGATGGACCGCGAGGTGTATCACTATTACTCAACTTTACGTGGTGGCTTTATCCCTAGAGGTGTACTGTGAGGTGTGTTACTTTACTAGATTGACGTTGGTCTTGTCCCCAGAGGTGGACCGCTAGGTGTGTCACCTTGATCTAGCACGTAAAGAAGAATCCAGTAGTAAGAAGATAAAGATGATGTAAAGAAGAGACGAAAACGAATATAGAGACAAAACTGCAGAAACTGCATATGTTAGGATGTATTTGTTTACAGTGTTTGAGTTTTATGCATAACTTACATAGCATTAGGCTAATAGTTGAGTTCTGTTATGTAAATGACGACGACATAATCAGTGAGTACTCAGAGCATGCCCAAGGTTAGAAGGCGGTTGGAGTAGTACACACGTATACGATCTGGCCGGCTGTCAGGGCATTTTGACTATGGTAGGCATAGGTATTGATTTTTGGATTGTAATTGAGAGGGTTTTAAGTTGTTTTGAGTCAAATGAGTGTATAGATGGATTTCAAATTTGAGTAGTAATTTTCTTTATGTAAATAATAATTTGACTTGATGGAAAAGTGTGTGTTGTATTATTATTAGCGTTGAGCCGAAATTCGATCAATTTTATGAAGTTTTTAAGGTTTTTTAAACTGAGTTCTGGGGAGTAAGTGTCGACTGATAGACTTAGTTATCAACCAGACCATGCAAGTGTCAACCGCGAAGGTCGACCTTCGCGGGCAGAGCCGAAATAAGTGTCGACCTATGGTTGTAGGTGTCGACCAGTAGTGTAAAAATAACAGTAGTGTCGACTGCGAGGGTCAACCTGCGCAGATAAAGAAGATCAAGGTGTCGACCGCTCTCTGAGATCAACGTAGAAGTGTTGACCGGCGTTTTCAATGTGGACCGACGAAAAGATCTGAGATAAACGTAGTGTCGACCGGCGTTTGTCAGTGTCGACCGATGAAAAACCTAAGACAACTCAAGTGTCGACAGATATTTACAGGTGTCAACCGGTTTCTCTTGTTTTATTTTTCATAAAATGAAGTTTTATTAAAAAATGATTTTTAACTAAAAGTCTTCGACTGCGAGGTTTTCAATCGATTTTAAAAGTGTTGTTTCACGTTTAAAGACATGTTTCAAATTTTTAAACGATTTTTATCAAAGAATCATGAGTAATAGCAGTGAGTAGTAATGGTTAGTGAACCGAAAATCGTGGTGGATTTTCAGGGTGTTACACATATGTTAAAGAGTACTTAATGCATGAGCTAAGAGGGAGTGAATAACTTTAAATGCGCAAGTTAAGCTAATTTTAGTGATCATCAAAAGGGAAATATTGTTGGCTTAATAGATTATAAAACTAGTTATTGATGATTTTTAAGTTTATGTTTTATAAAATATTTGCTTAAATGGTGTAAATGTTGTAGTTATATTCAAATTCATTTCAGATCTCCTAGCAAACGTTTGTGAAGCTTTTAATGAAAACCAGAATAAACTATTTCACTAAAAACTCAGCATATTTCATAACCAAAACATTTCCTCAATTCCTCTAACCAATACAAACCTTAACAACCCAAAGTTTTAAATGGGTAAGTTATACAACTTTATTATTTGCCTTTAATGGGGTAACTGATTCCATTCTAATTGCCTCAAAAATAATGACTTGGGGCTTGCTCCCGTCGACCTAGGAGATATATATTCAATTATGCATATCTTTTTGTGACAATCCCTTATTTTTATTTAAAAATCAAAGAGATGTTATAAAACTTTAATAATTCTCCTTAAATATTTACTGGCCCCATAGTTTTGGATAAAGTCCTATGATCTGATGAGTTACCTTTGATAGATGGACAGTGAGTTATATTGAAGTTGTCGCTGGCAAACTTACCCTAAGAGTTGTAATTTGCCAATAGAGAGCTACTGGGTTATATTTAAGATTTTTATAGCAAACTTGGCAATAGAGAGCAATGACGATGGTGGGAAAAACCATTTCAGAGAGCAAGATTCTTGCCGAATCAACAATGAGTCGACAAATCAAAGATATAGAACTACAAGATAATTGAGAAGTCTTCATAGGTAAGATGATTCGAATGGTCAATTTTAATAGGAATATTTTGATATGAACACAAGATTTTAATCTCAAATTTAGAGCTTTCTTTGGGACGAAGTTGGATTAGTGTTACTAGTGCATAAAATTGCAAGAGAATCGAGGAGGTATGAAAAATTTTAGTCTGATCTTCCTATGCTTATCAAATATTTGAGTGTTAGAGAAAAGTTTAATTTTTATTTCAAAGTTTAGTATTTTATAAGTAGCATAAAATCAATGTTTATACATTCCGAGATTTGATTATCAAGAATTGGTGTGGAGAAAATAGAGGAAAATCGAGTTTTCGAAGACAATTCAATCTGTGTGCAAAGGCGATGAGGTGTCATACACTAGTTGCGTAGCCATCAATGGAATTTTGCGGTACACTAAGGTGTTATTTCTATGACACCACAATGCTATGGTGTTTCTCTAGATTTTACGGAAACTTGATGCATAGCATGCCGCGGCGTCCATGGTTAGGACTCCGACTTGTGATGTTGATCGTGGTCCATATGTTGAGGTGGTTGTTAGCTTAACGTGTATTAAGCTCATGTATTTAATTATTTACTTATTTTGTTAAGTAATAATTTTAAGTTAATGAAAATTGAAATATATTAAATTAAGTCTTTACTTATTATATTACATTGAAAATAACTTGTAAATGGCAATTTAGAGTTGGTAATTTACTTATTGAATCTATGCAGATTAAATAGAGTTTGTCTATATGGGACTCAATTAAAAATATCAAGTGTAGCCAGCCTTAGATGCCCTTAGTCAAACTGTGGAACCTGCATCTTGATATTCATAAATTGGAAGCCTCGCAGATGTTTAGTCCCTAGACATGTTTTGATCATTGACACCTGCCAGACAATGCAATGCGAAACCCCAGTCCCCAGTAATGTTTTTGCAGCAGACAACTGTTGGGACGACCAGTACAAAATGTTGACGTTTGGTTGTGATAGCCCACAATTTAAATCTCGGACGCCAATCTCTTGTTTCATGTGTCTAACAGTTACATAACAGACTTATTGCAGTGCCCAAGTCTATACCAAAGGACATTCGCCTCCCTTAATTTGTTTAAAAAGACTATAAAAGCCTCCCTACCGAAGTGCTGCCAAATTTTCTTTTGAAATCTTGCAATCTCGAGCATCCATCCTACTTCTCTAACAATAATAACTTGAGACTTATTTTGAGTGTGGGTATTTGAGCGTTAAACTTTCAAAGACTTTTAGTCATATTTTGATTATTGATCAAGGGTGACAGTCGTAAAATAGAGTCATGTGTAAGATTTTGTATTGACGTCTGGAAGATCAATCTATTGAAATTGAAAGTTTTAGTTAGGAAGAAATATTCAAGTAAGAGCCTTGTAGTTAAGCTTGATATTAGTTGTAGAGTTATAAAATTAAATAAAAAATACAAATATCTTGTTCTTGCAAACTAATATAATTTTAATCGCAAAAAAATTTAATAACCTAAATCACTTCTCTATTATGATAATTTGACCCTATAATTAGTATTAGAGCAGGTTAAACTTTTATGGCGATTGAAATATATAATTTGTATTAATACATTATTATTGCATTCAATATGAACAATATGTTGGTTGAGGGGCAATTTGTTTTTAGGCATCATTTTTTTTTTGTAATGACTACACATATTGAAAAGTTAGAACGAGAATAATATTATTTAATCTATAGATTATAAATTGTGACAAAATATTGATGTTTAACTAGAAAATGGTGTAAATATTCCAAAATTGCCTCTAGAGTATGATGAAAATGATAAATGTAAAACAAGCTTTAATGCTAAGACAATTTAATAAGATATATTACTCACTCAATAAAGACGAATCTAATAGAGTACAAATGTATGATAACTGTAACACTTAGAAAATTTTTCTACTAAAAACTAATTTTCAGAATTACGTAGTTGTAATCAGCGGAGTTATAGTTGGAATTATGAGCGGAGAAGTTTTCCTTTTAAGGAAAAGATTATTTTGATACTAATGGAGAAAAGAGAATTTTAGGAATCCAACCAAGATTGGACCGTATAACAGACTGATTAAACGATTAAGGGTTAAAGGCAAAATAGTAATTAGGATTATTATTATTATATAAAAAAAAAAACCAGAATACCTTACGGTGTTGTTCTTCCAGCACAAGCCCTCCCCCTTTAGTTTTCCTCTTCCCCCATGAAGTCTCGGCGATTTCCTCCGTTACTCTAAATTTAAGATATGTTTTAGTTAATTTTTGGTAGTTCGTTAGTCATCTAGTCGTTTCGGGTGTTAAAACCGAAGTTAGTGAGAGTGTTGGAAAGTTTTGGTGAAACCTAGGAGGGAGATACGAGGATTTGAAGTTGGAATTAATTTCTATCAGTATGCTGGTGTTTAACCTATAAATAGGAGTAGATTATGAGATTTGATGGGAAGGATTGAGTGTTTGTTTAACCGAATATACGAATTGTGGAACGGTTTTTGCTCGGCCACATCCAGCTCAGCTATAGGTGTTGAATTAGGAAATAGATGATACCATTGGGAACTAGACATCCTGTGGAGCCTGTAGCACTTTGAATCGTCCAATTCGGATGAGGATTGGAGAAGTTATAAATTTTCAAAGTTGGTCGGAAGTCCAGTCAATTTTGTGAAGTTTTTAAGGTTTATAAATAGCGTTTTTGGGAGAAAGTGTCGACCGATAGGCGTAGTGGTCGACCAAACCCTGCAAGTGTCGACCGTGAAGGTTGAACTGTGCGGGCAGAGACAAATGAGGTGTCGACCGGCGACTGTGAGTGTCGACCGGTTAGTGTAAAATTAGTGAGGGTGTCAACCGCGGGGTTCGACCTGCGCGGGCAGAGAGGATCAAAGTGTCGACCTGTGAAAGCAGGTGTCGACCGCTTTCTTAGATGAGTGTAGAAGTGTCGACCGGTGTTTTGGAGTCGACCAACAAAAAGATCCGAGAGAAATGTAGTGTCGTTCGGTGTTTGCCAGTGTCGACCGATGAAAACCCGAGACATCTCGAGTGTCGACCGGCGTTCGCAAGTGTCGACCAATGTCTCTGTTTTATGTTTCTTAAAATGAAATTTTATTCAAACTGATTTTAATTAATTTTTCCGCTACGATGCCATTTAAAATATTTTTAAAATTGTCGTTTTATACCGAGGAACAAAAATTTTAAATTTTATTCAAATTCTTTTGAGCGTAGTGAGTGAGTAGTAGAAGTGAACGAACCGGAACCAGGTAGGTTTTCAAGGCGTTACAACGAAAGTCGACCTGCGCGGACAGAGAGGATTAAGGTGTCGACCTATGAAAGCAGGTGTCAACCGCTCTCTGAGATGAGCATAGAAGTGTCGACTGGTGTTCTCAGTGTCGACCGACGAGAAAACCCTAGAGAAACGTAGTGTCGTCCGGCGTTTGCTAGTGTCGACCGATGAAAAACTCGAGACAACACAAGTGTCGATCGGTTGCTTTATTTTTATGTTTTAAAAAGTGAAGTTTATCTAAACTGATTTTAATCGAGTTTTCCGCTATGATGCTGTTTAAAATATTTTCAAAAATATCGTTTTAAGTCGAGCAATAAAAGTTTTAAATTTTATACAAAATTTTACGATACGAGTGAAATACTGAGCAAGTAGCAAATCTAGTCCAAGGTGGACCGGTGACATACAGAGTCGGTATTAGAGCAGTGAACGAACTGAAAACGGATAGGTTTTTCGGGCCGCCACAATGACACTCATGAAATTCGGCATATTCTTGAAGTTAGTCATGAGTAAACTAATCAAGTCAAAAAAATTAAATTACTTGGGCAAGAATATAAATTATTTTCCATAGCTAAAAGGTAAGACTATTAGTCAAATCTTTACTTAGTTTATTAACATTACTAATGGTTTGAAATTTTTTTTGTGGAATCTCTCATTACACATGAAATTACAATATAGGCTAATGAAAATGTGACGACCAGGAAACCCTACCCGATTCTCGATTCGCTACTACTCTAATACCAGTTATGTAACGCCCCAGAAACCTTACACAATTCCCGGTTCATTCACTGCTCTGATATCAACTCTGTGCGTCCCCGATCCACCTTGGACCGGGTTGCTACTTACTTCCTATTTCACTCGTATCGTAAAATTTTGCATAAAATTTTAAAATTTTTTTCTTCGACTTAAAACGACATTTTTGAAAATGTTTTAAACGGCATTGCAGCGGAAAACTCAATTAAAATTAGTTTGGATAAAATTTCATTTTATGAAACGAAAAACAAAAAACAGTCGGTCGACACCTATAGGCATCGGTCGACGCTTGGGTCGTCTCGGGTTTTTCATCGGTCGACACTAGCAACGCTGGTCGACACGTTAATTATCTCTGTTTCCATCGGTCGACCCTTGCGGTCGGCACCTCTACCATCCCTTCATTCCTGGTCGACACCTACAGCCGTAGGTCGACATTTTGATCCCCTCTGTCCGCGCAGGTCGATATTCGCGGTCGACACCACTGCCATTTTTACACCGACACCTATATCCATGAGCTGACACCTACTTCGACTCTGCCCACGCAGGTCGAATCCTACGGTCGACACTCACCTTCCATTTTACACTGATTGGTCGACACATATCGACTTCGGTCGACACCTTGCATCAGTATATATAAAAATAAAACTAGTTCAGAGAAAACACACGACGAACATTTCCACGATTAAATCCACGAAGTAAAACCTATATTTTTAAAACATAATCTCTTCAAGAGATTTAAAAAAAACATAATCTCTACTCCAATCCCGACTATAACCATTCCACACAACTTGTATCCTCAAAAATCTATACACAGGCGTTTAACAAAAAACGCTTACAAAATTCCACCACCTATCCCACCATGGTCGTGTCGCCCCAACAAACTGCCTGCACCGGGATATGGCGTACGCCACCAACACTGTCCTAGGCATGCCCGTCACCTAGCAGCTCACCGGAAAGCTTTTCGTCACCTACACCACGGAACACAAAACGTAAGCGTAATGCTTAGCAAGTATGGAGCATGAATTAAAAATCAATGCACAACTCAACGTTTAACATATGCAGTTTCTACACTTTGTTTCATTTTCATTTTATTATTATCATCTTTCACTTTCACGTGTGAGTCAAGTAGGCGCACATTTTATTCCACTCAGAACAGCCACACCATGACCCACGGAACGAGATTAGAGGCACACATCGTGATCGCACACGGGATGACCACACAAAATCCCCTCCCAACAGCAATCATAGAACCCTCTAGTACTTTCCTACTAGCACGTTAACGACGAGGCGTTCACAAACCGTCTCATCTTATGTACTTTCATCCATGGGAACCCCCTAGTGCTTTCTCACTAGCACGTTAACGACGAGGCATTGCCCAGACGTGGTATCTTTTCTTATCTGATTACATTTCACATGCACAATTCAAAACATGCTCAAAACTCGTTCTTTCGTAGTTCAAAACCATAATACATGATAACACATATGCACAATCAACTAACCAAACAACAAAACAACAATCAAAACAAACAAACAATCCTACCATTTCATGGTGTAGACCCGAAGGCAAACCACAAACAATCTATCACTTACTTAGCGTCCTTGAAATTTTCTCGTACTTCATAACTTCGTACTCTAACTGGGAATACCTATAAAATTACACATCCATCAGTTCTAACTCGTTCAATTCATAAATTCCTAACTTGAAAGTCATAACTCATACCAAAACCAAAACTCCCCATTAAACCCGAAATCCCACTCAATTTCCTACCAACTTCAGAAATTCATAACTTCTACAAAACTCGTCCGAATTGGACGATTCAACGTGCTACAAACTCCACAGGACGTCTAGTTTCCAATGCTCCTATCCATTTCCTAATTGAATATCCACAACTTGGCCGAACGTGGCAGAACGGACACTGTTTCAAAATTCGTATATTCGGCTAACCACCCACTTCAAATCTTGTAATCTACTCCTATTTCTAGCTTAGGTACCAACATGCGGATAAAAATCGACTCTACATTCAATTCTCCATATCTCCCTCCTAGGTTTTCACCAAATCACTAAATACCCTCACTAACTTCCCTTTTAACACTCGAAACGGCTAAAGTACTAACTAACTACTAGGAATTAACTAAAACATACTTTAGAATTCGAAATTTCACAGAAGAACGGAGCAGAATCGTCAAGGGCTTCACGCGGGAGAGCAGAAGAAGCTGAAGGGGTTGCGTTGGAGAATAACACCATAAGGTGTTTTAGCTTCTCTTCATCGCCCTTTTTCTTTTTTATAATAATAATAATAACAATAACTTAATTATTATTTTACCCTTAATCCTTAACCGTTTAATAAATCTATTATACGATCCGATTCCGGTTGTATTCTTAAATTTTTCTCTTTTTCATTAGCCTCAAAATTGGCAGAAATTCTCCGTTATCAATTCTGACCAAAACCCCACCGATTATAATTACAAAAATTTAAAATTAATTTAGACGGAAATTCTGGGTGCTACATTCCACACTCCTTACAAAAATTTTGTATTCAAAATTTGCTATCTAAACAACTCAGGATAACGATGCATCATATCCTGTTGTCTTTCCCATGTTGCCTCCTCCACATTGTGGTTATGCCACAATACTTTCACCAGCGGAATATTCTTGTTTCGTAATGTCTTCACTGCATAATCCAAAATCTTCACTGGCTTTTCTTCGTACACTAAGGTTGGTTGTACTTCATTCTCTTGCTGAACCACAACGTGTGACAGATCCTTGAGACACTTTCTTAGCATCGACATGTGGAAAACATTATGAACTCCTTCTATGGAAGCTGACAATTTTAGTTGGTATGCAGTCCTTACAAATCTCTTTGTGATCGGGAATGGTACAATGTATCTTGGACTCAACTTACCCTTCCTCCCGAACCTTATTGCACCCTTGAAGGATGAAATTTTTAGGAAAACTTCATCTACTACTTTGAATTCTAATTCTCTTCTTCTTCCATCGGCATAGCTCTTTTGTCGACTTTGAGTTGTCAATATCCGCTGCTGAATAATCTTAATCTTCTCAGTTGTTTGTTGAACAATTTCTACACCAATCAAGCTGGCTTCACCGACTTCATCCCAATAAAGGGGCGATCTGCACTTCCTTCCGTATAAAGCTTCGCAAAGGGCCATACCCATTGTAGCCTCATAGCTGTTGTTGTACGAGAATTCCACCAAGGGCAAATAATTACTCCACGAACCCTGGAACTCTAGTACACAAGCTCGAAGCATATTCTCTAAAATCTGAATAGTTCTTTCAGATTGTTCGTCGGTCTGAAGATGAAAGGCTATACTAAAATTCAGTCGTGTCCTCATTCCTTTGTGCAGACTCTTCCAAAATTTTGATGTGAATCTTGGTTCCCTGTCTGACATAATCGAAATCGGTACTCTATGCAACCTTACTATCTCCTGAACATACAGATTAGTGAATTGGTCCATATTGAATGTCATCTTCACCGGTAGAAAATGGGCAGATTTGGTTAAACGATCGACAATCACCCACATTGCATCAAATCCCTTTGTTGTCTGGGGTAACCTAACAACAAAATCCATGGATATTTGATCCTAATTTCATTTTGGAACCGGCAATGGTTACAACTTTCTGCCCGGTCTCTGATGCTCAGTCTTGATTTGCTAGCAGATCAAAAATGTCTCTAGGTACTTTGCTACAGACTTCTTCATGCCAGACCACTAATAATGTTGCTTAAGGTCTCTGTACATGTTGGTGCTTTAGGGATGAATAGAAAACCTTGAGTAGTGTGCTTCAGACAAAATCTCTTTCCGAAGTTGACCATTGTTCGGAACATACAACCTATTCCGGAACTTCAGGATTCCATCACTTGAACAATTAAACTCGGTTCTGTCATTAGATGATATACTCAACCTAAATTTGTTGTACCTTGGGTCATCCTATTAGGCTTCTCTAATTTTCTCAAGAATTGACGGCTTCAATGATAAGGCTGTTAATTCTACCGCCACATTTGAGACTAACTCCAAATTAAATCTCTGAAGTTTTGCACTCAACTCTTTAGACATCTCGGCATGCATTGCTGAAGCTAAAGTCGAAATCTGGCTTAATGCATTGGCCACTACATTGGTTTGCCAGGGTGATATTTGATCTCCATGTCGTAGTCCTTCACGAGCTCCAACCACCGCCTCTGCCTCATATTCAGCTCCTTCTGAGTAAAGATATACTTTACACTTTTGTGATCAGAGTATACCTCACACTGCTGTCCACAAAGATAGTGTCTCTAGATCTTTAGCATGAACACGACCGCCACTAACTCCAAATCATGGGTTGGATAATTTCGTTCATAGGGCTTTAATTGCCTTGAAGCATAAGCGATCACTTTTCCATTTTGCATCAAGACACAACCCAATCCGATTCTAGAAGAATCACAGTAAATACTGAACTTCTCATCCATCACCAGAAGCGTCAATATTGGAGCTGTAGTCAATTTCTGCTTCAGTATCTGCATAATCTATGGTATACTGTCTTTTTAACAATCTCTAATTATGGATAAGGAGCAGATAAGAATCAGCTATAAGCTATAAGCTTCTAATAGGTGACCATATAAATGATCTAGAAGGTATCTCAGAGTGTGTTTCTGCTTAAGACAATATTTTCGACTCTGCACTGTTATGTTTGAAGATGAGCTGAAATTCTTAAATGATCAGCAAGGTCTCATACAAAAGAGAAAGACAATGCCTACAGATTTGCTAGATGATCTTGTTGGAAGAAGGTTTGTTGAGGAAGATGCTGATGATGTTTTTAAGAAAGCTGCAAATTTGAAGGAACGTGTTAAGAAGACCAATGCTGTTGAAATGTCAGGTGTTTCACCTGATGTCACTGAGAATATCACTAAAGTGGCAGAACAAGATGCACTGGTTTCTCATAATGAAGCAGATTCTGTCAAAGAAAAAAATGCTTCTGAGCAGCAGCCAACAGCTCTAATCGTTCAGGGAGAGCTTTGTCGAACTTATCTCCAGCATGTAGGAGTTTGAATTTTGCCAAAAAATGCCAAACGGGGAGATTGTAAAATCAAATATTGTTGGCATTAATTTTTTGATAATTGACTATTAGGGAAGTTTGCACTTTATTCAGCAAACTCATATTTGGTAGGTTGTTTATCAGAAATCAAGAAATTATTTATCATATTTATGGCGAAATACGAGATCATAACAATTATGAGATTCGTTTCTAATTCGTTGCTCGGACTTTCCATTTACGTTGCAACTAGTGTCACAGATTTGGATCTTGTGGCATTCGGTTTCTTATTTCTGTGCGATCAGTTTAGGATAAAATATTGGAGATAAAAACAAAAAAGATTTGATGAGCAATATATTATGCATTCTTCTCTAATAGTTTTTGGCGTGCGGATTATTCATTCTTCTCACAATTACTTCTGCCCCAAGCCGTTATTCATTCTTCCCTCACACTTTCGTGTGGAGGTAAGTTGTTATTCATTCAATCTGTAAAAGACTGTATACACATTATGTTCTTGGTTAGATTTTATTCTGAATGTATTGATTAATTGATTGCATCTAAAGACAACAACAAGTGTTACCAAAGGTGTCAAAGGTGTTTTCCTTGATATATTCTTTTAAGTTTTGTCTCGGGAGGAGGCTGCCTAGAACTCGGGAGAAGTTCTGATCGTGGGCAAAGGGATTTTGCTTTTACACAAATTCCAGGAATCATCATCGACAATGGGATCTTATCACGTTTAGATTCCGGGAGTGGTCGATCACAATTCGAGGGGAGCTCGCAAAAACATATTCACTTGAGAAGTTAGGAAGAGGCGGCAACAAAGAATAGAGGGAGTCTTGCTTTGTGTTAACCCGGGCGTGTTGTAACTTTGCAAACATTGTGAATTGTTTTTATAACTGAGCGTGACCCCACAGACGTAGATAATTGCCGAACTGCGTTACGAACCTATTGTCTCTTAACTTTTCGCATTTTAATATTGTTCATTATCGCGTTTATTATCAGTGTCTCACCTAGTATTCCAACTCACTAGGACACCCGTATCTAATCTTAATCTTTCAATATATTTAAAAATGACTCAAGAACATTTGAATCAATCAATCCAAATTCGACCTAAAATAGGCTCTAAAATGCCCTAAAAATAATTGAGAAAAATTTCAAGTTTGGGACCCAAGCCAAATCCGTTCGCGGCCCCAGATCTCTTTCTTCGATGCCGACCACTAACCTCCACCAAGAAACCTCCAAAGTGGAATTTGAATTTTTCTAGCCTAATATTTATTTAAACCATCCAACTTAATAGAATACACTTGGCATCGTCTTCTTGTTCATTGGCAACACGATATATATCCAAAAATTTATATCTTTAAACTAGAATACCCAAACAGTCGAGGAAATGATCTTTGTTCTGAACTTAGCTCCCTTAAATCAATTACCAATATGAAAAATTAAAATCTACAATGGTATTCCTCAGCGCAAGGTGGGAAAAGAGGACAAATAAATCTCTCTTACCTGAAAAGTCACTCTCTTCCCTTTTTCTCCACCCCTTGAGAAGACAATCACTTTGATTGTTGATTAGCTAAGCACCTATAAATCAACAACAGCAAAAATTTAGAATTTGGAAAGTCTTGGGTCAACCTTCATCACAAATAACCAAGGTTTTGACTTACCCACAAAAGTTCAAAGATGAAAAGCTGGCCACCCTGTGAAGAAGAAAACCTCTCCCTTCTCCCCTCTGCTTCGTTAAGAGTGGAAAAATTTATAAAAAAAAAAAAAAGAAGTGAGCGAAGATGTGACTCTCCACCCACAAAAATGGAAAGATGGAGAGTTATACCCTATGTTTCTGTAACACCTAAAATTTTTGTGTTATGATTTTAAATTTTGTATATGATATTTAAAAATTTAAAAATTTAGTGTCGGATTTTTGTTATTAAATTTGAGAACAGAAAATATTATTGGAATATTGAGAGTTAACTTATAGGATTTAAAAATAATAGAATTGGGAGGCAAGTTAAATGGTTCAAGTTGTTTTTTATTAGAAGCAAATAAGAGGGTAATTTATGCATGTTAAAGTAGTTGTGGTGAGGGGTTCACAACTCTTAGTGTGACACTTGACGATGCTCCTTGGAGAAGCTTTGCTTAAAAATAAAAAACTAAAATGAAAACCCTTCCTCCCCCATTTTTCGTTGTTGCCTTTTTCCTCTCACTCTCTCACATTTCTCTCTCTCCCTCTTAATTCTCCTTCCCTCCCTCAATCGGCTGCCTCCAACACTCCTCTCCACCGATTCTTTTTCTATTCTCCTCAAATTTTGAAGATCCAAGGTAAGGTTTAGGTTTAATGGAATGAGTTTTTAATTTAGAGCTAAGAAATGGTGAGTTTTGTGGAAGATTTTTTGGGTTTTATGGTATGTTTTAGGGTTTCGATTTTTCTACCCTCTCTTGAAGTCCCTCCACGAATTTCTCCCTCCTTTTCGTTGAAGCTTGAAGGTAAGACAAATCTCCTTAGAAGTTTAATGATTTTAGGGTTAATTGTGATGAATTTTCGTTGGTTGTTGGCTGAACGTTAATGGTTTTATTGAATGTTGGATTAGATGTTCAATTTTCTCTAAATGTCATGTATGTATTTTGGAAAATTTGTTGGACTTGTTGAAAGGGGAAATTATTAGTTTTGGTGCGAGATGATAAAATAGAAATCGTGGTTGATATTGATTGAGTTTGTTGATGATTTTGGACTTGAGGGGTAATGCATGAAAGTGAAGAGGTTATGCCCAAAATTTTGGTACTTGAATATTGAATTTTTACCCTTGTGGAGAATTGAGTTAATTGGATCAAGGTTTTTTTTAAACTGGATTGATTGAATATGCTTGGTTGATTGGCTAGTGTGAATGTGATGTTAATTATGTTAAATGCACGTGTTTTAGGTTTTATTTCACAATGAAAAAGTGAATACACTTGCATAAATTTGCTAAGGAATTGAGGTAAGTGGATGTTGAATGTGTTTGGCCGATTGACCTACATCACAAAGGTGATAGGAAGTTTACGTTTCTAATGGTTGTTTGGAGACCTTATGCATTTTGGGGTTTAGTCTTATGGGTAGATTAAGCTTAGAGTAGTGGTTGTTTAGGATAGGTTAAGAGTTTTGTATTATGTAATATGTTTGGTTTGATGGATGTTATGAGAGTACGTTCACATTATGTTAGTATGTGCACTTGTAATGTAACATGTATCATGTTTTTTTAAAATCACGCAAAATATTTTGAGAGCATATTTTATGTAACTAAGTAAAGATTATGTAAAGTACGTAAATGGTTAAGTTGTAGGTTGTGGCAAGTACGACTTATGTTTTGTCCACTTCGTGGACCATGTTATGCTACGTTATGTTACGTGCCTACTCTCCCTTCGACCCCCTCTTAACCCATGTCATGTGAATCAAAAGTAATGTGAAAAGAACATATTTTATGCTTCATACATGCACGAGCATTCATTGTCATCACACATCGCTTACTAAACATTAGGTTTATAGTTTAAACTTTGTAATGTAGATGACAAACTTGTAGATGAGGATGTTAAGCCTCAAGTTAATGGATAGGTGCGGTTGGAAGAACAAGCACATGGAGTGTACTTGTGGTTGTCAGGTGATATTTTGACCCATAGGTGATGTTTCTAACTTTTGATGTAGTTTAAAATGATTTTTGGATATAGATGTATAGTTAAGTTTTATATTTTGAAACTACTGAAACTGTTTGGGGATTAAATTTGTTTGAATGGAAACTTTCGAATTTTACAGTCTTTCACGTGTTTTGTTTTCAGGATTTTTCACTACGTAACCTCGTATTTTAACTGTTCGAAAGATTTTCATGTTAGAGGAAAATCTTGAGGTGATTTTATAGGATTGATATGAGTGATGAGTTGAGGAGGTTTTATGGTTTGAGTAAGGTTTGGGGTAATTTTGATGAAGTGAGGAAGATGATGAAGAAAGAAAAAAGAAAGGAAGGGCGACAGGGGGCGATACAATGTTTTTTTTTTTTAACAAAAAAAGAGAATAAATATAACTAAGTAGATAATTTCCAATTTTGTTTAATTGGTTTTCAACGATTCTTTCGCAACTCTTTTCGAAGAAGGTTCTAATTTGTTTATAAGAGTTTAAGAGTATTTCAAGAGTTTTGTTTATCAAAGACCAAAAAAAAAAAAAATTACTTGAAAGGTTAAGTTAAGTTTTGTGACGACGTACGGGTCGTCGCAGTTTCTCGGCAACAACTAGACATTACTAACGAGCGATTCGAGCCAAGCCGAGCCGAGCCGAATCAGAAATAGTTCGGCTCACCGAGCCTAACAAGTTAAACGAGCTGATCTTTAATAGCCAACATGAAAAATTTTGACTCAAGTCGACTCGCGATTCACGAGTTAGCCGGCTCATGGAGCCAAACGAGGCTTAACAAGCCAAGCCTAACGAGCCAAGTGTATATAAATATTTTCAACTTATGTTAATATAAGTTTTTTAAAACATTTCATTTAAAATTATAATAAGTATAAATAATTATATATTAATGATATTTACTTATTTAATTTAAAAATTAGTTATGTTAGTCAAATTATATAAAATTGAATGTATTAATAAAAACATTATTTGATACTATACAGTAAAAAATAGCACATTAATATTATTAAAAATATTTCAAATATACTTCAATTATAAAAGAATTTACAAAATTACAAAAGAATTTACAAAATTACAAAAGAAATTTAATAAAAAGTACAAATTTAAAAATTTGATAAAAAAATTACTTCAAATTATAAAAGAAGTTTAATAAAAAGAATCTCTAGTATTCAACATCTAACTGCGTAAATTCTTCAAGAATTTCATACTCTCGTTGTTAATTTTTCGTCTTGGCATCGGTTCAATTTTTGATACAAATATGTGCTTACACAAGGTCCGATGCAAGTCTTCCTATTCTGTCACATCTCGAGAATCCACACGATTCTTGGTATAAACACTACTATTATACACTATGACATTCAAAAGCTCGACGTGAACTCACTCAATTTAATATCACTTTCATTTTCAAATTATATTCAAAAGAATATTTGTGAGTATAAAATTTTTCAACTCGATTCGAAAACGACTCGCGTCACTAATAGCGAACACGTAAATCTTCAATATAAAATACGCAACGGAAAAAGACAATTTAAAAGAGTTTTAAAATAAAATGACAAGACTTGAAATTCCGGAAAGAAGTTCGACACACGCCCTGCATGCCTCTCGGGTCCGGTGCTGTGCGCCCACTGCACCTCCATGCACACCACAGCAGCACCGCATTTCCTGTGCGCGCGCCTGACACGGAGCCCTGGGCGCCCACATCTCCACTTAGGCATTGCGTGCATGCCCTTCCGGCGCCGTGCGCACCAACTCGATGCCATCGCGTCACGCACACACCCACAGCGCCATGTGCCACACGCACCCTGCCTCCGCGTTGCGCATCCGTGCACTGTTCTCGCCGCACCGCGCGACCTGCGAGCACTCGCAGGGCAGCGCGCCTGCGGTCACGCCACGCTCCCTCGCATACCGCCACTCCCTTGCGCCTTACCGCGCGCACCTTGACCTATTTCGTGTAGCCTCTCGACTCTGCAACTTTTTCCTCAAAAATTCGGTAGAGTAACGTATAAAAATTGGCTATCCCAAAAATTTGAAAATCTCATTTTCTGAAAAACTGAAAATTGCCCTAACCTTAAACTACGATTTTCGACTATAATCACCATTTTGGTTATATGATTCCTTTTACATTTCTTCGTGCACGTTTGAGGGTTTTGTCTACACATGGTTATGTTCAAATTTCACTCAAAATGTTTAAAATTTACGGAGATATTGGGCGTGCAAGTGGACCCTAAAATCTGCCAAGAGATGTGTCCTCTCCTTAACAATTGCTACCTTTTTTCATTTGGTGGCATGTCAAGATATGTTTATTTCTGAAGTGACTCATGCACTATAAAAAACATTTTCTTTAAAAAATAATGGAAAGATGGAATGATTGAAATGACTGAATAAATGTACATAGTCGTTGTGGGTATGGACATGTTAGCTATTCCTTATGAAGTGGACCAAAAGTTGCTTACTCATTTCCTTGGACCGAATTAACCCAACTTAAGCGAATGTAAAGAAAGAAGAAACACTCAAAAGTGATGAAAATACATATTTTTATGAAATTCTATATCATGCTAATATTATTTTTATGCATGCCTTATAGAGAGTTAGGTTCGTTAATGATATTTGTAATTTAGGTCACGATAATATTGACATGACCAATGAAAGAAACAAATAAAATATGCGGTTGAAGAGGTGGTAAATTTACAAGTGCTATTATTAATAAGTTTAATTTTAATCGTGAACTATTTTATTAATATATTTTTTTAAATGATTATGTAGACTGCGTATTTCTTTTGTGTTAATATTTTAAATTTGTATTGTTTTAAAGTTTTCTGTTGTTTAGGTTTTGAAAAGTATGTTAGCATCTTTTCTGTTGTTTAAAGTTTTATTATTTTATTTATATTTTCAACAAAAATGAATTACTTCAAATTAAAAGTAGAAACAGTACGGGCATTACAATAAAGTTGTGCAAGTCAAAAGAGTTTTTATGACATATATGTCCTATTTTATTTTGAGTAGTAGACTTTATATTATGAACTAAGTTTTCACTCCGCTAGATTATATTTTAGCCAAGTGATTGTTGCCCCTTTGAAGGAACCTTTTAGTCTTCCTTTTATAAGAGTTTAACGCTACTTTTGTAGGGTATTTATACCCCTTTTGTAGGCTGCTACAGCAAAATTTGGTGAATTGAAATGTCGATTCGTTTTTCCCTAGCAAAGCTCCTACACTTCAGTTCTTGTAGATGATTGTTGTGCATACTTGATTTATCCATTTGTTAGAGTTTGGTCAATTCACTTCTAATTCAGCTTCCTTCAATTCCATGAAGGTGAAACTCATTAGTGAGACTAAAGAGAACTCGCCATCATCTAATTGGAGTGCTGCGTACTTCTAAGAAGTAGCCCTTATAGTGTTAAGGGTGTGATTTGCATACTGCAAGTAGCTTGCACCTATTTGGTCATCAAAATTTTGTGGGTTTGTTCCTCACTCAGGCCCTTCTAAGCTGTCCAAACATGTGGCAAAATTTGTCCATATATGCTATTTTTATCGGGGTTGAAGTTACTCCCGAAACTATGAAGACTATTTTGGATCATTTGCGGTTTCTCCACCAAACCTTGCATTTCTTCTTGCCTCACTTTTGAGACTTGATGATTTTCATTTCATTTACAGAATAGTATACATTTCGAAGATATGCCTCGATTGAGTTTCAACGAAAACCTAAAAACTTATGCATGCCAATAAATGACATTATTTATGAACATTAAATATAATACTACAAGTTTCTATTGTCAACTAATATTGTTGAGTGAGTACCAGAGGGGACGCCAATCACACTGCGTGAGTAGTTTAGATATGGAGATGCAATTGCCGAGGGCAGTTCTTTTTCGCGGAGTGTCTTATTTATTTTAGCCGATGAATGAGTGTGTTGTTAAAATATTTCACAATTTAAAAAATAAGCTTAAATTTTTCTCATCACTTTATTTTGAGTTTAACTGATGAATTTTTTGCTCAATTTTATTTTTAGGTCAACTTATATTTCCCATTGTGTTTCAATAGTAAGTATTTGGATGCGGACAACCTTTAGATTCTTGGTTTATGTAGTCAACTCTCCTTAAGGTTTGAGTTATTCTTCTCAAAATTTTATAAGACTTTCTTTGAGGGTCATGACACAATTGATGATATGCGTTAAGTTGATTTTTTTAATTAATTTGCTTCGCACCCAAAGATAAATAAAACTATTTGATTGTTTACGGAAAAAAATAAATAATTTTTTTTTTGAGTTTTTGGGTTTCAAATTGCTTGTACAGGCTCATTAAGAAAGGACTTAGAATGCACCGCGTAGACTAAGTTTGAACGAGTCTTCAATCTTTGTCCTGCAGTTTGAATTGACTTTTATGTAGAAATTATTAATTTATGAAATAATAATAATTTTACGATTATAATAATAAGTATGGGTTTTCCATAAACTATAACTATGGAGAAATTACTAATTCAAGAATAAAAAACATGTCTAAAAGTGAAAATTTGGTAAATTAACAACACTGAGGAGGCCTCTGTCATAATCTAAAACGAAAATAAATAAAAGTAAAACACAAACTAACCTAGATTCCTTTATTCTCCTAAAATGCAATGGATCATAAAATCAAAACGACATCAATTATCTCATCAATCACATGTTGTATAAGGCTCTAATTCCCGCGATGTCGTCTGCATGCAAGCTCCTTGTGGTTCCAGCAGCAATGCTGGAAAACATGATTGCACCTTCAACTGAACTGTGCATAAGTCCCAGAAGATGACCTATTTCATGCAAAGCCACTGTCTCCAAATCAAAATGTCCAGCCACCGCTCCCACTGACCACGGCTCATCAGCATCATAGTGAAAACGTCCATCAGTGGGCGGAAAAGCATGAGCCAAGGTCCCACCTGGCCCATCAAAAGGAAATCCATCGCCATGGTCGCCTCTACCAAAGCTTATTTTAAGATCTGCATTTTGGTAGTTTTGAGCTTTCGAGAAAGTAAAGTGAGTGTTCCCAGCCCAAGTTCGAAAGGCTCGAGTAACGGCATTTGTAGCTGCAGATGGAGTTCCTGGTAAAAACCCGTAGGTCAAATGGAACTTAGAGGGCGGCCATTTCGGGTTTCCATTGAAGAAGGAAAAGTGAGAAACTGTGTGGAAAAAGTGATTCCCCCGACCGCCTCTTTTGTTCCCTGATGTCATCCAGGTGCTTCCATTGATGATATCTGGAATTCCACAGCGAGGCGTAGACATCCGAGCTATTGTTCTTTCGTCCACGATTCCATTGGCTTTAATATTATAGTACTTTTGATATGTTTTAATGGCGGCCTCCAAAAGATCATCGAAATCATCATCGTTTTTATGGGTGTTGTTTCTATCATAGTTCAAATATCCAAACTGATGAAGATACTTTTTGAGTTCAAGAGTACCTTTGACGTGATCTCCCTTGCGGCATCCTTTAAGATGCTTGAGAAACTCAAATGGCGAGGTCGTCTTATTTTCATGGAAGCCACGACCATGATCGTGATCATTGAAGGAATGAGCGTCGCACGCAAGTGAAAGCCAAAGAAGAATAAGAGAGAATGAGAAGAAGAAGAAAAGGGCTTTAGACGCCATGATCAACTCTTCTGACCAAGCACTTGATTAACAAGTGTTGAAGAAAGTGTATATTTATAGGGGCTTCAAATAAAGGAAAGTTTTTCATCTTTTTCCTGCGAAATAGCCAACCGTACCCGACACGCACTATGCTATTGACATTTTCAAATTTATTTTTATATTTTTAATGGAAACATGGTACGTACTTAAAAATTTTATCTTATAATTCCAAGTGTAAAATACCAATTGTAAAATATAATAATTTATCAGTTTAATTGTCATAATGAGGTCGAGTATAATTCATTGTATTTGTGTAACTCTGGTAATCTAAAAGTCTTTACATATATGCTCTCAACATATCCATAATTGTTCTCTTTAATATAATAATATTGAAAAAGTACCAGGCTGACTTGGTAAATGGACTGCAAAATACTAAATCAAAGGCGGAAAAATAAAAAGTTGTTGCTTTGTCTCCTTTGATGAACCTATGACTTGATCACTCTGAATCAAGACTCAACCTGGTCCACGTCGTTTCTTTTGTGTTAATAAACCTAGTTCACAATTTGCAATACACAATTTGAGTTGTTTTCCGACAAACTTTTTGATCTTCCCACCCAAAATTATATAGTTAAATCTTCCAAACCAAACCATTGTTCAAGACACAAAGCAAAATACAACTTTCAAATCATTTTTTCAAGCCATAAAGAGGACTCGAGACAGAATGAAAGTTGACCAGACCTGACCCAAAAAATTAAATCGAACCACCCAACTCTTAATTTTAAGTATATAATGAAGCAACAGAAGACTTTAGAATATTATTAGAAGTTAGGGCCCGAAAACAAATGGGCTAAACGGATTCAATAAGTAACATCTAGATACTGTGATATTAAAATTTTTAAATAATTTGTGTCATTTCTCCCTTCTCGAAACCGCATCGAAAATAGCCCATAAACACCTATAGTTAGAACGACTTCTAGCAGAGGTTTTTGAATAAAAAGGGCAGTCAATTTCATATACCTGGAACCCAATTTATGGCTCTTGTGACCTCTTTCGGCACTTGCTCTTTTGAAATCGCAATACTGGTCGTCCAACAAAAATCCTTCAACAAATAGAAGGTAACCAATTCACCCAATTTGGAGAGAAGAATTTTCTGGCGAAGGGAAAATCAACAGCAACGATGAAGAGGTGAGCTGAGAATCCTCTTCCTTAATGGAATTAAAATTTACTTTCTTCAATAGAAACGTTGTAACGCCCAGAATTTCCGTTAAATAATTTTTGAAATTTTGTATTGGTAAGTGATGGAGTTATAGTCAGAATTAAGGGCAAAAAATTTAGCCGGTTAGGTAGAAGATTATTTTGGGGTTAATGGACAAAATATATTTATAAGATTTCGACCAGAAACTAACCGGATAACAATTGAACTAAACGATTAAAGATTGAGGGGAAAAAGGTAATTAGATTTATTATATTAAATAATATAAAAATAATAAAAATAAAAATAAAAGAGGAAGGGAAGACAGAACCCTCACCCTTCGGTTTCCCTCTTCCATCCCCGGGTAGGAGCCCTCCTCCTTCCCTCGACATTTCTCCTTTCGCCGACAATTCTCAGTTCTTCTCTGTTTCCTCGAATCTACGTTAAGTTTTGCTTAGTTTTTAGTATATAGTTGTTTTTTTAGCTGTTTTGAGTATTAAAGATAAAGTGATAATAAGTATTGGATAGTTTTAGTGAAAACCTAGGAGTCAGTTGTGAAAAATTGAAGTTAAAGTTGATTTCTACCAGCATTTTGGTGTTTGAGCTAGAAATAGTAGTAGATTACGAGGTTTTATAGGAAAGATCGAGCATTTGGATACCCGAATACATGAATTGTGGAACGGTTTCCGTTCAGCCGCATTCGGCCAAACTATAGGTGTTAGATTAAAAGTTTGTTTAGCCCATTAGAAATTAGACGTCCTCAGAAGCTCGTAACATTTCGAATCGTCCAAATCGGACAAGTATTGGAGAAGTTATGCAATTTCGAATTTGGTCAGAAATTATATAGGATTTTGGGTTTAGTTAAATTAGTTGTGAAAGTGTTGCTTGCTTTTGAGTTTTATTAATTGAAAAGAAAGTAGAGCTGATAAATATATGATTTTATAGGTTCTCCAGTTAGAAAGCCGTATACAGTGTACGAGTTGCTAAGGACGCTAGATAAGTAATGTAGTAGCAGTTTTGCCTTCGGACCTACATCACAGAACGGTAAGTTGCATGCACGTTTCTTTTATGTTATGTTTTACTTGATTATGCATTCATGGTTTTAAAGTAAGAGAATGAAATGAAAATGAATTTTCATGGTTTTACGAAGTGAAACAGTAGGATGTGATGAGATGAACGAAGTGAAAATATATGTAACAAGATAAGAAATGTGGGATTGAGTGGTCTTGTCCCAGAGGTGAACCGCGAGGTATATCACTCTTCATCCGCTTTACGTGGTGGCCTTGTCCCCAGAGGTGGACCGCGAGATGCGTCACTTTACTAGATTGATATTGGCCTTGTCCCCAAAAGTGCACCACGAGGTGTGTCACTTTGATATAGCACGTAAAGAAAAATCCAGTAGTAAGAAGATAAAGAAGATATAAGAAAGAGACGAAAAAAAAAGTAGAGACGAAACTGTAGAAACTGCATATGTTAAGATGTATTTGTAATAACCATAATTTCCGTTTAAATTAGTTTCGGATTTCTGTAAATTTTAATCGATGGAGTTCTTATCCAAATTAATAACGAAAAATTTCTATCCCTAAGAGAAAGATTGTTTTAAGGCTAATGGTGGAGAGAAAAATTTAAGAATCTAAGCAAAGTCAGACGAAATCACGGAATTACGAAATGGTTAAAGATGGAGGACAGTTTGGTAATTAGAGAAAATATAATAGAATAAGAAAAAAAACCTGCGGTGTTCTTCTCCACCAGCATGTCTTTCCCCCTCCTGTCTTCTCTCCCGAGAAGCCAGATGACCTCTCCTTGTGCTGCTTGATTGATTCTCCTTCCGTTTTCCGAATCACGGTGAGTTCTCGTTAATTTTGCATAGTTAGTTGACGTGTTAGTGTTATTAGTGACGAAAACAAGATTTGGCAAAGGTATAGGAGGAATTAGTGAAAACCTAGGGGCGTAAGGTGATAAGTCTAGTGTAGGATCGATTTTTATCTACCTATTGGTGCTTAGGATAGAAATAGGAGTGGATTACGAGAATTGGTGACGAAGATTGGATGATTTGTAAGCCATGTATGTGGATGTTGGGACGTGTCTGTTCGGCTACGTTCGGTTAAGTTGTGGACATCTGAATGGAAAATGGATGGGACCATAGGAAGCTAGACGTGCTTAGAAACCCTTAGTATTTTGTATCGTCCAATTCGGACGAGTATTGAAGAAATTGTGAATTTCGAAAGTTGGACGGAAATTGTGTGGGATTTCGGGTGTAGTGGAGAGTTTTAGTTTTGAAGTGAATTATGACTTTCAAGTTAAGGAATTATGAATTTGATGAGTTAGAGTTTGACGGATGCATAATTTTATAGGTATTCCGGTTAGAGCGCCAAGTTACGAAGCACGAAAAGATTTCGAGAACGTTAGGTAAGTGGTGGAACGTATGTGATTTGCCTTCGGGACTACACCTTGGAATTGTAGGATTTCTTGTTTGTTTTGTTGTTTGAGTCGTGCATTTGTGATTGTCATGCATCATGGTTTTGAATTATGAAATACGAGTTTTGAGTATGTTTTGAAATGTGTATGTGAAACATAACCAAATAAGAAAAGACTTGCCACGCATGGGTGAACGCCTCGTCGTTAACGTGCTACTGAGAGAGCACTAGGGGGTTCCCATGGATGAAAGTACGTAATGTGACACGGTTTGCGAACGCCTCGTCGTTAACGTGCTATTGAGAGCACTAGAGGGTTCAACGATTGATGTTAGGAGGAGGTTACGTAGGACCGTTCCGTGTGCGAACATGATTGATGCCTCTAAACTCGCTCTGTGGGTTATAGATTGGCCGTCCTGAGTGTGGAAGGGATGAGTGCCGGCCTGACTCACACGTGAAAGTGGAAGACGAAAATAATGAAACGAAAAGAAAACGAGATTAAGTGTAGAAACTGCATGTGTTAAATGTTGAGTTATACATTGGTTTTTGAGTTTATATTTCATACTTGCTAAGCATTAGGCTTACGTTTTGTGTTCCTTGGTGTAGGTGACGACAAGCTTTCGGGCGAGTTGCTAGGTGATGGGCAGACCTAGATCAAAGTTGGCGGAAGACGTCGTGTGCTGGTGCAGGAAAATATTGGGGCTACATGACCATGCCGGGTAAAGGCTGTGATTTTTGTAAGTGTTTTGAGTCGAACAACGTTATATAGATTTTGAGAATTTTAGGTGGTGTAGTAAGGGTATTTTGGATAGATGAAGTAGAATATTGTTGTTTTGAAATTTATTTGGAGAAGTTATATTTTCAAACCATAGGTTTTACTTCGTGAATTTGATTGAGGAGATATTGTCGTGTGTATTTAAATGAACTGGTATTGAGTTTAACTGATACTGGTGTGAGGTGTCGACTGAAGTCAAGAACTGTCGACCGGTCAGTGTAAATGTAAGGTGAGTGTCGACTGCAAGGCTCGACCTGTGACAGGCAGAGCCGAAACATGTGTCGACCCCTGGTTAAAGGTGTTGACCGGTCCATGTAAAAATGCTAGCTGTATCGACCGCGAGGGACGACCTGTGCGGGCAGAGAGAGTTAAGGTGTCGACCTGTGGAAACGGGTGTCGACCCCTCTCTGTGGTGAGCATAGAAGTGTCGATCGATGTTTCCAGTGTCGACCGATGAAAATACTTGAGATAAACAAAGTGTCGACCGGTGTTCCCGGTGTCGACCGATGAGAAATCCGAGACCACTCAAGTGTCGACCGGCGTTTACAAGTGTCGATCGGTCTCTGTATTTCTGTGTTTTAAAATGTTGAAGTTTATTTAAACTGAATTTAAACGAGCATCCACTGCGGCATTTATATGTATTTCTTTTGGAAGTCGTTTAAAAAAAAAAGACTTTCCAATTTCTAAGAATTATTTGGTAGAGGATATGAGGGACGGTGACGAGTAGTAGTTGGTAGCGAACCAGGAATGACGGAGGATTTTCGGGGCATTACAGTATTTGTTTTCAGTGTTTAAATTTTATGCATTACTTATTTAGCATTAGGCTAATAGTTGAGTTCTATGATTTAGGTGACGACGCCATAGCCGGTGAGTATTCAGAACATACCGAGGACTAGAAGGCAGTTGGAGGATCTGGCCAGCTGTTAGGGCGTTTTGACTATGGTAGGCATAGTTATGGGTTTTGGGAGTGTAATTGAAATGATTTTTGTTATTTTGGGTTGATTGAATATATAGACGGATTTCAAACTTTAGTAGTCGTTTTTTTTCGTAAATAATGATTTTGAGTTGATGGAAAAGTGTACGCTGAGTTATTTTTTTAGCGTTGAGTCGAAGACGGTTGATTTTGTGAAGTTTTTAAAGATTTTTAAACAGAGTTCTGAGGAGGTAGTGTTGACCGATAGGCTTAATGGTCGACTAAACCCAGCAGATGTCGACCCGCGAGGGTCGACTTGCGGAGACAGAGCCTTATGAGGTGTCGACCTGTGTGTGGAAGTATTGACCGGTTAGTGTAAAGATGGTAGAGTGTCGGCCGCAAGGCTCGACCGCTGGAAAACAGAGAGGACGAAGGTGTCGACCTGTGAAAGCAGGTGTCGACCGCTCTATAAGATAAGCGTAGAAGTGTCGACTGGTGTTTTCAGTGTCGACCGACGAAAAGACCCGAGACGAACGTAGTGTCAACCGGTGTTTTCAGTGTCGACCGACGAAAAAACCCGAGAGAAACGTAGTGTCAACCGGCGTTTGCCAGTGTCGACCAATGAAAAACCCGAGACAACCCAAGTGTCGACCAACGTTTACAGGTGTCAACTGATTTCTCTGTTTTATGTTTTATAAAAATAAAGTTTTATTTAAACTTTTTTTAATCGAGTTTTCCGCTGCAATGCTATTTAAAACATTTTCAAAAATGTCATTTTAAGTCAAGTAACAAAATTTTTAAATTTTATTCAAATTTTTCGAGCGTAGTGAGTGAGTAGTAGAAGTGTGTGAACCGAGAATCGTGAAAGGTTTCCAGGACGTGACATAGATGGTATCAGAGCAGTGAATGAACTGGAAACGGGTAGGTTTTCGAGTCGTGACAAATGTTCCCACAAAAACAAGGAAGAACTAAGTTTTGAGAGACACACTCCCAAATTAAAACTTAATGTCTAGAATAGTTAACAAACATTCTCTTGATGCTATTTATAATGTCAACCATAACGTTTTTTTAGACTCAAAATGTGGAAGAAACAAAACAAAACTTGCTCATGAATGTATTCATTCACTCATATCACATTCATAAGATTATATTAATAACAATTCAAATTATTTTTCACACCCTACTTGAAACAACAATGTTTTCAAAGTTTAATTTGAGAAAATAAAAGCAATTAAGCTTTGAGGGCAACATAGATACGAGTAAATAAAGTATACACTCTAATGTTTAGTCATCGCCAAGTCCTTTGCTTGTCTATTTAAGACTAATGACAAGAAACGTACGAGTAAAATGAAATTCATTCTTAAAGAAATTAAGGCTAACCTCCCAAGGACCTCAAAATATTTGATTAGTCTAAATCTGGTTTGTAAGTTGGAGAATCTCCATTGAAAGATAAGAGTTTGAGCTTCTTTGTCAAAAATATGATATTGAAAAAAATCTCTCCTCACCAAGAAGTTCTGAACAAAATCCAAAAATGATCATGGTGGAATTTTGAACTCAATCTGAAGTCATTAGGGTGAAGAATTTGAAAAATAGTTTCAAGCTTCTTTGTCAAAAATATGATATTGAACACAATTTCTATTCACTAAGAATCTCTCATCAAAATGGATTTGCTAAGAGGAAAAATAAGTTCTTTTAAGAATAAATAAGACCGTGCTCAACGAAAAAACATTCCAAAATGTTTTTGGGTAGAAGTCATGGCTAGACATACTATGTGCTTAATCATGTATCCATCTGTCTCATTCTTGAGAAAATCCCTCATGAGCTTTGGAATGGTAGGACTGTTGAGCTTAAACACAAAGAATAACCTAGTAAATTTGTGTTCAAAACGGACTATGGGATATTGCTAGACTATTTCTCAACTAGCAAAACATACGGAGTTTTTAACAAAATGACCATAATTGTGGAAGAATCTACATAATATTTGATTAAACCATCCAACACTATAATAGTGTGGAGTTGAGTTGTAACACAGGAAGTTTCTTTACAATGTAATTATCTCTAAAATAATATGTGCAAATACTTTGTTAATGTGATGTATATTTTGAACGAAGATTTTGGTAGAATGAATAAATGATGAAAATAAAAGAGCAAGAGATGAAGATTAGTAATAGGTATTGAAAAGTGATAACTCATGGATAATTAGACATGATTAAGAGTAAGAAAAGAATCAATCCTTTTAGATTATAACATGGAAAATTAGAGGTAAACCAAAAAGGGGAAAAGAATTTTAATTTGAAGAATTTGATTTAAGGTGGACTACACGTAGTTTTGATAAACTACATGTAGTTTCCAAATATAAAATGAAGTAAAAAGGGATGCCAAAGATTGAAATTGGCGCGAATCACTTAAAGGAAGAAAGAGGGAAGTGGAAGCCATAAGAACTACATGTAGTTCAAGCCCCTTGTAAAAGTAAATTACAATGTTAAAAATGAAGCATCTCATCTAGATTTAACCCTAAGTCATCTTCTTCTCTTTCTTCGCGCTATTCTCTAGCAACTCTCTCCCTCTATTTTCGTTGCTCCATCTTTCACGCCAAGCTCCTTCAAGTTTTAAGGTAAGAAAAATTTAGATTATGGATTTTGCTTGTTAAAGGATGCATAGTTGAGGATTTTAGGGTTAGTTTTGAAGATTTTTGGTGTTGGTTTTTAAGGACACGAAAATCTGAAACTTCCTTCTAATTTGATGTTTAATCTTGATTTAAGCTTATCATTTGATCGTTGGTAGATTGGATTGAAAGATTAGGCATGTTTAAGTAAATGTTAGAAACTAGGTTATGAAATTTGTCAAAACAGGGCAGTTCGCTTTTTAAGTTTCTACCCTTAATTCCGATTTGTTTTTGAGAAATAGATACCTCTAAGTTAAACTAGACTCCTTAAGAGTTCCATAGCATTTTGAATCGTTGGATTCAGTTAAGAATCGAATAAGTTATGAATTCGTGCAAAAACTGAAAATTTCAGTGGGCAATTCGGTTTTTGAAATTCTACTCTGATTTCCAATCTTCTTTTGATAAATGAATGGTTCTATGTTAAACTAGATAGTATAAGGTTTTCAAAACATGTTGAATCATCGAATTTGTACATGTATACGATTTGTTTTGAATTTTTGAAGTTGGATAAAATTTAAAACAAAAAACAAGGCAGTTTCAGTTGCTGAATTTTCTGCCTATGTTCATGCTTTGTTTTTGAAAAATAAATTCCACCATGATAAAATAGACACCTTAATAAAGATTTTGGCTTTTGAATCGTTGAATTCGAATAAAAATTGAGTGAGATATTGATGTTTGAAGTTGAGACATTTTAAAGACAAATCTGAGTTTTTCTCTGAATGAGTTGGCTTGAGTTCTTGGTTTATTATGATCAATCCATTGTAAATGGATGTTGAATGCTTTGAGTAAAGTTTTGGATTAAATTGGAGTTGTTGAACTTATTGAAATTGTGATGTATTAATAAATTCAATACACATGTTTTATGTTATAAAATCCAAGGAAAATATCAAGGTTGCTTAAATTCTGAAAGACCAAAAGTAGGATTATATTGCATGTATTTAATACTTAAGGCCTACATCACAAAGATACTAAATTTATATGCTATGAAGTATTTTTGTGGGTAGTTAGGATATAAGAAATTGTTTAGTGTTTAGTGTTTTTATTGTTCACATGTTTTGAGGATATGTTTATGTATATGTTCATGTGTATTTATGCATTATGTTTTCAAAAAAACATTCAAAATGTTTTACATATACATGTTTTAAGTAAGAAAGAATAGTAAATGTTAAATGTAATGTACCGGTTAAGTTGTGTGACGGAGAATAGCATATGTTCGTGTCCTTCTCTGCAACTTATGTAAAACCGTCCCCGCCGAAGGACATATGTATTTTGTTCTTCTCTAGGACAAGGCAAAAATACTAATCCATGTCATGTATATTGAGCCTACTCCCCTAATATGCCTATTTAACCAATATGCCAACTTAAACCTAAATGTAAAATATGTATATGTTTTGAAAACGATCATGCATAGCTCGAGCATTTCACAACTTTAGTATGATCTTGCTTTGCGTTAAGCTAATTAGCTAAACTTTATGATGTAAGTACTGACCGTACAGATGAGAACTTCGAGGCTCATGCTGATGATATAAGCAGAATACTGGAACTGTTTGGAAATCTATTTCATCTGTATGGATATGTTCAGTTTTTAGAGTCATCCATGCAATTTGTTTTCATAATTTCCTCTATGTATTTTGAGTGTTTAATTCGATTGAAAGGTTTTCATGTTGATAGTAATTATTAGGTGATGTATATAATAATTTAGGTGCTTGGAAGTGATAGAATAATGTTATGATTTGGAGTAGTTCAAAATTGGTGGAAGTGGGTTAAGAAAAAGTCGAAAAATTTTACGTCAAAAAATGTGTCTGAGTTTATATAAGTCATGTCACGTGCCGTGACGGCCTGCTGGGGTCGTTACATGAGTGATGATATTGAAAGAAAAATGAAAACTAATGCTTACAAAGAGAGCACACCCCCAAAAAATCTATCTAAGGAATTAGAAGCAACTACAATGAAAAATGTTCATGATGATTCGCCCAAATATTATAGGTATGCTAAAACAATATCCTAGATGATTCAACTTGAGGCGCCACGACTAGGTCTTATGTTAAGTACTATTATAAAAATACAATTTTTATCTCTCAAAATGAAAAAAATTTGATGAGACTGAAATTGATGAGAATTCAATAATGGCCTTACAAGAAGAATTTAGATAATTTGAGAGGAATAAAGTTTGGAAACAGATACAAGGCCAAAGGAACACTCAATCATTTGAATTAATCGGGTTTGCAAGAAAAATTTAGACGAGAATGAGATTGTTGTAAGAAACAATACTAGATTAGTTGAATTACAATAGAAAAGAAATAATTGATTTTGAGAAAATCTTTGCAATGATACCTCAATTAGAATCTATCTGTGTGCTTCTAGCATTTAAATGCTATAAGAACCTTACCCTCTATCAAATGGCCATTAAAAGTGTTTTCTTTAATGATTATATGTAATGCTCTGGAAACCATACATGATTCCTGATTCGCACACTTCTATTACTTGTTCAATACACTCGAAAAATTGGAACAAAATTTAAAACTTTTGTTACTCGACTTAAAACGACATTTTTTAAAATATTTTAAACAGCATCACAGCGAAACATTTGGTTAAAATCAGTTTGAATAAACTTCACTTTTTAAAACATAAAAATAGAGAAACCGGTCGACACCTGTAAGAATCGGTCGACACTTGGGTTGTCTCGGGTTTTTTTTCGGCCGACACTGGCAAACGCCGGTCGACACTACATTTCTCTCGGTTCTTTTTGTCGGTCGACACTGAGAACACCGGTCGACACTTCTACGCTCATCTCAGAGAGTGGTCGATACCTGCTTTCACAGGTCGACACCTTGATCCTATCTGTCCGCGCAGGTCGACCTTTGCGTTCGACACTGCCGCCATTTTTACACTACCGGTCGACACCTACCACCATGGGTCGACACTTACTTTGGCTCTGACTGCGCAGGTCGACCTTCGCAGTCGACACTTGCAGGGTCTGGTCGATCATTAAGTCTATCAGTCGACACTTCCTCCTCAGAACTCTGTTTAAAAACCTTAAAAACTTCACAAAATCGATCGAACTTCGACTCAACGCTAATGATAATACAACACACACTTTTCCATCAACTCAAATAATTATTTACATAAAGAAAACGACTACTCAACTTTGAAATCCGTCGATACACTAATTCGACTCAAAACAACTTAAAACCTTCTCAATTACACTCCCAAAATCCTTACCTATGCCTACCACATTCAAAACGCCCTGATGGCCGGCCAGATCGTTCACGTGCATACTCCCCAACTGCCTCGTAATCCTGGGCGTGCTCTAAGTACTCACTGACTATGTCGTCGTCACCTATAAAAACACAACTCAACTATTAGCCTAATACTAAGTAAGTAATGCATAAAACGTAAACACTGAAAACAAATGCATCCTAACATATGTGGTTTCTACAGTTTCGTCTATACTTTCGTTTTCGTCTCTTTCTTACATCTTCTTTATCTTCTTACTACTGGGTTCTTCTTTACGTGCTATATCAAGGTGACACAACTCGCGTTCCACCTCTGGTGACAAGGCCAACCTCAATTTAGTAAAGTTACACACCTCGCGGTCCACATCTTGGGACAAGGCCACCACGTAAAACGCAGTAAGAGTGATACACCTCGCGGTCCACCTCTGGGGACAATACCACTCAACCCCACATTTCTTATCTTTTTACGTATCTTCTCACTTCGTCATCTCATCACATCCTACTGTTTCACTTCGTAAAAACAAGGAAATTCATTTTTGTCTCATTCTCCTGATTTGAAATTATGATGCACAACCATGAAAACATAACATAAAGTAAACGTGCAATGCACCCTACTGAACTGTGATGTAGGACCGAAGGCAAAACTTCTACTACATTACTTACCTAGCGTCCTAAAAGTTCCTTGCACTTCGTAACTTTGTACGTTAACTGGGAAAACCTATAAAATCACAGATCTATTAGCTCTACTTTCCATTAAATTCGTAAAACTCTAAAGGAAACAACAACTAAACTCCCACTCGGCCTAAACCGAAATCCTAACTCAATTCCCGACTGAACTTCAAAAATTCTTAGCTATCACAATACTCATCCGATTTGGACGATTTGAACTGCTACGGATTACTCATGACGTCTAGCTCCTAACAGTTTCATTCATTTCCTAATTCAACACCTATAGCTTGGCCGGACGTGGTCGAGTGGAAATCGTTACACAATTCGAGCACTCGACCATCCAAACGCTCAATTTTCTCCATACAAACCTATAATCTACCTATGATTCTAGTTTAAGCACCAATATACGAATAAAAATCGACTATAACTATGAAATCACATCCCTCCAACTTAGGTTTTACCGTAAAGTCCAATAATTGCTCTAACTCCACTTTTACCGCTCGAAACAACTAGATGACTAACTATCTATTAGGAACTTACATTAAATTTGAAGAACCGAAGGAGCAACGGAGGAGAATCGTCGGCTGCTGGAAGAAGAGATCGTCGAGGCTTCTATGCGGGGGAGGGGAAAAATGAAGGGGAGGAGGGTTTGCTGGGGAGAAAACACCGATTGTGTTTCGATTTCATTTTTATTATAATAATAATAATAATAATAATATTAGTTACTATTTCAACTTTAACTATTAACCGTTTAATAAATTTATTATACGGTCCGATTCTACTTGGATTCTTAAATTTTTCTCTACTACATTAGTCTCAAAATAATCTTTTACTTATGGGTAGAAATTTTTCATTCCCAATTCCGATCAAAACTCCGCCAATTATAATTACGTAAATCTGAAATTAGTTTAACGGATATTCTGGGTGTTACATTTCACCCTCTTTACAAAAATTTTATCCTCAAAATTTGCTACCTAAACAAATGTGGATATTGGCTCATCATGTACTGTTGCCACTCCCAGATTGCTTCTTCTACGTTATGGTTGCGCTATAATACTTTCACCAGTGAAATCTTGTTGTTACGTAAAATCTTCACTGCATAATTTAGAATCTCCACCGGCTTCTCTTCATATATCAAAGTGGGTTGAACCTCTATATCCTGTTGCTCCACAACGTGAGAGCGATCTCGTGTACACTTTCTCAACATGTATACATGAAATACATTGTGGATCCCATCCATTGAGGCTGGTAGCTGCAGCTAGTAAGATGTTTTCCCTATTCTCTTCGTAATAGGAAATGATCCAATAAATCTTGGGTTCAATTTGCCTCTTTTCCCGAATCTCACATCTCCTTTGAATGGCGAAACTTTCAGGAAGATTTCATCACCCACCTCAAATCCTAACTCTCTTCTCCGACAATTTGCATAACTATTCTGTCGGCTTTAAACTGTTAAAATCCGTTGCCGAATGAATGCAATTTTCTCTACTGTCTGCTATAAAATATTCGAACCAACCAATTTTGCCTCGTCGATTTCATCCCAATATATCGAAGATCTGCACTTTTTACCGTAAAGAATCTCGTAAGAAGTCATTCTTATCGTAACTTGAAATCTGTTGTTATACGAAAACTCCACCAATGATAGGTATCTGCTCTATGAGCCCTGGAATTCTAGTACGCAAGCTCAAAGCATATCTTCTAACGTCTGAATGGTTCTCTCAGATTGATTGTCCGTCTGAAGATGAAATGCCGTACTAAAATTTAGCTGCGTACCATAGCCTTGTGCAGTACTCTTCTAGAACTTTGACATAAACCTCGGGTCTCTGTCCGATACGATCGAAGTCAGAACTCCGTGCAACCGTATGATTTCTTATACATATAGCTCGGCGAATTGATTCATAAAATATGTTATCTTTACTGGCAGAAAATGGGCTGACTTAGTTAATCGATCCACAATAATTCATATGCCATCATAACCCTTTGTTGTCCGAGGCAATCCGATAACCAAGTCCATCGATATCTGCTCCCACTTGCACTCAGGAAGAGGCAATGGTTGTAGCTTTCCCACTGGCCTCTGGTGTTCAACCTTAATCTGCTGACAAATTAAGTACGCCTCCACATACTTTTCCACAATCTTCTTCATACCTAGACACCAATAATGCTGCATAAGATCTCTGTACATCTTGGTAATTCCTAGATGCAAAAAAAATCTCGAATAGTGGGATTCAGCCAGTATTTCCCTATGTAGTTCTTCATTACTCAGAACGAACCACCTATTACGAAACTTAAGATTTTCGTCGTCTGAATAACTGAACTCCGACATGTCATTGGAAACCATGCTTGCTTTAATTTTATCGCACTCAGCGTTGTCCTTTTGTGCCTGCTTAATCTTCTCCAAAATCGTAGGCTGTAATGACATAGCCGATAACATGGCCGAAACACACGACACCACTTCTAAGTTGAATTTCTGAAACTACACACCCAAAGCTAAAGGTATGACTGAAGTCATGGTTAACGTTGACGCCATCACTCTACTCAATGCATCAGCCACCACGTTTGCCTTGCTAGGGTGGTATTTAATCTCAACATCGTAGTCCTTCAAGAATTCCAATCACCGCCGCTGCCTCATATTCAACTCCTTTTGAGAAAAGATATACTTCAAAATCTTGTGATTTGAATATACTTCACATGGCTGTACATACAGATATTGTCTCCAAATTTTTAGTTCGAAAACTACCGCGGCTAATTCTAGGTCATGAGTCGGATAATTCTGCTCGTAATTCTTCAGCTGTCTAGAAGCGTATGCTATCACCTTCCCTTCTTGCATTAGCATACATCCAAGACCTACCTTGGAAGAACCACAATAAATGCTAAATCTTCCGTCCTCGGTAAGGAGCATCAACCTCGGAGCAGTAGTCAATTTCTGCTTCAATGTCTGGAAACTATGCTCGCAATCCTCAGACCATAGATACTTTACACTTTTCCTCATCAAACGGGTCAAAGGCGCCACAATCTTCAAAAATCCTTCAATAAACCTCCTGTAATAATCCGCTAACCTAAGAAAACTCCGTATCTCCGTGACATTCTTCGGTTGTGGCAACTCTTTAACTGTATAAATCTTTGCTGGATCAACAGATATGCCATCGCTTGAGATGATATGTCCTAGAAACTGAATGATATCCAGCCAAAACTCACACTTTGAAAACTTCGCATAAAGTTGTTGTCGCTTTAAAGTCTCCAACACCAACCTCAAGTGCTCTCCATGACCCTCTTCACTACGAGAGTACACCAATATATCATCGATAAACACTATAACGAATTTATCGAGATAGTTATGGAATACTCTGTTCATCATGTCCATAAAGGCGGCTGAGGCATTCGTCACTCAAAACGACATTACCAAGAATTCATAATGCCCATAACGCATTTGAAATCCATCTTTGGAATATCTTCTGTCTTGACCTTCAACTGATAATAACCTGATCTCAGGTTAATCTTCAAAAACACTCTCGCCCCATATAGTTGATCAAATAGATCATCTATTCTTGGCAGAGGGTACTTGTTCTTAATCATCAACTTATTCAACTCCCTGTAGTCGATACACATTCGTAATTAGCCATCCTTCTTTTTAACAAAAAGGATCGGCGCACCCTACGACAAAAAGCTGAAGCGTATAAATCTTTTTTCCACCAACTCTTCTAGCTGCTTCTTTAACTCCTTCAGCTCTGCTGGTGCCAATCTATAAGGATTTTTCGACACCGGCTCAGCTCCCGCATATACATCTATAGCAAATTCTATCTTTCGATCCGGAGATAAACTGGGTAAATCATTTAAGAAAACTTCAGGGAAGTATTGAACAATTAAAACATCCTGCGGCCTTGAATCCCTGAGAATTTACATATTTATAAGATTGGCGAGAAAACTAAAAGACTTATCAATCAAAACTTGACGAGCACTGACAGGCGCCATGACAGATATCTTCCGGGCATTCTTCACAGCCTGAAAGGTGTGCTTTTCACCATCCGGCGGTTGAAAACTCACTGTTCCCGCCCTATAGTCAATTGTAGTGTAGTGCTTGAACAGCCAATCCATTACCAATATCATGTAATATCCCGTTATACTCATAATAATGAGATCGGTCAATAAATTCTTACTTCCCACCGTCACTGTGCTATCTCGCATCAGTTTATTTGAATGTATACGGCCACTAGAAGGCAACATTACCTCGTAACAACAGTCTGTTGACACATGCCATATATCTAACTTAACCACGAATGTAGTTGCAATGAACTAGTGTGTCGCACCAGAATCAATCAAAGTATATGCAGGTACAGAGTTTCCAATATAGTACCTGACACTACGGTTGGCTGGTCATCCTCGCCCGACTCGATCATGGCGAATACTCTCTGTGTTGAACGCGTCGGAGCCTTCTTTAGAACTGGGCAATCTTTACCGGCGTGGCCTACTTCATTACAGTTGAAACAACGAATCACTCTGGGCTTCGGGCAATCCCTAGCCAAATGTCCAGCTTCATTACAGTTATAGCACTTCCCCGAATTTAGTTTACATTCCCTCGAGTGATATCTCAAGCACTTAGGGCATTGGGGGTACTGCACTGACCCCTGAGGTTTTTTGCTACTGCCTTGGCCGCTTGATCTTTCGTTGAATCTCTTAGTGCCCTTCTTTTGTTGTTGGTGGGAGGCACTTCTACTCTGTTGTGGGGGAACCTCCTTGAAAAATCTCTTGGAAGCTTCTCGCTGTTTGATGCATTTCATCTCAGCCTCGTCCACTTCTAGCGCCTTAGCCACCACTTTCGAATAGGGCACCTCCTGAGTCCGGCTATCTTTACTCCCTTGTATATTTTCGGCTTTAGTCCCTATACATACTGAAACACCTTGTCTTCATTCCGGCTCACTAAACTGCTGGCAAACCGAGATAAGGACTCTAATTGTCGGTTGTACTGAGTTACCGACCCGGTCTGTTTTAACTGTAGGAACTCCATCCTTTTAGCTGCTTGCACTTGAAGTACTTATCATAGAATATCTCCTTAAACGTTTCCCACATCATATGCTGCCCTTCAGCTATGGTCTCCACGGACTCCTACCAAAATCGGGCGTCCTTTGTTAAATGAAATATGGCTAGCGAGACCTTGTCCTGCTCTTCCACCTTCGCGTACTTGAACATACTCTCCATGATACGGACTCATTCCTCTACAGCTGTTGGATCCAATGACTGTCCTTCATATATCAGGGGTCGTAATCTCTGAAATCTATCTCCCGATTGATCATGGCCTGAACTAGAGCCTGCACTTCCTTGCACTTACCGATTTAGCAGAATTCCTAACTGCAAAGATTGCCGATTTACTAATCTGTCAACTGTCGGATTGTCATTGAATCATCCTCGTTTCTTGGTTCAGTTTGGGCGTCTTGGTCATCTGTACATTATGACTAATTTATTGAACAAGTTTAATTACTCTCATAAGTATCTAATAACTAAAGCTAAACTTAAACATTTACAGTTGTCAAACCACGTCGTGCGGCGATCGGCGCTGTTAGGTAATCTTTTGAACATTTTGACTTACTGACTCTAACCCTCATAACATCCTTTCCTACTACTGATTAATTATCCACTCTACTTTTTCTCAAGTGGTGTGGAAATTGTGACATACTCTCATGCCTTCACAATCCATCCCTCCTCATAGGGGCTCGACGTTATCGTCGGCCACACTTTCGGTTGGGTAAACGTTCTGATACCATCTCTGTAAATTCCCAGAAATCCTATATGATTCCCGATTCGCACACTTATACTACTCGTTCACTACACTAGAAAAATTGGAATAAAATTTAAAACTTTTGTTACACGACTTAAAACGACATTTTTTAAAATATTTTAAATAACATCGCGGTGGAAAACTCGGTTAAAATCAGTTTGAATAAACTTAACTTTTTAAAACATAAAAATAGAGAAACCGGTCGACACCTGTAAGCATCAGTTGACACTTCAGTTGTCTCGGGTTTTTTTCGGCCGACACTAGCAAACGCCGGTCGACACTACATTTCTCTCGGGTCTTTTTGTCGGTTGACACTGAGAACACCGGTCGACACTTCTACGCTCATCTCAGAGAGTGGTCGACACCTGCTTTCACAGGGCGACACCTTAATCCTCTCTGTCCGTGCAAGTTGACCCTCGCGGTCGACACCTCGACCATTTTTACACTACCGATCGACACCTAGCACCATGGGTCGACACTTATTTTGGCTCTGCCAGCGCAGGTCGACCCTCGCGGTCGACACTTGCAGGGTCTGGTTGATCACTAAGCCTATCGGTCGACACTTCCTCCCCAGAACTTTGTTTAAAAATTTTTAAAAATTTCACAAAATTGATCGAACTTCGACTCAACACTAATGATAATAGAATACACATTTTTCCATCAACTCAAATAAATATTTACATAAAGAAAACGACTACTCAAGTTTGAAATCCGTCTATGCACTCATTCGACTCAAAACAACTTAAAACCTTCTCAATTACACTCCTAAAATCCTTACTTATGCCTACCATAGTCAAAACGCCCTGACAAACGGCCAGATCGTTCACGTGCGTACTACTCCAACCGCCTCATAACCCTGGGCATTCTCTGAGTACTCACCGATTATGGCGTCATCACCTATATCAGAAAACTCAACTATTAGCCTAATGCTAAGTAAGTAATGCATAAAACTTAAACACTGAAAACAAATGCATGCTAACATATGCAGTGTCTACAGTTTCGTCTCTACTTTCATTCTCGTCTCTTTCTTACATCTTCTTTACGTGATAGATTAAGGTGACACACCTCGCGGTACACCTCTAGGGACAAGGCCAACCTTAATCTAGTAAAGTGGCACACCTTGCGGTTCACCTCTGGGACAAGGCCACCACGTAAAGCGGAATATGAGTGATACACCTCGCGATCAACCTCTGGGGATATGACCACTCAACCCCACCTTTCTTATCTTCTTACGTATCTTTTCACTTCGTTGATCTCATCACATCCTACTGTTTCACTTCGTAAAAACATAGAAATTCATTTTCGTCTCGTTATGCTAATTTAAAACTATGATGCACAACCATGAAAGTATAACATAAAGTAAATGTGCAATGCACCCTACTGAACTGTGATGTAGGCCCGAAAGCAAAACTTCTACTACATTACTTACCTGGCGTCCTAAAAATTCCTTTTATTTCGTAACTTCGTACGTTAACTGGGAAAACCTATAAAACCACACATATATTAGCTCTACTTTCCATTAAATTCGTAAAACTCTAAAGGAAATAACAACTAAACCCCTCACTCGGCCTAAACTGAAATCCTAACTCAATTTCCAACTAACCTTCAAAAATTCTTTGCTATCACAATACTTATCCGATTTGGACGATTTGAACTGCTACGGATTCCTCATAATAATGTCTAGCTGCTAACGGTTTCATCTATTTCCTAATTCAATATCTACAGCTTAGCCAGGCATGGCCGAACAGAAATCGTTCCACAATTCGAGCACTCGACTATCCAAACGCTCAATTTTCTCCATACAAACCTATAATCTACCAATGCTTCCAGTTTAAGTACCAATATACGAATAAAAATTGACTATAACTATGAAATCACATTCCTCCAACTTAGATTTTACCGTAAAGTCCAATAATTACTCTAACTCTACTCTTACCGCTCGAAACAAATAAAGCACTAACTATCTATTAGGAACTTACCTTATATTTGAAGAACCGAAGGAGGAACGAAGGACAATCGTTGGCTGCTAGAAGAAGAGATCGTCGAGGCTTCTACGGGGAGGAGTGGAAAAATGAAGGGGAGGAGGGTTTGTTGGGGAGAAAACACCGATGGTGTTTTGATTTCATTTTTTTATAATAATAATAATAATAATAATCCTAATTACTATTTCACCATTAACTTTTAACCGTTTAATAAATTTGTTATATGGTACGATTCTGGTTGGATTATTAAATTTTTCTATTATCAATTAGCTTCAAAATAATCTTTTACTTAAAGGTAGAAATTCTCCGTTACCAATTCCGACCAAAACTCCGCCGATTATAATTACGTACATCTGAAATTAGTTTAATGCATATTCTGGGTGTTACATTATATCATGAAGAGATTACGTAGAACAATGTTTAGGATTCAAAGCACAGGATAAGGAAGATCATATCTATAAGTTCAAAAAAGCTATTTATGGTTTAAAGCAAGCACTAATAGCTTGATATGAAAGGTAGAGTAACTTCTTTTTAGAGAGAGATTTGAAGATAGGAAAGAAATACTCAAACTTTTTCACCAAACACAAGAGTAAGAATATTTTTATTGTGAAATTTAATGTTGATGATATCATCTTTGCTGCAACAAATGATTCACTTTGCAAAAAGTTTACAAAATTAATACAAAGTGAATTCAAATGAGTATGATGGATGAGTTAACGTACTTTCTTAGCTTGCAAATTAAACAATCTATAGAAAATATTTTCTTAAATCTTGTCTAAGTACTTCTTAAGATTTGGAATGGATGGCGCCCAACCCTCTCGAACTCCCCATGAAAACATCCACTAATTGGCTAAGATGAAATTGGAAAGAGTTTGACCATAAAGAAATATCGTTTTATGATTGGTTCAACTTTATAATTAACAAAATGTATTTATGATATTTTGTTTATCGTGTGCTGAGTTTCAAGTTTTTCCTAAAGAATTTCATTTGAATGCTTTTAAGAAAATTTCCAAGCATCTTAATGGGCTTTGTGATTTAGGATTATAGTATCCAAAAGGAACTTCTTTTAAATTTGTGGGATTTGCCGACTCGAATTATGCAAGAAGTTTAGTTCATCATCAAAGAGCACAAGTGAGATATGTCAATTTGAGTTGTTAGTTTTATGGTTTTCTAAGAAACGAAATTTGGTTCCACTTTCTACTACCGAAAATGAATATATTGCCGCCACAAGTTGTTATGATCAAGGGCTTTGGATAAAACAAATCCCGTAATGTTGTTGCTAAATATAACAGAAAATTACTATTAGGTATGACAATTCAAGTGTCGTCGAGATTTGTAAAATTCTTATCCAACATTTGCCTACAAAGACATAGAAATTAAGTACCATTTCATACGAGATCATGTCTAAAAAGGTGACGTATCTTTTGAGTTTTTTATTTTTGAAAATGAGTTATCTAATATTTATACAATGCCTTTGGATATGAATACCTTTACAGCAGTAGAATTCAATTAGATCTTTTTGACTTTATTTTGAAAATGTTTGATGGAAGAAATACAAGGTTTAAGTTTGAGTTTTTTGGTCGCCCTTGGACCATGTAAGCGCATTTGTGGGGTTGCCCTCACTTAAACCCTAGGTGCCCACTATAAGTCTAATTAAGGTTCTAAGACCTCCTCTCATGGTTCCCCGCAAACCCTAACCTGCCTTCAACGATCTCCATCTTCTTTGATGTATTTTTTGCCCTTTTAAAGTACAAATCATCAATATTTAAACCTACATCATTGCTCCCACCTAGATTTTTGGGCTTTTCCGTCTTTGAAAATCCCAAAATATTGTTCCTAATTTGGCCAAAGTAGTTTTGTATAAAACTTATCATATTTTTTATATCATTCAGTATTCATGTCCATCTTCAAGCTTCAGTGGCATCAAGAACCACCAAATTGTCCTTTAAATGGAAAGGAGCTTTGACTCAAAGAGAACCACCAATTTGCTCTAAGAGAGTAGGTTTGTCTACTTATCAAAATTTGGGGATCGAATAATTATTTTTTCAAGTTCGTTAGTCTGGATTATGCAATTTAATTGAATGATACTATGAAATAGTTATTTGGTTGTTTTATGCAAACTTAACGAGTACGACACAACTTCGGGTGGTCAAATCATATATCTTTTATAGAAAAATTAGGTTAACTCCGTGGACTACAAATGAGTTGATAGGAGTATTTCCATGATTCTTAGGCTCCTTAATTTAGTTAAAAAAGAGAAGGATTAAATTTACTTAGGAAAATTCTTTGCAATCGCAATATTGGTGTGTTTTACAACCCAAATTCAAGGATTTAAACATCAAAGTTTGAGTTATCTCTCACCTTATCTCACATACTATCTTACCTCATGATGGACACCGATACCAAGTGAGTTTCATGGATCTCTATTTGATGGATAAAATATACAGAGAAGAAAAATTTAATCTGTGATACGTGATTTTAAACTACATGCTCGATATTCTCAACATCTGCACCAAAAATCTCTTTTATCACTTTTTGAATCAGAAGTTCATCAATGTAATGGAATTGTTATTACCTTGTATGTGTCATCTTGTAGAGAAAAGGCAGTGGATGTGTATAACAACCACACCCTTTCTCCTATGGGTTTGCCAGACTGATCTCATTACCTCCACTTCTTCAACACATTCTTAAGCTCCTTCTACATCCTAGTGCCCCTCTTCAGATGTCGATCCTACTAGAGATTTCTATTGATATTTTTTACTCTGTTTTTGCCTTTTGTACTTGAATCTTTACTCTTGGCATTTCTATGTTTAGTCTTTGTTTGAGCTTGCATGTATCTTGTATTCATGATTGTTATTTCCTTTACGCCACTCGTCTTTTGGTATCGTTATAAGACTCTTTTTTTTAATAAGATATTGTCCGCTTTGATGATTGAGCCGTATCTTAATATTTTCTTCTCACGTATTTGTTTGGCAATTACTTTTCAATCGGTCACCCAACATGCTATTGCTCTCGTCGGAACACTTTTAATTTTGAAATTTTTATGGGATCCGTTGCCAATTGTATTCCAAAACTCGTCTTACTATCTTGGGAGGGTTTGCTTACAAATGTTTCATTTTTATATACCTCTCTAAGTGACGTGAAATTGTGACGACTTCTTTTTTAAGACCCGAGATCTTCCTATACTTGATTCTGGGATTTGCCTACACTCAGTTTAGGTCCCGTGCTTTGCCCCGCAGTCGTACTCATACGTACACATTTGGGTCGTCATAATCACCCTCCCTTGGGGGCCCAACGTCATCATTGGTTATATTTCTAGTTGGGTACACGATCTGATAACATTTATAACGACTCATTTTCCCAATAAGATATTGTCTGCTCTGCGGATTGGGCTGTATCTCAATATTCTACTCTCATAAATTTGTTTGATGAAAACTTCTCAGTCGATTACCCAACATGGTATTGCGTTCTCTCCGGAGCACTTTTAATTTCGGATTTCTTATGAGATATGTTGTCAATTGTGCTCCAAAACGTGTTTTACTATCTTGAAAGAGTTTTTTTATATATGTTTCATTTTCATAGACCTATTCAAGTGACGTGGGATTGTAACGACTCTTTTTTTACGACCTGAGATTTGCATATACTTGATTCTAGGATTTACCTACACTCGGCTTAGGTGCTGAGGTTTGCCCTGCAACCTGAGATTTTCCCGCATTTGTGCCGATATGTACACATTCGGGTTATCACAATCGCGTTCTAATATACATTTGATTATATATTGCTATATGTGCTCTAATACATACTGCTCTATTTTATTTATTGTTTAAATTTATTGTCCTATTTTTTGCTCTGATAATGCTGAATTTTTTTGATAATAACAAAGGGGAAAAGATATTCTGTGCATTTTTTGGAAACTAAGAGAGAGTATACAAAATAGGGAAAATTAATAAAATTACTTAGGCATATGTTAAGGAGTACTTAATGCATGAGCTAACAGGGAGTGAACAACTTTAAATGCGTAAGTTAAGCTAACTTTAGTGATCATCCAAAGGGAAAGATTGTTGGCTTAATAGATTATAAAACTAGTTATTGATGATTTTTAAGTTTATGTTTTATAAAATATTTGCTTAAATGGTGTAAATGTTGTAGTTATATTCAACTTCATTTCAGATCTCCTAGCAAACGTTTGTGAAGCTTTTAATGGAAACCAGAATAAACTATTTCACTAAAAATTCAGCATATTTCATAACCAAAACATTTCCTCAATTCCTCCAACCAATACAAACCTTAACAACCCAAAGTTTTAAATGGGTAAGTTATAAAACTTTATTAATCGCCTTTAATGGGGTAACTGATTCCATTCTAATACCCCATTAAGTTATATATTCAATTATGTATATCTTTTTGTAACAACCACTTATTTTTCTTTAAAATTCAAAGAGATTTTATAAAACTTTAATAATTCTTCTTAAATATTGACTGGCCCCATAATTTTGGATAAAGTCCTATGATTTGATGAGTTACCTTTGATAGATGGGCAGTGAGTTATATTGAAGTTGTCGCTGGCAAACTTACCTTAAGAGTTGAACTTTGCCAATAGAGAGCTACTGGTTTATATTTAAGTTTTTCATGGCAAACTTAACCTAAGAGTTATAATTTGGCAATAGAGAGAAATGACGATGGAGGGAAAAACCATTTTAGAGAGCAAGATTTTTGCCGAATAAACAATGAGTCACAATGAGTCGACAAATCCAAGATATAGAACTACAAGATAATTGAGAAGTCTTCATAGGTAAGATGATTCGATTGGTCAATTTTAATAGGAATACTTTCATATGAACACGAGATTTCAATCTCAAATTTAGAGCTTTCTTTGGGACGAAGTTGGATTAGTGTTACTAGTTCATAAAATCGCAAGAGAATCGAGGAAGTTTGAAAAATTTTAGTCTGATCTTCCTATGCTTATCAAATATTTGAGTTTTAAAAAAGCTGGATTTTTATTTCAAAGTTTAGTATTTTATAAGTAGCATAAAATCAATGTTATACATTTCGAGATTTGATTATCAAGAATTGGTGCGGAGAAAATGGAGAAAAATTGAGTTTTCGAAGACAATTCAATCCGTTGCGCAAAGGTGATGAGGTGTCATACACTAGTTGCGTAGCCATCAATGGAATTTTGTGGTACACTAGGGTGTTATTTCTATGACACCACAATGCTACGTTGTTTCTCTGGGTTTTACGGAAACTCGATGCATAGCATGCTGTGGCTTCCAAGGTTAGGACTCTGACTTGTGATGTTGATGGTGGTCCATATGTTGAGGTGGTTGTTAGCTTCACGTGTATTTAATTATTTACTTATTTTGTTAAGTAACAATTTTAAGTTAATGAAAATTGAAATATATTAAATTGAGTCTTTACTTATTATATTACATTGAAAATAACTTGTAAATGGGAATTTAGAGTTGGAAATTTACTTATTGAATCTATGGGGATTAAATAGAGTTTGTCTATATGGGACTCAATTAAAAATATCAAGTGTAGACAGCCTTGGATGCCCCTAGTGAAACTGTGGAACCCCCCATGTTGATATTCATAAACTGGAAGCCTCGCAGATGTTTAGTCCCGAGACATGTTTTGATCATTGACACCTGCCTGACAATGCAATGCAAAACCCCAGTCCCCAGTAATGTTTTCGCAGCAGACACCTGTGGGACGACCAGTACAAAATGTTGACGCTTGGTTGCGATAGCCCACAATTTAAATCATGGACGCCAATCTCTTGTTTCATGTGTCTAACAGTTACACAACAGACTCATTGCAGTTCCCAGGTCTGTACCAAAGGACATTCGCCTCCCTTAATTTGTTTAAAAAGACTATAAAAGCCTCCCTACCAAAGTGCTGCCAAATTTTCTTCTGAAATCTTGCAATCTCGAGCATCCATCCTACTTCTCTAACAATAATAACTTGAGACTTATTTTGAGTGTGGGTATTTGAGCGTTAAACTTTCAAATACTTTTAGTCATATTTTGATTATTGATCAAGGGTGACAGTCGTAAAAAAGAGTCATGTGTAAGATTTTGTATTGATGTCTGGAAGATCAATCTATTGAAATTGGAAGTTTCAGTTAGGAAGAAATATTCAAGTAAGAGCCTTAAAGTGCAGATGTATATAAAGTTGGTCGAATTGCATTAACGAGTTAGTTTGCTTTTATCTTTCCCTTCTATTCTATTGTTGTAGTTAAGCTTGATATTAGTTGTAGAGTTATAAAATTAAATAAAAAATACAAATATCTTGTTCTTGCAAACTAATATAATTTTAATCGCAAAAAAATTTAATAACCTAAATCACTTCTCTATTATAATAATTTGACCCTATAATTAGTATTAGAACAGGTTAAACTTTTATTGCGATTGAAATATATAATTTGTATTAATACATTATTATTGCATTCAATATGAACAATATGTTGGTTGAGGGGCAATTTGTTTTTAGGCATCATTTTTTTTTTGTAATGACTACACATATTGAAAAGTTAGAACGAGAATAATATTTAATCTATAGATTATAAATTGTGACATAATATTGATGTTTAACAAGAAAATGGTGTAAATGTTCCAAAATTGCCTCTAGAGTATGATGAAAATGATAAATGTAAAGCAAGCTTAAATGCTAAGACAATTTAATAAGATATATTGCTCACTCAATTGAGACGAATCTAATAGAGTACAAATGTATGATAACTGTAACACCCAGAAAATTTTTCCATTAAAAACTAATTTTCAGAATTTCGTAGTTATAATCGGCAGAGTTATGGTTGGAATTGTGAGAAGAGAAGTTTTCCTTTTAAGTAAAATATTATTTTGAGGCTAATGGAGAATAGAAAATTTTAATAACCCAACTGGGATCGGACCGTATAACAGATTGATTAAACGATTAGGGGTTAATGGCGAAATAGTAATTAAGATTATTATTATTATAAAAAAAAAAAAAAAAAACCAGAACACCTTACGGTGATGTTCTTCCAGCACAAGCCTTCCCCTTTCGGTTTTCCTCTTCCCCACGTGAAGACTCGGCGATTTCCTTCGTTCATCCAAATTTAAGGTATGTTTTAGTTAGTTTTTGGTAGTTCGTTAGTCATCTAGTCGTTTCGGGTGTTAAAACCGAAGTTGGTAAGATTGTTGGAAAGTTTTGGTGTAATAACCCGAAAAATTTCAGATTCTTAAATTTAATTTCTGAAATTTTTAATTTAATCTCGGTTGGTGTTTTAGAAAATATTTTAACGGGTAAATTAAGTTATAAAAACTCGGAATCTGATTTTAGTAATGATTTTAAAAATTTAAAGTCGAGAGAACGCGAATTTAACAAAATTTCAGACAGTTAAAGCACGTGGGAGCATTTTGGTAAATTTTAATGATTTAAATTTATTGTTTTATTTTATTTTTATTTTATTTTTTTAAAACAACCGAACGACTTCGAAGTGAAGTCATTCGGCTGTTTAACAACGAGAGGGCGAGAGTGAGCGACCGAGAGGGAGAGCGGGAACCAGAGAGGAAGTGCTGACGATCGACTGCAGTGAGTGGGAAGCCAGAGCGCAGGGTGCTCCGGCGAACTGTGGCTAGCTGGTGGCTCAATTCTCCGTGCTGAAAATTCGACCGAGAAACAGGTAACCTTTCCCTGTTTATCTTTTTGTTTTTGCGACTTATTGTGGTCGGTATGCTTTGAGCTAGACTTCTGAAGTTCGAGCATGTAACCAGGACGTTTGGAAGGGGGTCTCAACCGTGTTTAACTGTTGATTTGGCCGAGTGCTTGGGTTGGGAGGAAAAAACCCGAGATTTGTTGGCTGTGGGGTTTGGGTTTTTGAGTTTGAAATCACTGGTTTTGTTCTGATTATGCTTAATTGGTTGGAATGTGGGTGTTTGGTGAAGAAATTTGTAAAAATTGGGCGGATGACGGGATTTGGTTTGTTTTTGTGTAAAAACAGATTCCATTTTTAGCCGTTTTGGCCTGGCTTCGATTGATCATTTTCAACTCTGTTTTTGTGGGTTAAATTAGGTTGTTAGAGGGACATTTGGCCGCTGAAATCATTCGATTCCGATATCTGACGCAAAAGTTATGCGCGTCAGAAGTTTATGTCGGATTTTGGTCCGAGTCAAATTAGTGAGCGTTTTTCGTAGAATTGTAATGTGTGATAGTATCATGGTCTTCGTAAGACTAGTTTTGAGTATTTTTGGTTGAGAAAAACAAAAATATGAAATTTGATAAAATGGGGCAGATTCGGTTTCTGGATTTTTCCACCTAGCTGCAGTTTACCGTTTTAAAATCCGTCTAAATATGTTAAACTAGGTTCCTAAGGGAACGTTTAGCCTCTTGAATCACTCCGTTCCGATAAGGGATGCAAAAGTTATGCGCGTCCGAAGTTTAGGTTAATTTTCAGCCGAACCGAATTAAAGACTCGTTTTAGTTGAAATTTCATGAGAGTAGTTAAGGAATGCCATTTTTAATTTATTTGGTGAATTTTGAAATAAAGATTGATGAGTGAATTGTTTGCGTTTTAGGTTGAGGCATTTTTGGCGAAACTGTGCGTCCAGTGAGCTTAGGACGCTAGGTAAGTAGTGCATGCATGTGTTTTGCCCAAGTGGACCTACAGCGTAGTACTTTAGGATTTATGTCATTGATTGTGGTGCGCGTGTGTATTGTTTGACATGCATCATTTTTTTAAGAAGGGAACAAAAATGATTTTTGAGCATACTTTGAGTAAGTGGTGAGACGCGTGGCGGTGGTACCGCGGACCCTACTAGTGTGTGGGCCGGTACGTAACCAACTGTGGATTTTGCTCGAGGAGTGGGCCGACTGGGCCGTCACACGGCGTGTATGTGTTGACGGTGAGGATGATAGGCAGTGCTATCGCGGATCCTATTATTGTGTGGGCCGGTGCAACACCAGTTGCGGATTCCGCTCGAGGAGTGGGCCAGCTAGGCTGTCGCGAAACGTGTGTGTGACAACTGTGGCCCCGTACTGGGGAGGCTGGGATGGGGGCGACATGTCAAGGTGTAGTGTGGCGCGAGGTACACCCTCACCCTGATGTGGTTGCTGTGTGGTGATGCGTGTGCGTAGCTTGTGGGCCTCGTTGCTGGGGAGTCTGGGACGGTAGAGACGTGTTAGGGTGTAAGGTGGCGTTAAATTCCTCCTTACCCTAGTGTGGCTACACTACGCGTCACAGATGTGATAATATGAGTGTGAGTGTGGAGACTGCATGTGATAGGATTGCATTGACGGCTTTTACTTTCATATTGTACTACTTACTGAGAGTTAGACTTATGATATGCGTTCTATAGTGTAGGTGCTGACGATTTTGCTGGTGAGCCTCGAGAGCCTAGTCCTGAGTCATAGGACGGTTGGCGGCATGCGACCGAGGCACCGGACGATGGATTTTGTTAGGGTGACCCGACCCGTGGAGACGGTAGGTGGTAGCTTGGCTATTGTGGGTATTTTATTTTGCTGTGTCGATGTACAATTGATTAGACGGGTTGTATAGGCGTCGGTTGTATAGGGGTTTATGGAGTGCGTGTGATTTCATGACGTACGCATTTGCTTTACATGTAGCAGCTTTGTATTGCTCTATACTGTGGACTTTCATCATTTGTAGTTGATAGATTTTTGTTGTCTTTAAACTTTAATTATTTTGTTATGGAGATTCTCTGGATAGTTGATAGATAAATATTGTTGGTTTCTGGTGAACTGTGTGCAGAGTTTAAATTTTGGGATAGCCAGTTTTTAGTCGTTACTCTGCCGAAATTTCGGGAGAGAGGTTGGGAGTCGAGAGGATATGGAATAGGTCGGGATGTGTACAGTGAGTGTTAGAGAAGTGTGGATGGGAGTGGGTGTGCGGCGTGGTCGCAGGTGCGCAGGGCACGCGGCCCTGTGGGTGCTCACGGGTCGTGCGGCGTAAGATAAGGGCGTGCGTACGGACGTGCGGTACGGAGGTAGGGTGCGTGGGGCACGCGGCGTTGTGAGCGTGCACGTGACGTCGTGATCTTGAGTTGGCACGCACAGCACCGTTAGGGTGCGCGCGGGGCGTCGAAGTGAGGGTGTGGGTGCGCAACACCGAATCTGTGTAGTTCGAGGTATGTGTTGGACTCCTTCTTAGGATTTCGAGTCTTGTCGTTTTATTTTAAACTATTTTAAATTGTTGTCTTTTCCGCTACGTATTTTTTTTTATATTGAGGATTTCGTGTTTCTTCTTCGGGGCGCGAGTTGTTTTCGCATCGAGTCAAAAATTTTTATACTCACAAATGTTCTTTTGAATATGATTTGAAAAAGAAAGTGGTATTAAATTGAGTGAGTTGTGTCAAGTTTCAGTATGTCATAGTGTGTAGACGTACTGTAGCGCACCGGGAACGTGGGGTTTCTCGGGGTGTTACAGTTATAGTATCAGAGCCACGGGGTATTTCAAAGAATTACCTAACACCGGCAGCCGCTGCACTGCAGCACTCCACCAACTGTAAGTGTTTAGATTTAAATTTATTGTACTACTAATGTGAGTTTTGTATATATTAAAGGTAGGAAATGTCAGGAGAGGCGAGAGGCAGAAGTAGAGGCTGACCACGACGAGAGGCGCCTAGAGCTGTGGGCGATATGGATGATACCGTCCGGCAGCTTACCGAGTTAGTCCACTGTCAGTTTCAGTAGTTGGAGAGATTTATGACCAGGGACGACCAGGGTTAGTCTAGCGCCTAAGGTTCATCTGACAGAGGGGGTGATAGGCTGCATAGACTTAGACCCTCGACTTTTGACGGGTCATCTCCGGATCCTCTCAGTGTTGAGCAGTGGATACGGAGCATGGAGAGGATGATGAGTTTTGCAAAGGTGGAGGAGTAGGACAAAGTTTCTAGTGTGGCATTCTATCTGACCAAGTATGCGAGCCATTGGTGGGATACTGTAGTGGCCACGAGAGATGTGGAGACCATGACCTAAGAGGAGTTCAGGTCGGTGTTTTTCGGTAAGTATTTCAGCCATTCTGTCAGGACACAGAAGATGGTGGAGTTTGCGCAGTTGAGACAGACCGGCACTGTGGTCGAGTATGTACGACAGTTTGAGGCCTTGTCCCGGTTTGCAGGGCATTTGGTGAGTCTCGATGAAAATAAGGTACATCAATTTGTGCAGGGCCTGAAGCTGGATATCTATATGAGCATGCGGATTGCGGGGACCCGAGGCATGCCATACGAGGAGGTGGTAGTGAAGGCCCTCGACATTTAGGAGGTTCAGGCGAAGCTCCCTAGTTATCGGGAGGTACCCAAGGAGCAGACTCGGAGATCATTCAGAGAGTCGCTGCCACAGTCGAGCGGGGAGGCGTCCATACAGAAAGGCCTGAAGAGGCCTAGTAACAGTTCCAGCAGCCAAGGGAGCACCAAGAGGCTGTAGGGGTTGGGACAGTTTTCAGTGTGCCCGAAGTGTCAGAGAAGCCACTCGGGCGAGTGCAGAGTAGGCCTAGTGCAATGTTATAATTGTGGCGAGGTGGGCCACATGGCTAGGGAGTGTCAAAAGCCGCGTCAGAACCGTTGCTTCAACTGCAATGAGGTGGGACACTTTACCAACAAATGCCCAGCTGCGTGCAAGACGTCGGCTAGAGTTACACCGAGGGTCTTTGCCCTTTTTGAGCCAGATGATGCTGCCCAGCCATCAGTGATTGTAGGTAACATTTTTGTTTCTGGTGTGGCAGCTTATACCTTGATTGATACGGGCACTACTCACTCGTTTGTGTCGATAGGTTTTGCCGTTAAGGTAAACTTGGAGTTCAGCCCCGCCAAGCGACATTATGATATGACTTTGCCATCAGGGAAACATTTGTATTCAAAACAGGTAGTGCGGGGCAATGTGGTGACAGTGGGGAAAAATCAGTTATATGCCGAGCTAGTCATACTCCGTATGAGTGGTTATAAGGTGATCTTGGGAAAGGACTGACTGTTCAGCCATCATGCCAAGATTGACTGCAGGACCAGAGATGTTCATTTTCGACCCCTGGGCGGGGAAAGCTACACATTTAAATTAAGTAAAGGTATTGCCAGAATTTCTACTATCTTTTCTCGTCAGACTCCACGGTTGTTGGGTAAAGGTTACCAGGGGTTTTTGGCAAGTGTCGGAGATACGCAGTCACAGGGTGATACTCGGTTACAGGACATCCTTATTGTACAGGAGTTCCCAGAGGTATTTCATGATGATTTGGCAGGATTGCCCCCTGATAGGGAGATCGATTCGAGATAGATGTTTTCTCAAGTGCCGAGCCGGTGTGCAAGAACCCGTACAGGTTAGCACCTACCGAAATTAAGGAGCTGAAGGCTCAGTTGGAGGAACTGACGGATAAGGGCTTTATACGCCCTAGTTTTTCACCTTGGGGTGCGCCAGTTCTATTCGTCAAGAAGAACGACGGATCCCTACGTATATGTATTGACTATCGGGAGCTGAATAAGTTGACGGTGAAGAACAGGTATCCATTAACGATGATTGACGATTTGTTTGATCAGCTACAAGGTGCCCGAGTGTTTTCTAAGATCGACCTGAGGTCCGGCTATCATCAGTTGAAGGTAAAGGGAGAGGATGTACCAAAGATGTCCTTCAGGATGAGGTACGGGCATTTTGATTTCCTGGTTATGTCTTTGAGGTTGACCAATGCCCCTGCAACATTTATGGATCTGATGCACCGAGTGTTCAGGGAGTACCTGGATAAGTTTGTGATCGTGTTTATCGACGACATTCTGATTTATTCGTGGAGTGAGGAGGAGCACAAGGAGCACTTGATGACCGTATTGACTATTATGAGCCAGCATCAGCTGTACGCTAAGTTCTCGAAGTGCGAGTTTTGGTTGGACAGGATTCACTTCCTGGGGCATGTTATTTTCTCTGAGGGTATTTCAGTCTATCCGGTGAAAGTTCAGGCTGTAAAGGAGTGGCTGCGGCCGACCAGTGCTAGTTAGATACGCAGTTTTCTAGGGTTGGCTGGATATTATCGAAGATTTATTGAGGGGTTCTCTAAGATCTCGGCTCCCTTGACCCGGCTGACCAGAAAGAATGCGAAGTATGAATGGATCGACAGGTGTGAGGACAGCTTTCAGACATTAAAGCAGAGATTGACTACGGCTCCTATACTGACGCTGCTCGTGGAAGGAGAGAAATTTTGCATTTATTGTGATGCCTCCAGAATTGGTTTGGGGTATGTTTTGATGCAGGGTGGGAGAGTCATTGCCTATGTCTCTAGGCAATTGAAAGCTTACGAGCAGAATTATCCCAGTCACAATTTGGAGCTGGCGGCTGTTGTATTTGCACTCAATATTTGGAGGCATTACCTTTATGGGCAGCAGTGCGAGATTTACTCAGACCATCAAAGCTTGAGGTACATTTTTACGCAGAAGGAGCTGAATTTGAGATAGAGGAGATGGCTCGAGCTGGTCAAGGATTACGATGTGGAGATCAAGTACCACCCGAGAAAGGCGAACGTGGTGGCAGACACCTTGAGTCAGGTGACAGCTTCGACTTCTGCCATGACTTCGATAGCGCCTGTTGAGTTGATGACACAGATGCAGAGTTTTAGCCTGGAGGTGGTTTCTGATCTGGCCTCTACTCTTTCGACTTTGTCGTTGAGGCCGACTATTCTGGATAGGATCAGACAAGCCCAAGAGACTAACTCGAAGTGTAGCGAGCTGAAGGCGAGTATGCAGGCCAGGCCTGATTCTGAGTTAAGCTATTCAGAGGACGGGATTCTGAAATTTAGGGATAGGTGGTACGTCTCGAAGGATGAGGAGCTGAGGAAAGATATATTATCAGAGGCCCATTCATCTTCTTTCTCTGTGCATCCCGAAAGCACTAAGATGTACAGGGATTTGAAGCAGCACTATTGATGGCCTAACATGAAACGAGCGGTGGCTGAGTATGTTGAGACCTGCGTAGTCTGCCAGCAGGTGAAGGCGGAACATCAGCAACTGTCTGGAATGCTCCAACCATTGCCAGTACCAGAGTGGAAGTGGGAGCGGATCACTATGGATTTTGTGGTGGGACTGCCGAGTACTGCCAAGGGCCATGATGCGATCTGGGTGATTGTGAACAGATTGACGAAGTCGTCTCACTTTTTGCCTTTGAGGATGACTTATACCATGGATCAGTTTGCCCAGTTATATATATTTAGGAGATAGTCAGACTTCATAGGATTCCGGTGTCGATTGTTTCAGATCGAGACCCCCGGTTCACGTCCAAGTTTTGGAGGAGTCTACATAAGGCTATGGGCACCAGATTAGATTTCAGTACGACCTTTCATCCTCAGACCGATGGACAGTCAGAGCGAACTATACAGATTCTGGAGGATATGCGCAGGGCCTATGTGTTGGAGTTTCAGACGGCTTGGAGTAAGTTCTTACCGTTAGTGGAGTTCTCATATAATAACAGCTACCAGTCTACCATTGGTATGGCGCGGTACGAGAACCTCTACGGAAGGAAGTGCAGGTCACCATTATATTGGGATGAGGTTGGGGAGTACCGATTGATAGGTCCTGAGATTTTACAGCAGACTGTCGACAAAATTTCTGTGATACGGAAGAGGATTGAAGCAGCTCAGAGTCGACAGAAGAGTTATGCTGACCAGAGGTGTTTGGAGTTGGAGTTTAGCGAGGGCGACGAGATATTTCTGAAGATCTCGCCGTTCAAGAGAGTGGTGAGGTTCGGAAAGCGGGGGAAGCTTAACCCTCGGTTTATGGGATCATTCCTGATTATCAAGCGGATTGGGAAAACTGCGTACCAACTTCAGTTGCCTTCGTCGATGGATGCCATCTATGATGTTTTCTATGTCTCGATGCTGAGGAAGTGTATGCGTGATCCCTCTCAGAGCCTATGTGTTGGAGTTTCAAATGGTTTAGAGTATGTTCTTACCGTTAGTGGAGTTCTTATATAATAACAGCTACTAGTTCACCATTGATATGGCGCCGTACGAGGCCCTCTACGGAAGGAAGTGCAGGTCGCCATTGTATTGGGATCAGGTTGGGGAGTACCGATTGATAGGTCCTGAAATTTTACAGCAGACTGTCGACAAAATTTCTGTGATACGGAAGAGGATTGAAGCAGCTCAGAGTCGACAAAAGAGTTATGCTGACCAGAGGTGTCGGGAGTTGGAGTTTAGTGAGGGCGACGAGGTATTTCTGAAGATCTCGCCGTTCAAGAGAGTGGTGAGGTTCGAAAAGCAGGGGAAGTTTAACCCTCGGTTTATGGGATCATTCCCGATTATCAAGCGGATTGGGAAAACTACGTACCAGCTTCAGTTGCCTTCGTCGATGGATGTCATCCATGATATTTTCCATGTCTCAATGCTGAGGAAGTGTATGCGCGATCCCTCTCAGGGCCTATGTGTTGGAGTTTCAAATGGCTTGGAGTAAGTTCTTACCGTTAGTGGAGTTCTCATATAATAACAGCTACCAGTCCACCATTGGTATGGCGCTGTACGAGACCCTCTACGGAAGGAAGTGTAGGTCGCCATTGTATTGGGATGAGGTTGGGGAGGACCGATTGATAGGTCCTGAGATTTTACACCAGACTGTCGACAAAATTTCTGTGATACGGAAGAGGATTGAAGCAGCTCAAAGTCGACAGAAGAGTTATGCTGACCAGAGGCGTTGGAGTTGGAGTTTAGTGAGGGCGATGAGGTATTTTTGAAGATCTCGCCGTTCAAGAGAGTGGTGAGGTTCGGAAAGCGGAGAAAGCTTGATCGTCGGTTTATGGGATCATTCCCGATTATCAAGCAGATTGGGAAAACTGCGTACCAACTTCAGTTGGTTTCGTCGATGGATGCCATCCATGTAATAACCCGAAAATTTCGAATTTTTAATTTTAATTTCTGAAATGTTTAATTAAATCTCGGTCGGAGTTTTGAAAAATATTTCAACAGGAAAATTTAAATTTATAAGACTCGTAGCCTACTTTTGCGATGGTTTTCGGAATTTAAAGTCTGGAGATCGAGAAATTAACGAAATTACGGACGATTAAAACACGTGAGGGTATTTTGGTAATTTGTAATTTAATTAAAAATATATATATATTATGTTATATGGTGGAATGGCTTCGGGTGGAAGCCATTCCACCGTGTTGTCGCGCGGCCGAGAGAAGAGAGCGCCCAGAGAGAACTAGCCGATCGAAGAGGGGGGTGTGCTGCCGATGGACGACAGCCGTGCGAAAGGGGTGCTGACGAGCTGAAGGGAGAAGCTGTCTTGCCTTCCCGCGCTGAGAAACCGAAGGTGAGTTCTCCCCTGTTTTTTTTTTGTTCTGTCGACCGAGCGTGGAAGCTCGGTTGTTCTTGGACTCCCAATGGTAGAGCTTGGCTATTGGAGCAATTTAGAGTGTAGTGTGTGCGTGTGCTGGAGCCAGTGTGCGGTTCGGCTCTCCCGCGACGAAACTCACCGGGAACAGGGAGTTTCCCTTCGGTTCTGCTCTGCTCTGATGGCCGAGCGTTGGGTTGTTTTGCCCTCTGTATTTCAAGGGATTACGTGATAAATTTAGAAGGAATGAGAGAGGGGTTCATGGTTCAATGAACCGATTGAGAAATTCTCAGTTTTGGGGAGAAAACCATGAAGGTTTTTTGTGCTGCCATGTTGTTTTCTAATTAGGAACTCTCCAAATTGTTAATGTATGCATTGGTAGATCGAAATGTGATTGTTCGGTGAACGAATTGGCGAGATTTGATCAAAGTTGAATTTTCGGCTATTTTTCGTATAAAAACAGATTCTGTTTTTGGCCATTTTGGCTAGGCTTACGTTGATCGTTTTAAATTCTGTTTTGTGGGTTAAAAATAGGTTGTTAGAGGAACGTATGGCCGCTGGAATCGTTCGATTCCGATATCCGACATAAAATTTATGCGCGTCGAAAGTTTATGTCAGATTTTGGACCAAGTCAAATTAGTGAGCGTTTTTCGTGGAATTTTGACGTGTGATAGTGGGATGTCTGTTTTTGGTGCGTAAAGCTGAATTGAGTGAGTTTTGATTGAAGAAAAACAAAGGTTGAAATTTTATAAAAAAATGGCAGATTCGGTTTTTTGCATTTTTTGCCTATCTGCGGCTTACCGTTTTAAAATCCGTCTTAGTATGTTAAACTAGGTTCCTAAGGGGACGTTTAGCCACTTGAATCATTCGATTCCGTTGACGGACGCAAAAGTTATGCGCGTCCGAACTTTGGGCTGGTTTTCGGCCAAACCAAACCAATGGACTGTTTTAGTTGGAATTTCATGAGTGTAGTTAAGGAAGTTTATTTTTAGCTATTTGGTGGATTTTGAGATAAATATTGATGAGTGGTTGTTTGTGTTTTAGGTTAAGACACTTTTTGGCGAAGCTGTGCATCGAGCGAGCTTAGGACGCCAGGTAAGTAGTGCATGCATGTGTTTTGCCCAAGTGAGTCTACACTGTAGAACTTTAGAGTTTATATGATTGATTGTGGTGTGCGTGCGTATTGTTTGACATGCATCATATTTTAAAAACGTGAACGAAAATGGTTTTGAGTATGTGGTGAGACGTGATCCCGCTAGTGTGCGGGCCGGTACTTCACCAATCGCGGATTCCACTCGAGGGGTGGGCCGACTGGGCCGTCATACGGCGTGCATGTGTTGACGGTGAAGATATGGGCAGTGGTACCGCGGATCCTACTAGTGTGTGGGCCGGTGCAACACCAGTCGCGAATCCTACTCGAGGGGTGGGTCAGCTGGACTGTCGCGAAACGTGTGTGTGTGGCAATTGTGGCCCCGTGCTGGGGAGGCTGGGACGGGGGCGACGTGTCAGGGTGTAGAGTACCGCGAGGTACACCATTACCCTGATGTGGTTGCTATGTGGTGATGCGTGTGTGTAGCTTGTAGGCCTCGTTGCTGAGGAGTCCGGGACGGTGGCAACGTGTCAGGGTGTAGGGTGGCGTGAGATTCCTCCTTACCCTAGTGCGGCTGCACTACACGTCACAGATGTGACAACATGAGTGTGAGTGTAGAGATTACATGTGGTAGGATTGCATTGTCGGCTTTTACTTTCATATCGCATTATTTACTGAGCGTTAGGCTTATATTGTGTGTTCTGTGGTGTAGGTGCCGACGATCTTGCTGGTGAGCCTCGAGAGCCTAGTCTTGAGGCATAGGATAGTTGGCGGCGTGTGACCGCGGCACCGGATGGTGGATTTTTGTTAGGGCGACCCGACCCGTGGAGATGGTAGGTTGTGACCTGGTTGGTTTGCGAGTTTTTCTTTCTTTTGTGGTGATTATGTACAGTCGATGAGATGAGTTGTATATGCGTCAGTGTATAGGTCTATATGGAGTGCGTGTGATTTTGGCGACGGACGCATATATTTTACATGTTAGAGTATAGTATTGCTCTATATTGTGAACTTTTTTCATTTGTATTTGATGGATTTTTGTTATCTTCATACTCTGATTTGGTCATAGTGACTTCTCTGGATGATGGATAGATAAATATTGTTGGATTATGGTGAATTATGTGCAGGGTTTAAATTTTGAGATAGTCAGTTTTTTAGCCGTTACTATGCCGAAATTTCGGAAGAGAGGTTGGGAGTCGAGGGGATATGGAATGGGTTGAGATGTGAACAGTGAATGCTAGAGAAGAGTAGATGAGCAAGGGAGTGCGGCGTGATCGCAAGTGCGCGGGGCACGCGGCCCTGCGGGTGCTCACGGGTCGTGCGGCGCCAGGTGAGGCCGTGCACGCAGACGTGCTGCACAGAGGCAGGGTGCGTGGGGCACGCGGCCCTGTGAGCGTGCGCGAGACACAGTGACGTGGAGATGGTACGCGCGGCACCGTGAGGGTGTGCGCGGGGTGTCGAAGTGGGGACGTGAGTGCGCGGTACCGGATTGTGTAGTTCGAAGGGTGCGTTGGATTCTTTCCTAAGATTCCAAGTCTTACCGTTTTATATTAAACTGTTTTAAATGGTTTCTTTCCGCTGCGTAGATTTATGTTGAGGACTTCGTATTCCCTCTTCGGGACGCGAATTGTTTTCGAATCGGGTCGAAAATTTTTATATTCACAAATGTTCTTTTGAAAATGATTTGAAAACGAAAGAGCTATTAAATTGAGTGAGTTCTGTCAAGTGTTAGTGTGTGTAGTGTGTAGATGTACTGTAGTGCACCGGGAACGCGGGGTTTCTCAGGGTGTTACACTAGGAATGACCGGTCGACACTTCTACGCTCATCTCAGAGAGCGGTCGACACTTGTTTTCACAGGTCGACACCTTGATACTCTCTGCCTGCGCAGGTCGAACCCCGTGGTCGACACCCTCACTGATTTTACGCTAATCGGTCGACACCTCATTTCTCTCTGCTCGCACAGGTCGAACCCCGCGGTTAACACTCACATTCCATTTTACACTGACCGGTCGACACCTATAGATTTCGGTCGACACTTCCTCCCCAGAACCACAGTAAACATCAACTTTTCCTCCAACACGACCGATTTCAACTCAACACTAAAATCTGCAAAAACCATCCAATTTCGATCAACTCGAAACCGCTATATATATATATATATATCAAAACTACTACCGAACATTTGAAATCCATTTACCAATCAAAATGACTCAAAACGACTCCGACTCGACCTCTACACCCGTACCTACGAACACCGCATCAAAATTGCCCTAACAGCCAGCCAGATCATCCACGTGCGTACTTCTCCAACCGCTTACTAGTCCTAGGCATGTTCTGAGTACTGACCGGCTATGTCGTCATCACCTACATCACATAACTCAACTGTTAGCGTAATGCTAAGTAAGTAATGCATAAAATATAAACACTGAAAACAAATACATCTTAACATATGCAGTCTCTACAGTTTCGTCTATACTTTTGTTTTCGTTTCTTTCTTCTTCTTACTACTGAGTTCTTCTTTACGTGCTAGACTAAGGTAACACCTCTCGCGGTCTCCCTCATAGGATGTAGTCCCCCTCATAGGACGAAGCCAACCTCAGTCTAGTAAAGCGACACACTTCGCGATCCCCATCATAGGACGCGATCCCCTTCATAGGACAATATCACCACGTAAAGCGGGGGAAGAGTAACACACCTCGCGGTCCCCCTCATATTACGTAGTCCCCCTCATAGGACAATGTCACTCAACCTCACCTTCATTATCTTCTTACGTATCTTCTCATTTCGTTCGTCTCATCACACCCTACTATTTCACTTCATAAAAACATGAAAATTCATTTTCGTGTCGTTCTCCTAATTTAAAACAATGATGCACAACCATGAAAGCATTACGTAAAGTAAACGTGCATGCAACCTAACGTCCTGTGATGTAGGCCCGAAGGCAAAAGCACTTACTACGCTACTTACCTAGCGTCCTTAGCAACTCGTACACTGTATACGGCTAACTGGAGAACCTATAAAATCACACATTTATCAGCTCTACTTTCCTTCCAATTCATGAATCTCTAAAGGAAGCAACACTCTCACAACTAATCTAACTAAATCCAAAATCCTATACAATTTTCGACCAAATTCAGAATCGCATAACTTCTCCAATACTCGTCCGATTTCGACGATTCGAAATGCTACGAGTTTCTGAGGACGTCTAATTTTTAATAGTCTAAACAAACTATTAATCCAACACCTATAGCTTGGCCGAATGTGGATGAATAGAAACTGTTCCACAATTTGTGTATTTGGCTATCCAAACGCTCGATCTTTCCCATAAAACCACGTAATCTACTCCTATTTCTAGTTTAAACACCAACATGCTGGTAGAAATCAACTCTAACTTCTATTTTCCACAACTTCCTCCTAGTTTTTCACTAAAACTATGTAACGCCCTGGAAACCCTACCCGTTTCTGTTTGTTCACTTCTACTACTCACTCACTACGCTCAAAAGAATTTGAATAAAATTTAAAACTTTTGTTACTCGGTTTAAAGCAATGTTTTTGAAAATATTTTAAACGGCATCGCAGCGTAAAAATTAATTAAAATCAGTTTGAATAAAGATTCATTTTATGAAACATAAAACAGAGACATCGGTCGACAACTATAAGCATCGATCGACACTTAGGTAGTCCCGGGTTTTTTTTCATCGGTCAACACTAGCAACGTCAGTCGACACTATGATCGTCTCGAGTCTTTTCGTAGGTCGACACTGAGAACGCTGGCCGACACTTCTACGATCTTCTCAGAGAGCGGTCGACACCTGCTTTCGTAGGTCGACACCATGATCTTCTCTGTCTACGCAGGTCGACCCTCGCGGTCGACACTTACTACAGTCGGAACTCTGTGCAACCGTACGACCTCCTGAACATACAGTTCGGCAAACTGGTCCATAGAGTACGTCATTTTCACTGGCAGGAAATGGGCTGACTTAGTTAATCGATCCACAATCACCCATATGCCATCATAACCTTTTGTTGTCCAATGCAATCCAACAACAAAATCCATCGATATCTGCTCCCACTTCCACTCGGGAATAGGCAATGGTTGTAGCTTTCCCGCTGGCCTCTCGTGTTCAGCCTTAATCTGCTGACAACTAAGCATGCCTCAACATACTTCGCCATAATCTTCTTCATATTGGGCCACCAATAATGCTGCTTAAGATCTTTGTACATCTTGGTACTTTCTGGATACATAGAAAACCTCAAAAAGTGGGATTCAGCCAGTATTTCTCTCTGTAGTTCTTCACTACTCGGAACGAACTACATATTTCGAAACTTAAGAATTCCGTCGTCCGAATAACGGAATTCCGACCTGTCGATAGAAGCCATGCTTGACTTAATTTCTTCGCATTCAGCGTCGTCCTTCTGGGCATGCTTAATCTTCTCCAAAATCGTAGGCTGTAAGGACATAGCTGATAACATGGCATAGACACTCGACACCACTTCTAAGTTGAATTTCTGAAACTCCACATCTAACGCTAAAGGCATGCCTGAAGTCATAATTGAGGTTGACGCTGTCACTCTACTCAATGCATCAGCCACCACGTTTGTCTTGCCAGGGTGGTATTTAATCTCAACATTGTAGTCCTTCACGAATTCCAACCACCGCCGCTACCTCATATTCAATTCTTTCTAAGAAAAGATATACTTCAAACTCTTGTGATCCGAATATACTTCACACGGCTGTCCATACAGATAATGTCTCTAAATTTTTAGCGCGAAGACTACCGCAGCTAACTCTAGGTTGTGTGTCGAATAATTCTGTTCGTAATTCTTCAACTGCCTAGAGGCGTAGGCTATTACCTTCCCTTCTTGCATTAACACACATCTGAGGCTTACCTTGGAAGCATGACAATTAATACTAAATTTCCCGTCCTCGGTAGGGAGCGCCAAAATTGAAGCAGTAGTCAATCTCTGCTTCAATGTCTGGAAACTGTGCTCGCAATCCTCGGACCACAGATACTTCACACTTTTCCTCGTCAAACGGGTCAGAGGCGCCGTAATATTTGAAAATCCTTCAATAAACCTCCTGTAATAACCCGCAAGCCCAAGGAAACTCCGTATCTCTATGGCATTCTTCGGCTATGGCTAATCTTTAACTGCCTAGATTTTTGCTGGATCAACCGATATGTCATCGCTTGAAATGACATGTCCCAGAAACTTAATCCTATCCAGCCAAAATTCGCACTTTGAAAACTTCACATAAAGTTGGTGTCGCTTCAGACTCTCCAACACCAACCTCAAGTGCTCTTTATGATTCTCTTCACTACGAGAGTACACCAATATATCATCAATAAACACTCTAACGAATTTATCGAGATAGTCATGGAATACTCTGTTCATCAAGTCTATAAAGGCGACTAGGGCATTCGTCAGTCCAAACGACATCACCAAGAATTCATAAAGTCTATAACGCATTCGAAAAGCTGTCTTTAGAATATCTTCTGTTCACATCTTCAACTGATAATACCCCGATCTCAGGTTAATCTTCGAAAACACTTGCGCCCCTTGGAGTTGATCAAATAGATCATCTATTCTCGGCAGAGGGTACTTGTTCTTAATCGTCAGCTTATTCAATTCCCTGTAGTTGATGCACATCCGCAATGATCCATCTTGTTTCTTGAGGAAAAGGATTGGCGCACCCCACGGTGCAAAACTGGGGAGTATAAATCATTTTTCCACCAAATCTTCCAATTGTTTCTTTAACTCCTTCAGTTCCGCTGGTGCCAATCTGTAAGGATTATTCGACACCGGCTCAGCTCCCGGATACACATCTATAGCAAATTCTACCTCTCCATTCGGAGGTAAACCGGGTAAATCATCTAAGAAAACTTCAAGGAAATCTTGAACAATTAAAACATCATGCGGCCTTGAATCTCTGGGAATTTGCATATTTATAAGACTGGCGAGAAAACCGAAAGACTCACCAATCAAAACTTGACGAGCACTGATAGGCGCCATGGTAGATATCTTCCGGGCATTCTTCGCGGCTTGAAAGGTATGCTTCTCACTATCCGGCAGTTGAAAACTCACCGTGCCCGCCCTATAGTCAGTTGTAGCGTAGTGCAGCCAATCCATTCCCAATATGATGTTGTATCCCGTTATACCCATAATAATGAGATCGGCCAATAAATTCTTGCTTTCCACCGACACTACGCTATCTCGCACCACTTGATTTGAATGCATACGCCCACCAGAAGGTAACATTACCTTGTAATTACAGTCCGTTGACACAGGCCATACATCCAACTTAATCACGAATGCAGTTCCAACGAACGAGTGCGTCACACTAGAATCAATCAAAGTATATGTAGGTACAGAGTTTACCAATATAGTACCTGACACTACGGCTGACTGGTCATCCTCGCCCGACTCGATCATGTCCAATACTCTCGATGTTGAACGCGTCGGACCCTTCTTTGAGTTGGGCAATCTCTGCTGACATGGCCCACCTCGTTAAAGTTGAAACACCGAATCACTCTAGGCTTTGGGCAATCCCCAGCCAAATGTCCAGCTTCGTTACAGTTGTAGCACTTTCTTGAATTTAGTCTACATTCTCCCAATTGATATCTCATACACTTAGGGCATTGGGGGTACTGCGCTGGCATCTGAGGCCTTTTACTGCTCCCCTGGCTACTCGAGCTCTCGCTGAATCTCTTAGTGCCCCTCTGTTGTTGCTGTTAGGAGGCACTTCTGCTCTGTTGTGGGGCAACCTCTTTGAAGAATCTCCTGGAAGCCTCTCGCTGTTTAATACATTTTATCTCAACTTCCTCCACCTCCAACGCCTTAGCCACCACTTTCGAATAGGGCACCTCCTGAGTTCCGGCCATCTTTACTCCTTTGTATATTTTCAGGTTTAGTCCCTGTACGTACTGAAACACCTTGTCTTCATTCTGGCTCACTAGGGCACCTCCTGAGTTCAAGCCATCTTTACTCCCTTGTATATTTTCGGCTTCAGTCCCTGTACGTACTGAAATTCCTTGTCTTCATTCTGGCTCGCTAAACTACTGGCAAACTGAGATAAGGACTCAAATTGTCGGTTGTACTCAGCTACAAACCCGGTCTGTTTTAAATATAGAAACTCCATCCTTTTGGCCGCTTGCACCGTGCTGTTAAAGTACTTGTCATAAAATATTTACTTAAACTTTTCCCATGTCACATGCTACAATTCAGCTGTGGTCTCCACAGACTCCCACCTAAATCGGGCGTCCTTCGCTAGATGGAAGGTGGCTAGCGAGACCTTGTCCTCTTCTTACACCTTCGCATATCTGAATATACTTTCCATAGTACGAACCCATTCTTCTGCAGCTGTTGGATCCGATAACTGTCCTTCATACGTCGGGGGTCGTAACCTCCGAAATCTATCTCCCAATTGATCATGGCCTGAACTATAGCCTGCACTTCATTGCACTTCCCAATTCAGCAAGATCCCTAATTGCTGAAACTACCTATTCACCAACACCGTTAACCGCCTGATCGTCATAGAATCATCCTCACTTCTTGGTTCGGTTGGCTCTCTTGGTACTCGTGGGCGTCCTGGTCGTCTAGACATCTTAGCTAATTTTCTGTGTACGCCCCAGAAACCCTCCTGTTTCGGTCGACACTTCACCCCAGTATTAGTAAAATCACACCAGTTCGTAAAAACTCAAACGCACGCAAATATTTCCTCGATCAAAATTCACGAAGTAACACCTATGATTTGAAAACATATTTTCTTCAAGTAAATTTCAAAACAACAATATTATATTTCAACTAACCACTATACTAGTACCACGCCACCTAAAATCCTCAAAATCTATACATCACTATCAAACTCAAAACACATACCAAAAATTTCACCCTTTTTCCTGCCATGGTTCTGTCGCCCCAACATTTTCCTGCACCGGCATGCGACATTTCCCGCCAACTCCAATCTAGGCTTGCTCATCACCTAGCAACTCACCTGTCAACGCGTCGTCACCTACACCAAGGAACATAAAACGTAAGTCTAATGCTTAGCAAGTATGGAAATATGAACTTAAAAACCAATGCATAACTCAATCCCTACTCATGCAGTTTCTATACTCAACTCCGTTTTCTTTTCGCTTTGTTATTTTTATCTTTCACTTTTCCATATGAGTCAGGCTGGCACCCATCCCCTCCACACTTGGGACGGCCAATCCATAACCCACGGAGCGAGATTAGAGGCACACATCATGTTCGCACACGGAACGGCCCTACGTAACCTCCTCCTAACAGCGATCATAGAACCCTATAGTGCTTTCTCACTAGCACGTTAACGACGAGGCGTTCGCAAACCGTGTCACATTATGTACTTTCATCTATGGGAACCCCTTAGTGCTTTCTCACTAGTACGTTAACGATGAGGCGTTCACCCATGCGTTGCAAGTCTTATCTTATCTGGTTACGTTTCACGTTCGCATTTCAAAACATACTCAAAACTCGTATTTCGTAGTTTAAAACCATGATGCATGACAAATCACATATGCACGACTCATTAACAAAACAACCCACCGACAATCAAAACAAGCAACAAACAAACAATCAAACGATCCTACCGTTCCACGGTGTAGGCTCGAAGGCAAACCACAATCAATCCATCACCTACCTGGCGTTCTCGAAATCCTTTCGCATTTCGTGACTTGGTGCTCTAATTGGAATACCTATAAAAATGGCACATCGTCAATTCTAATTTATCAAATTCATAACTCCCTAACTTAAAAGTGCTAACTCACATCAACACCGAAACTCTTCAATAAACTCGAAACTTCACACAATTTTTGTCCGAATTTGTGATTTCACCACTTCTCCAATACTTGTCCGAATTGAACGATACAAAATACTACGAGTTCCGGGGGATGCCTAGTATCCTGTGGTTGCATCCATTTTCCATTTTGATGCCCTCAACTTAACCGAACGTAGCCGAACGGACACCGTCCCAACATCCACGTACATGGCTAACAAATCATCAATCTTCCTCACCAATTCTCGTAATTCACTCCTATTTCTATCATAAGCACCAATACGTGGATAGAATCCAACTCTACGCTCAACTTCTCACGTTACCCTCCTAGGTTTTCACTAATTCGACCTATACCCTTGTCAAACCCGGCTGCGCCACTAATAACACCAACACACTAACTAAGTACGCAAAGCTAACGAGAACTTACCCTAGATTCAAAGATTCGCGGAAGAACGGAAGAAGATCGCAGCGCAGAGGAAAAGGAAGATGCCGCTCGCTGGAGAGGAGAACGCAAGAGAGGAGAGGAAATGCTGGGGGAGGAAGGGGAGGACACCGACGGTGCTCTCCCTTCTTTTATTTTATTATTTTTTTTAATATTTAACTCCTCATTACCAAATTGCCCTTCACCTTAAACCGTTTCACAATTCCATGTTTTTGTCCGATTCCGGTTAAATTCTTAAATTTCTTTTTCCACCATTAGTGTTAAAATAATCTTTCAGTTAGGGGTCGAAATTTTTCGTTATTAATTTGGATCAAAACTCCACTGATTAAAATTGCAGAAATCCAAAACTAATTTAAACAGAAATTCTGGATATTACATCCCTCCCTCCTTATAAAAATTTTGTTATCAAAATTTGCTACCTAAAACATTTTAGGATAATGCTCCATCATATCATGTTGTCTTTCCCACGTTGTCTCCTCCACATTGTGGTTACGTTATAATACCTTTAACAATGGAATGTACTTGTTGCGTAGTGTCTTCACTGCATAATCCAAGATTTCCACTGGCCTTTCTTTGTACGTTAAGGTTGGCTATACTTCCATCTCCTGTTGAACCACAACGTGCGATGGATCCTTGAGACACTTTCTTAGCATCGATCCGTGGAAAACATTGTGAACCCCGTCCATGGAAGCTGACAGTTCTATTTGGTACGCCGTCTTTCCAATCCTTTTTGTAATTCGGAATGGTCCAATGTACCTTGGGCTCAACTTACCCCTTTTTCTGAACCTCATCATGCCTTTGAATGGTGAAACTTTCAGGAAAACTTCGTTTCCAACTTCAAATTCCAATTCTCTTCTCCTTCCAATGGCATAGCTCTTTTGTTGACTTTGACATGTCAATATCCGCTGCCGAATAGCCTTAATCTTCTCAGTGGTTTATTGCACCATTTCTGGGTCAATCAAATTAACTTCACCAATTTCATCCTAATAGAGGGGCGATCTGTACTTCCTTCCGTATAACACTTTGTAAGGGGCCATACCTATCGTCGCCTGATAGCTGTTGTTGTAAGAGAATTCCACCAGGGGTAAATACTTACTCCATGAACCCTGAAACTCTAACACACAGGCTCGAAGCATATCCTCTAAAATCTGAATAATTCGCTCAGATTGTCCATCGGTTTGAGGATGAAAGGCTGTATTGAAATTCAGTTGTGTCCCCATCGCCTTGTGCAGACTCTTCCAAAATTTCGATGTGAATCGTGGGTCTCTATCCAACACAATTAAAACCGGACCCTGTGTAGCCTTACTATCTTCTGGATATACAAGTTAGCGAATTGGTCCATATTGAATGTCATTTTTACAAGAAGGAAATGAGCAAACTTGGTCAGACGATCCATAATCACCCACACCGCATCAAATCCTTTTGTCGCCCGGGGTGTGCCGACGGCAAAATCCATGGATATTTGGTCCCACTTCCACTCTGCAATCAGCAATGGTTGCAATTTTCTAGCCGGTCTCTGGTGTTCAGCCTTAATTTGCTGGCAGACCAATCATGTCTCCACGTACTTTGCTACAGACTTTTTCATGTTAGGCCACCAATAATGTTGCTTAAGGTCTCTATACATTTTGGTGCTTCTGGGGTGAACAGAGAACCTTGAGGAGTGCGCTTCAGACAAAATGTCCTAACGAAGTTGACCATTGTTCGGAATGTACCACCTATTATGAAACTTCAGGATTCCATCCTTTAAACAACTAAATTCAGTTCTGTCGTTAGATGCTATGCTCGTCCTGAATTCGTTGCATCTCGGGTCATCCCATTGAGATTTTTTGATTCTCTCAAGAATCGACGGCTTCAGAGATAAGGCTGGCAATTGCACTGTCGCATTTGAGACTAACTCCAAATTAAATCTCAGAAATTCCGTACTCAATTCCTTAGACATCTTGGCGTTCATTGCTGACACTGAGGTTGAAATTTTGTTCAATGCATCGGCCACTATATTGGCTTTGCCTGGGTGGTATTTGATCTCCAAGTCGTAGTCCTTCACAAACTCCAACCACTGTCTCTGCCTCATGTTCAGCTCCTTCTGAGTGAAGATATACTTCAGATTTTTGTGATCTGAGTATACCTCACACTACTGTCCATAAAGATAGTGTCTCCAGATCTTTAGCGCGAAAACAACTGCCGCTAACTCCAAATCATGGGTTGGATAATTCCGCTCATAGGGATTTAATTGCCTCAAAGCATAAGTGATAACCCTTCCGTTTTGCATCAAGACACAACCCAATCTAATTCTGGAAGCATCACAGTAAATATTAAACCTCACGTCCATCACCGGAAGTGTCAATACTGGAGCTGTAGTCAATTTCTGCTTCAGCATCTGGAAACTGTGCTCACAGTCCTCCGTCCATATATATTTGACTTCCTTTCGCGTCAGACGAGTTAGGGGTGCTGCAATCTTTGAAAATCTTTCAATAAACTTTCTGTAGTAACCCGCTAACCCCAGAAAGCTTCGAATCTCCCTGACGCCCCTTAGCTGTGGCCATTCATTGATCGACTGTATTTCAGCCGGATCCACCAATATTTCTCCACCAGAAATCACATGTCCAAGGAAATGGACCTTATCCAGCCAAAACTTGCACTTGGAGAACTTTGCATACAGCCGATGCTGCTTCAAGGTCTCTAGAACCATCTTCAAATGCTCCTTATGTTCCTCTTCGCTACGGGAGTAAACCAAGATATCATCGATAAATACAATAACGAACTTATTTAGATACTCTTGGAATACCCGATTCATTAGGCCCATGAAAACAGCTGGGGCATTTGTCAGTCCAAATGACATTACTAAAAACTCATAATGCCCGTATCTAGTCTGGAAAGCTGTCTTCGAGATATCCTAGGATCTGACCTTTAGTTGGTAATACCCTGATCTCAAATCTATCTTCAAGAAAATCTGAGCTTCTTGTAGTTGATCAAACAAGTCATCTATCCTCGGTAGTGGATACTTATTCTTTACAGTCAACTTGTTTAACTCCCGATAGTCAATACACATTCGGAGCGATCCGTCTTTCTTATTCACAAATAGGACTAGTGCGCCCCATGGTGAGAAACTCGGGCGTATGAATCCTTTTTCTACTAGTTCTTTCAACTGCTTCTTCAATTCTTTTAATTCCGGAGGAGCCAACCTATATGGGTTTTTTTATATTGGCTCGGTACCGGGATATATGTCGATCACAAATTCAACTTCCCGGTCCGGGGGTAACCCAGACAAGTCGTCCAAAAACACCTCAGGGAATTCATGAACCACCTCAATGTCTTGTGGCTTTGTCCCCACATGAAACCAAGTATCTAAAATTGTTGCAAGAAAACAGGAACACTCACCCATTATTAACCTCCGAGCCTCAATGGGTGATGGATAGCTTTCCCAGGTTCTTCGTGGCTTGCAGTGAATGCTTCGCACCATCTGGGGGTTGGAAATTAACAGTCCTAGCCCTGCAATCGATTGTCGTGTAGTGCCGAAATAGCCAATCCATGCCCAATATCACGTCGTAGCCTGTTATCCCCACTACGATCAAATCGGCAGGCATATTCCTTGGCCCCCACTGATTGAAACTGTCGCATACTACCTGATCGGAATGCATGCGCTAATCGGATGGCAACCTCACTTCATATGTGCACCCGGCGGGTTTAGCCCATAAATTCACCTTTACCACGAAAGCAGTGGCAACAAAAGAGTACGACGCTCCTGAATCTATCGATGTAAACGCGGGCACCGTATCAACTAGTACCGTACCTGAGATAACAGCTGGCCAATCCTCACTCTCGGGCTCTATCATTGCGAAGATCCTAGGTGTCATCTTAGCCTGAACCTTCTTGGCCGCAAAGCAATCTTTGGATATGTGGCCGGTCTCATTGCAAGTAAAACACTGGTTGACCCTCGGCTTTGTGCAATTCCGAGAAATGTGACCAGCTTCGTTGCAATTATAACATCTTCATACGAACTGCCCACACTCTCCCGGGTGGCTCTTCGAGCATTTGGGACACTGCGGGTACTTACTCTATATCTGGGGCTTCTTGCATCCCCTCGAATCGTACACCGCACCGCCTGACCTTTTGGTTCCCGAGGAAGATCCCCCCTGCTTGTCTGTGGCGTGATCTCCTTAAAGAACCTCTTGGTTGTCTTTGCTACCCTCACACACTTGGCCTCTACTCCCTCCACTGCCAGTGCCTTGGCCACAACTCGTGCATATGGCACACCCTCAGTTCCGAAAATAGTTACACCCCTATATATCTCCGGCTTCAATTCTTGCACAAACTGCAATACTTTTTCTTCTCCATTGCTCACCAATTGGCTTGCAAATCTAGACAATGATTCGAACTGCCTAACATACTCGGCTACTGGCCCAGTCTGCTTCAACTGTAGGAACTCCAATCCTTTTGCAGCTTGGACCGTCCGATTATAGTATTTGTCATAAAACATTTCTTTAAATCTTTTCCTGGTCAAGTCCCTGGTAGCTACAGTGGCCTCTAACATCTCCCACCAGCTCTGAGCATCATTTGAGAGGTGAAATGTTGCACATTTAACCATATTTCCTTCCTCTACGTCGGCATACTTGAACATGTTCTCGATGGTGTGTATCCACCTTTCCGCAATTGTAGGGTCTGTCAGCTGGCCCTCAAACATCGGAGGCTTCAATCTTCTGAATCTCTCTCCACTAGAGCCCACTCCATGGCTTCTCTGTCCTTGATTCAACAGCATTCCCAATTGTTGGGACTGCCTGTCAACCAATTCGGTTAACCGTCTAATCGTAGCCAGGTTGTCATCACCTTCTGTCTCTACTGCCTCTCTCGGAACTCTAGGTTGTCCCGATCATCTATCCATTTCAGATAATTCATGTACGAGGTTAGCATAGTCTAGCCTTAGTCATAATCTAATTAAAATAAACAACTACTTACAGATAGTGAAGCACGTTACATGGCGGCCGGTAAATGTTGGGTAATCCTTTGAACGACATGACCATAATGGCTCTGATACCAACTCCTGTAACGCCCCATAAACCCTCCCGTTTTCGGTTCGCTGCTGCTCCGATACCAAATTCTTACATTTGTATCATAAAATTTGTGTAAATTTAAAACTTTTATTCCTCGATTTAAAATGACGTTTCTGAAAACATTTTTGACAGCTCTGCAGCGGAAACTCGATTAAATTCACTTTGGATAAAATTTCATTTTGTTAAACATGAAACAAAGACTTCCGGTCAACACCTATAAGCACCAGTTGACACCTGAGTTTTCTCGCGCTTTCTCATCGGTCGACACCAGGAACACCGGTCGGCACTTTGTCTCTCTCGGGTCTTTTCATCAGTCGACACTTTTATACTCACCACAGGGAGGGGTCGACACTCATCTCCACAGGTCGACACTTTAATCCTCTCTGCTCGCACAAGTTGTCCCTCGCGGTCGACACCATTACCAATTTTTACATGGACCGGTTGACACCTGTAAGCAGGGGTCGACACCTGCTTCGGCTCTGTATTGCACAGGTCAAGCCTCGCGGTCAACACTCACCTTACATTTACACTGACCGGTCAACACTTCACCCCAGTATTAGTGAAATCGCACCAGTTCGTAAAAACTCAAATGCATGCAAATATTTCCTCGATCAAAATTCACGAAGTAACACCTATGATTTGAAAACATACTTTCATCAAGTAAATTTCAAAACAACAATATTATATTTCAATTAACCACTATACTCGTACCACGCCACCTAAAATCCTCAAAATCTATACATCACTATCCGACTCAAAACACATACCAAAAATTTCACCCTTTTTTCTGCCATGGTCGTGTCGCCCCAACATTTTTCTGCACCGGCATGCGACATCTCTCACCAACTCTGATCTAGGCCTACTCATCACCTAGCAACTCATCTATCAGCGCGTCGTCACCTACACCAAAGAACACAAAACGTAAGTCTAATGCTTAGCAAGTATGGAAATGTGAACTTAAAAACCAATGCATAACTCAACCCCTACTCATGCAGTTTCTATACTCAACTCCGTTTTCTTTTCGTTTCATTATTTTTATCTTTCACTTTTTCGTGTGAGTCAGGCTGGCACCCATCCCCTCCACACTCGGGACGGCCAATCCATAACCCACGGAGCGAGGTTAGAGACACACATCATGTTCGCAAATGGAACGACCCTACGTAACCTCCTCCTAACAGCGATCATAGAACCCTGCATTGCTTTCTCACTATCACGTTAACGACGAGGTGTTCACAAACAGTGTCACATTACATACTTTCATCCATGGGAACCCCGTAGTGCTTTCTCACTAGCACGTTAACGACGAGGCGTTCACCCATGCGTTACAAGTCTTATCTTATCTGGTTACGTTTCACGTTCGCATTTCAAAACATACTCAAAACTCGTATTTCGTAGTTTAAAACCATGGTGCATGACAAATCACATATGCACGACTCATTAACAAAACAACCAAACGACAATCAAAACAAGCAACAAACAAACAATTAAGCGATCCTACCGTTCTATGGTGTAGGCACGAAGGCAAACCACAATCAATCCATCACCTACCTGGCGTTCTCAAAATCCTTTCGCGTTTCGTGACTTGGTGCTCTAACTGGAATACCTATAAAAATGGCACATTGTCAATTCTAATTCATCATATTCATAACTCCCTAACTTAAAAGTCCTAACTCACATTAACACCGAAACTCTTCAATAAACCCGAAACTCCACACAATTTCTGTCCGAATTCGGGATTTCACCACTTCTCCAATACTCGTCTGAATTGGACGATACAAAATACTACAGGTTCCGAGGGATGCTTAGTATCCCGTAGTTGCATCCACTTCCCATTTGGATGCCCTCAACTTAACCGAACGTAGCCGAACGGACACCGTCCCAACATCCACGTACATGGCCAACAAATCATCCAATCTTCCTCACCAATTCTCGTAATTCACTTCTATTTCTATCCTAAGCACCAATACGCGAATAGAACCCAACTCTACGCTCAACTTCTCACGTTACCCTCCTAGGTTTTCACTAATTCGACCTATACCCTTGTCAAACCCGGTTTTGCCACTAATAACACCAACACACTAACTAAGTACGCAAAGCTAACGAGAACTTACTGTAGTTTTGAAGATTCGCGGAAGAACGGAAGAAGATCGCAGCGCAGAGGAAAAGGAAGACGCCACTAGCTGGAGAGGAGAACGCGAGAGGAGAAGAAATGCTGGGGGAGGAAGGGGAGGGCACCGACGGTGCTCTCCCTTCTTTTATTTTATTATTTTTTTAATATTTAACTCCTAATTACCAAATTGCCCTACACCTTAAACTGTTTCACAATTCCACATTTTCGTCCGATTCCGCTTAAATTCTTAAATTTCTCTTTCCATCATTAGCCTTAAAATAATCTTTCACTTAGGGATTGAAATTTTTCGTTATTAATTTGGACCAAAACTCCACTAATTAAAATTGTAGAAATCCGAAACTAGTTTAAACGAAAATTCTGGGTATTACATTCTGGACAAGGTTAATTACTCTCATAACCATCTAATAACTAAAACTAATTATTTAGATAATCGTTTGAGGGTTGTCGAAGCACGTCGTGTGGCGATCGGCGCTGTTAGATAATCGTTTCAATGTTTTGACCATTTGGCTCAGACACCACAATTGTAACGCCCCGGAAACCCTACCCATTTCTGGTTCGTTCACTTCAACTACTCACTCACTACGCTCAAGGGAATTTGAAACAAATTTAAAACTATTGTTCCTCAGTTTAAAACGACGTTTTTGAAAGTATTTTAAATGGCATCGCAACGGAAAAATTAATTAAAATCAGTTTGAATAAAACTTCATTTTATGAAACATAAAACAGAGACACCGGTCGACACCTGTAAGCATCGGTCGACACTTGGGTAATCTCGAGTTTTTTTTTTCATTGGTCGACACTAGCAATGTCAGTCGACACTACGATCGTCTCGAGTCTTGTTGTTGGTCGACACTGAGAACGGATGTCGACACTTCTACGCTCATCTCAGAGAGCGATCGACACCTGCTTTCGCGGGTCGACACCCTGATTTTCTCTATCCGCGTAGGTCAACCCTCGCGGTTGACACCGCTGCCATTTTTACACTACCGGTCGACATCTACAACCAAGGTCCACACTTACTTTGGCTTTGCCCGTGCAAGTCGACCCTCGCAGTGGACACTTGCAGGGTCTGGTCGACCACTAAGCTTAACGGTCGACACTTCCTTCCCATAACTCTATTTAAAAACTTCACAAAATCGATCAGAGTTCGACTCAACGCTAATAATAAACCCCATCAACTCAAAATCATAATTTAAGTAAAGAAAACGACTACTCAAATTTGAAATTCGTTTATACATTCAATCGACCCAAAACCACAAAATCCTTTCAATTACAGTCCCAAAATTCGTACCTATACCCACCATAGTCAAAATGCTCTAACAACAGGCCAGATCGTCCACGTTCGTACTCCTCTAATCGCCTCTTAGTCTTGGGCATACTCGGAGTACTCACTGGCTATGTCATCGTCACCTACAACACAGAACTCAACTATTAGCCTAATGCTAACTAAGTAATGCACATAAACACACACTAAATAAAACACCCCTGACACATGCAGTTTCTACAGTTTCGTCTCTACTTTTGTTTTCGTCTCTTTCTTACCTCTTCTTTATCTTTTTACTATTGAGTTATTCTTTACGTGCTAGATAAAGGTGACACACCTCGCGGTCCATCTCTGGGAACAAGGCCAACCTCAATCTAGTAAAGTGACACACCTCGCGGTCCACCTCTAGGGACACGGCCACCACGTAAAGTGGAGGAAGAGTGATACACCTTGCTGTTCACCTGTGCAGACAAGACCACTCAACCCCACCTTTGTTATCTTCTTACGTATCTTCTCATTTCGTTTGTTTCATCACATCTTACTGTTTCACTTTATAATAACATAAAAATTAATTTTTTGTTTCGTTCTCCTACTTTGAAACATTGATGTACAACCATGAAAGCATAACATAAAGTAAACAAGCAATGTGTCCTACTGAATTGTGATGTAGGCTCGAACGCAAAACTTCAACTACATTACTTACCTAGCATTCTAAAAATTTCTCACGCTTCGTAACTTCGTACGCTAACTGAAAAAACCTATAAAACCACACATTTATTAGCTCTACTTTCCATTAAATTCGTAAACTCTAAAGGAAACAACAACTAAACCCCGACTCGGCCTAAACCATAATCCTAACTCAATTTCTGACTAATCTTCGAAAATTCATAACTCCTCCAATACTCGCCCGAATTGGACGATTTGAAATATTACGGATTCGTCATGGCGTCTAGTTTTTAACGGTCTTATCCATTTCCTAATTCAACACCTATAGCTTGGCCGGGCATGGCCGAGCAGAAATCGTTCCAAATTCGAGCACTCGGCTATCCAAACGTTCAATCTTCCCCAGAAATCTCAAAATATATTCCTACTCCTAGCTTAAACACCAATACACGAATACAAATTGACTTACACCTCCAAATTTTGTATCTCCCTCTTAGGGTTTACTAAAACTATCTACTGCTCACTCTACTTCACTTTTTATATCTCAATATCACTATAGTACTAACTATCTACTGAGAACTAACTAAAACTTACCGTTGATTTGAAAAAACAGAGGAGAACTGTCGTTGGAAAGGAAAATCGCCGAAGGGAGGAGAAAGGGAAAGGGTTTTCTCTGAGCTGGAAGGGGAAGAAAACAGCGGAGGCAGTATTTTGGGGAGAAAACACCATTGAGGTGTTTTGTTTATTTATTTATTTTGTATATAATAATAATAATTCTAATTACTAAACTACCCTCAACTTTTAACCGTTTAATAAATCTGTTATACGGTCCGATTCCAGTTGTATTCTTAAATTTTTCTCTTTTCCATTAAATTTAAAATAATCTTTTACTTAATGGTAAAAATTCTCCCTTCTCAATTCCAACCAAAACTCCCCTGATTGCAATTACATGAATCTAAAATTAGTTTTAACAGAAAATTCTAAGTGTTACAAACTTTCCAATACTTCCTCTCAGTTCATCTTTAACACTCAAAACTGCTAAGAACTATTATCTACTAAAAACTAAGCAAAACTTACTGTAGATTTGAGAAAACGGAGAAAAACGGAGAATCGTCGGCAAGGGAAGGAGGAGGGTTTTCTTCTATTATACTTTTTTTTTTTAATAATAATAATAATAATAATAATACTAATTACTAAATCGCCATCAATCTTCAACCGTTTAATCAAATCGACATTCGGTCCGTTTCTAGTTTGATTCTTATAAATCCATCTTGTCCATTAGCCCTAAAATAATCTTTTACCTAGACAGCTAAATTTTTTGCCCATAATTTCGACTAAAACTCCGCCATTTACCGCTCTGAAAATCATTTAACGGATATTTTCGGCGTTACAAATAGTGAGCATTCCTCTGTCTCCCTCTCTGTTTTGGTGGCCGAGGTGTATAATGGGGATTGATTCGGTATAGGTGAAAAGTTTGTGGTTGAATTGTGAGGAAGTTGGGTGAAAAATGCGAGGAACGGAGAGGGGTGAGTTTTTGGGTGAGAAACCGAGGGTAGTTTGTGCTGCCATTTTTGGTTTTCTAATCGAGAACCGTCAATTTTGTTAATGTATGCATAGGTGAGCTAAAATGTGGTTGCATTGCGAGGAAATTAGGTGGATGTATCCGAAACCAAAAATTGTGGCATGTCCAAGCAAAAACCCGGTTCTGTTTTTAGCCATTTTGGGCTAGTTTTGGTTATTCATTTTAAATTTTGTTTTAGTGGGTTAAATTAGGTTGTTAGAGTAATGTTTGACCATTGAAATCGTTCGATTCTGATAACGGATACAAAAGTTATGCGCGTCCGAAGTTTAGGCCGTTTTCGACCGAATCTAATTAGTGACCCGTTTTAATTGGAATTTCATGGATTTAGTTGAGAGATGTGATTTTTAGCATGTTTAGTGAATTTTGATGCGAAGATTGATGAGTGATTGTTTATGTCTAGGTTGAACAAGATTTTTGATGAAAACGTGCATCGGAAAAAGCTTAAGACGTCAGGTAAGTAGTTTATGCATGCGTTTTGCTTAGGAGGGCCTACACTGTAGAACGTTAGGATTTTTGTGGTTGATTGTGATGTGCGTGCGTATTGTTTGACATGCATCATGTTTTAGAAAGGGAACGAAAATGGTTTTAAGCATATTTTGAGTTACTGGTGAGACGCGTGGCGGTGGTACCGCGAATCCCGCTCGGGGAGTGGGCCTGTGCGTAACCAACCGTGGATTCTGCTTGGGGAGTGGGCCGGTTGGGCCGACACACGACGTGTATATGTTGACGATGAGAATGATGGACAATGGCGCTGCGGATCCTGCTCGGGGAGTAGGCCGATGCATCACCAATCGCGAATTCCGCTCGGGAAGGGGGCTTGCTGGGCTGTCGCGAAATGATGGACGGTGGGGTGCAGATTCTGCTTGGGGAGTGGGCCGGTGCATCACTAGTCTCGAATTTTGCTCGGGGAGTGGGCTGGCTGGGTCGTCGCATAGCTCGTGTGTGTGGCTTGTGGGGCTCGTTACTGGGGAGTCCGGGACGATGACGACGTGTCAGGGTGTAGCGTGGCGCGATGTTCACCCTCACCCTAGCCCGGCTGCACAACGTGTCGCAGAATGGTGACAACATGAGCTTGAGTGTAGAGACATTGTTGCTGGTGGGCCTCGAGAGCCTAGTCCTGAGGCGTAGGACGGTTGGCAGCGTGCGACCGAGGCACCGGACGGTGGATTGTTAGGGCGACCCGACCCGTGGAGATGGTAGGTAGTGCTGAGATTTGCTCAGGTTGTTTGCTTCGTGTTGGGATGTTTATGTGGTCGGATGAGTTTGTATAGGCGTCGGTTGTACAGGATTGTATAGAGTGTTTGTGGTATTTTGGAGATGCGTGTGTACTTTTATATGTTGGAGTATGTCATTGCTCTATACTGTGGACTTTTTTCACTTGTAGTTGATGGATTTTGTTGTCTTTAAACTTCGATTTTGTTATGAGGATCTCTGGATAGTTAGATAGATGGATACTTTTGGAATTTTCTGGTGAACTGTGTGCAGAGATAGCCAGATTTTAGGCGTTACTCAGCCAAATTTTTGAGAGAAAAGTCGGGGAGTCGAGAGGATACGGAGTAGTTTGGGGTGCTCGTGATGAGGCGCGAAGGAAGTGGGGGTGAGCGCGGGAGCGTGGCGTGACCGCAGGCGCGCTAATCACGCAGCCCTGCGAGTGCACGAGGGTCGTACGGCATCGCGTGAGGGCGTGCGCGCGGACGTGTAGCGCAGAGGCAGGGTGCGTGGGGCATGCGGCGCTGTGGGCATGCGCGTGACGCGGCGGCATTGAGTTGGTGCAAGCGGCGTCGAGAGGGCGTGTACGCGGCACCAAAGTAAAGATGTGTTCATGCAGGGCGCGAGGCGCCGTGTCAGGGGTGCATACGGAGCGTGGCGCTGCTGCTGCTATGGTGTGCACGGGGTACAGTGGGCGCACAGCGCCGAACCCGAGAGGCATGCAGGGTGTGTGTCGGACTCTTTCCCAAAATTTCAAGTCTCGTCGTTTTAATTTAAAACTCTTTTAACCTATCTTTTTTTGCTGCGTATTTATGTTGAGGATTACGCGTTCCCTCTTCGGGGCGCGAGTCGTTTTCGAATCGAGTCAAAAAATTTTATACTTACAAATGTTCTTTTGAATATGATTTGAAAATCAAAGTGGTGTTAAATTGAGTGAGTCCACGTTGAGTTTCTAGATGTCATAGTGTGTAATAATATTGAGTGTACCGGGAACGTGTGGATCCTCGGAGTGTGATAGCAAAAGCTGAATGGATGACACAGAGAATTGTCAATCGATCCCAAGAGTGTAAGCGATTGATCAACCATGTTCACTGTTAGTTTGTTCACAACAGTGCATGACAAAAAAAAATTAAGAGAGTTTTATCAAGCTTTGTATGTTGTTAATGGAGGATGGATAACAACTTGTGGCGCGACAAGAGATTTTTCAATATCGTCTATCAGCCGTTGAGGAGGAAAGAACAAAGAAGACAAAGAGAGAATCAGAGAAAGAGAGAGGGGGTAGACGGTCGCGTACCGCTGGGCATGCTCGCGGGCCGACCTGCCGAGCAAAACGAGCCATTGAATAAGTGAGGATATCTAGCCATTATATCATATTCAATCTCCCAAGTAGCTTTCCTTTCACTTTGATTGTTCGAGTGAACTCAAACCAAGGGTATCTCACGTTGTCGTAAAACTCGAATCTCACTTCCTAATATCTTTTCAGGCTCCTTTTCATGAGAAACATTCTCTGGTACCTTAGTTTAGGAGATAAGATGTGACGGATCGTAAACATACTTTCTTGGCATAGAAAAAGGAAAAACATTATGTTCATAGTTTAACTCATGTTGTAGGCTCAACGGTAATCCATGAAACTAGTTTTCTTAATAATCTGAAAAGGACTTATATATCAAGGAGCCAAATTGTCCTTTACTTCAAAGAGGCTTATACTTCTTCGTGGTCTGCGTTTCAAGAGCATAAAGTCTTCAACTTCGAATTCAATTTCTCTTCTTAGAAGATCTACATAACTCTTATGACAACTCTGAAATGTTCTCTATCATTGTTTAATATAAAATTTCACAAGGTGAAACCACAATACTTGTATGATAGTTGGTATTATAAATGAACTCAACTAAAGGTAAATGATTCACCGAATTATCTCCAAAATTCAAAATACATGACTCTAACATGTTCTCACGAATTTTATTAGTATGCTTAGACTGACCATCTATTTAAGGATGATGGACAACCCTTAAATTTAGTTCAGTGCCCATAGTTCTCTGAATGGCTCTTCAAAATTTTAAAGTAAACTGCGGATCTCTATCTAGTACAATACTTGAGGAAATACCGTGAAGACGAACGATGTTATTAATATATAATCTATTCAAGCTAGTTAAAGAGAAATTGGTTTTGACTATAATAAAATGTGCAGATTTATTCAATCTATCAACTATCACCCAAATTGCATCGAATCTTTGCCCAATTGTTGGTAACCTAGCTACGAAATCCACAATTTTATCCCATTTCTACTTCATAATAAATAAAGGCTTCAACAACCTAGTTGGATGTTGATATTCTTCTTTAACTTGCTGACAAGTTACACATTTCGACACACACTCTGCTATATCTCATTTCATTTTAGCCCACCAAAACTATTGCTTCAAATCATGATACATTTTTGTACTATCGGGATGAATAGAAAATTTGGATTTATAACTTCTTGCTAAAATATTTTGCTCAATTCTGAATTACTAGACACAACTACTTGACTTTTGAAAAAGAAAGAACTATCTAAGTTGATCACGCAATCGTCAAAATGCTCACTGACATGAATTTTCTTAAACCTTTCTTTCAATTCATCATCGAATTTATGAATATTTCTAATACATTGCAACAGTGTAGCAGTCGCTATCAAATTAAACACTTTATGTGATTGATTCTCCTCTTGATATTATAGTTCAAAGTCTCCAATTGTTAAATACTGTTTCCAATCTTTCAATACTAAGCAAGAAAATGAACCTTGAGGATGATGACTCAAGGCATCGTCCACAACATTTGCCTTTCTAGGAAGATACTCCAAAGAAAAGTCGTAATCTCCTATATATTACATCCATCAACGTTGTCAACTATTTAAGTCCCTTTGGATGAAAAGATACTTTAAACATTTTGATCATAAAATATTTAAAATTTAGCATCATACAAATAGGTTCAGCAAATCTTTAAGACAAAAATAATAGTAGCCAACTTCAAATTGTGAATAGAGTAATTATATTCAGACATCTTCAATTGTCAAGAAACATAAGCTATTACTTTATTATTCGACATTGGAACACAACCCAAATCAATTCCCGATTCTTTTATATATACTACACATGGCAAATTTTTCATTTGGCACTGCTAAAATCAATGCTAAATTAGTCTTCATTTAAGCTTATCAAAGGTCATCCAACATTTTTTTTGTCCTAATTAAACATCACATCTTTTCTTGTCAATTGATTCAATGACATTGCAATGGAAGAAATATTTTTCACGAATCGACTATAATAAATAGCCAAACCCAAAAACCTTCGTACATCCTAGATGTTTTTGGGTGGCTTCCAATTCAACACAATTCGACCTTGAATGGATCCACTGATATAACATCTTGAGAAACAACATGATCTAGACATTTTACATCAGTCATCCTAAAGTTGATTTTTTTTTTTCGTGTTGCATATAATTGATGCTCACTCAATGTGTATAAGAAAATTTTTAAGTGTTTCATATGCTCGTTATAAGTGTTTTAAAATATCATAATGTTATCGATAAAAACTACCACAAACTGGTCAAGATAGAGTTGAAAGACTCAATTTGTTAAATCCAAAAATGATATTGGTGCATCAGTGATAACAAACGGATGCACTAAAAGTTCAAAGTGTTCGTATTGAGTCTTAAAGGTCATCTTAGGAATGTTCTCTTCACAAACTTTTATCTCATGGTAGTGAAATCTCAAATCAATTTGTGAAAAGTACATATATCCTCCTGGTTGATCAAACAGGTTGTCAATTGTTGACAATAGTATCTATTTTTTATTGTTACATGAATAATCTATACATAACCGCAACAATCCATTTTGTTTCTTTGCAATAAAATTGATGCACCCTAAGGCAATGTACTATTTTGACTAAAATCATTTTTGCAACAATTCATCCAATTGAGTCCTCAACTCTTTCACTTTAGTAGGAATCATGCAGAACAAAGCAATTGAAATTGGAGCACTACTAGACAAAGTCAATGGAAAACGCAATCTTGCGATCAGGTGGCAACCCAGATAGATCCTAAAAAAAAACATCAAGGAAATCACAAATGATAAATGTCTCATAATCCTGTCGCACTAAAACATGGTCACCACTCCATGCACAAACACTTCCATAAAGCTCCAACCTCTTCTTACCACCTAAACAAACTCATAAAGTAGGATTGATAGGGGTCACATGTTTATTACATGAATGCACTAGAACTTGTCCATTTTCTAGTGTTAGGTTTACATTTCTTTTGGTGACGCTTAATTTTAGCCTTACGATGACTCAACCAATCCATACTTAGGATCCTATCAAACCGATCCATAAGTATCATGATACCTCTTAAAAAAGAGTTATTTTGAATTAATATTGTGTGTAAAAAACTACTTGAATCGAGGAAATTATCAATTATTTAGATCAAAATTATGTAAATTGCCATAGATTGCTACAACACTATCCACTTTGAAGAAGTATTGGATTTTATTTATATTTTCAGCAAATATCATATTTTTAGCGCTAAAAGAATTTTTGCTATAATTTTGTTACAAATGAGGCCAACTAGGATGCAAATATTATGGAAATTGAAGAGATGAAACAAAAAAATTTAATGACAAATTTCAAATTAATAACAAAAGGATAAAATTGCAAGAAAGAAGAAAAATCATAAGAACAAAGGAAATTGTCAAGGAATATAAAAAAAGCTTTTGGCGGACAACGGTAGGTGAAGACAATGGGAGAAAGAAAAAGTTTTTCAACAAGAAGAAGACCAGAGGCATGAATCACTTTCTCAAAGAAAAAAGTTCTGTCTTTCTACTCTCAAACACATATTCTATAATATTTCTTCACTTTTATTATCTCGATGATTTTTGTAATAACCCGGAAATTTTGAATTTTAATTTTTAATTTTTGAAATTTTTAGTTTAATTTTGATCGGAGTTTTGAGAAATATTTCAACGGAAAAATTTAAATTATAAGACTCGGAGCCTACTTTTGCGATGGTTTTCAGTATTTAAAGTCGGGAGATCGAGAAATTAACGAAATCACGGGAGATTAAAACACGCGATGGCAGTTTTGTAATTTGTAATTTATTAAAAAAAAATGATATATGGTGGAATGGCTTCGGGTGGAAGCCATTCCACCGAGTGTCGCACGGCCGAGAAAGGGAGCGAGAGAGAGATTGGGGAGGAGAAATCGCCGACGACAGACCGCCGAGGAAGAGACGCCGGTGCTCAGAGTACTCCGGTGAGCTAAAGAGAGGAGCTGTCTTGCATTCCCGCGCTGAGAAACTGAAGATGAGTTCTCCCCTCTTTTCTATGATTCTGTCGACCGAGCGTGGAAGCTCGGTTGTTCTTGGATTTTCGATAGTAGGACTCGGTCGTCGGAGCATTTTAGAGTGTAGTGTGTGCGTGTGCTGGAGCCAGTGTGTGGCTCGGCTCTCCCGCGACGAAACCGACCGGGAACAGGGAGTTTCCCTTCGGTTTTGCCCTCTGCATTTCAAGGGATTATGGGATAAATTAGAAGGAATGAGGGAGGGGTTCAGGGTTCAATGAACCGATTGAGGAATTCTCGATTTTGGGGAGAAAACTGTGAAGGTTTTTGGTGCTGCCATGCTGTTTTCTAATTAGGAACTCTCCAAATTGTTAATGTGTGCATTGGTAGATCGAATGTGATTGTTTGATGAAGGAATTGGCGAGATTTGATCGAAGATGAATTTTTGGCTATTTTTCGTACAAAAACAGATTCTATTTTTGGCCGTTTTGACTAGGCTTAGGTTGATCGTTTTAAATTCTGTTTTGTGGGTCAAAAATAGGTTGTTAGAAGAACGTATGGCCACTGGAATCGTTCGATTCCGATATCCGATGCAAAAGTTATGCGCGTCGGAAGTTGATGTCGGATTTTAGTCCAAGTCGAATTAGTGAGCGTTTTTCGTGGAATTTCAACGTGTGATAGTGGCATGTCTGTTTTTTATGCGTAAAGCCGAATTGAGTGAGTTTTGGTTGAAGAAAAACAAAGGTTGAAATTTTATAAAAAAGGGCAGATTCGGTTTTTGGCATTTTTCGCTTGTTTGTGGCTTACCGTTTTAAAATCCGTCTTAGTATGTTAAACTAGATTCCTAAGGAGACGTTTAGCCACTTGAATCGTTCGATTCTGTTGACGGACGCAAAAGTTATGCACGTCCGAACCTTGGACTGGTTTTCGGCCAACCCAAACCAATGGACCGTTTTAGTTGGAATTTCATGAGTGTAGTTAAGAAAGGTTATTTTTAGCTATTTGGTGAATTTTGAGATAAATATTGATGAGTGGTTGTTTGTTTTTAGGTTGAGACACTTTTTGGCGAAGCTGTGCATCGAGCGAGCTTAGGACGCCAGGTAAGTAGTGCATGCATGTGTTTTGCCCAAGTGAGCCTACACTGTAGAACTTTAGGGTTTATGTGATTGATTGTGACGTGCGTGCATATTGTTTGACATGCATCATATTTAAAAAAAAAAACGTGAACGAAAATGGTTTTGAGCATGTTTTGAGTATGTGGTAAGACGTGTGACGGTGGTACCGCGGATCCCGCTAGTGTGCGAGCCGGTGCTTCACCAGTCTCGAATTCCACTCGAGGGGTGGGCCGGCTGGGCCGTCATGCGGCGTGCATGTGTTGACGGTGAGGATATGGGCAGTGGTACCGCGGATCCTACTAGTGTGTGGGCCGGTGCAACACCAGTCACGGATCTTACTCGAGGGGTGGGCCGGCTGGGCTGTCACAAAACGTGTGTGTATGGCAACTGTGCCCCCGTGCTGGGGAGGCTGGGACGGGGGCGACGTGTCAGGGTGTAGAGTGGCGCGAGGTACACCTTTACCCTGATGTGGTTGTCGTGTGGTGATGCGTGTGTGTAGCTTGTGGGTCTCGTTGCTGGGTAGTCCGGGACGGTGGCAACGTGTCAGGGCGTAGGGTGGCGTGAGGTTCCTCCTTATCCTGGTGCGACTGCACTACGCGTCACAGATGTGACAACATGAGTGTGAGTGTAGATACTGCATGTGATAGGATTGCATTGTCGGCTTTTACTTTCATATTGCATTACTTACTGAGCGTTAGGCTTATGTTGTGTGTTTTGTGGTGTAGGTGCTGACGATCTTGCTGGTGAGCCTCAAGAGCCTAGTCTTAAGGCATAGGATGGTTTGCGGCGTGCGACCGAGGCACCGGATGGCGAATTTTTGTTAGGGTGACCCGACCCGTGGAGATGGTAGGTTGTGGCCTGGTTGGTTTGGGGGTTTTTCCTTCTTTTGTGGTGATTATGTACGGTCGATGAGATGAGTTGTATATGTGTCAGTGTATAGGTGTATATGGAATGCGTGTGATTTTGGCGACGTACGCATATATTTTACATGTTAGAGTATAGTATTGCTCTATATTGTGAACTTTCTTCATTTGTAATTGATGGATTTTCGTTGTCTTCATACTCTGATTTGTTTATGGTGATTTCTCTGCATGATGGATATATAGATACTGTTAGTTTTGGTGAACTGTGTGCAAGGGTTTTAAATTTTTGGGATAGCCAGTTTTTAGGCGTTACTCTGTCGAAATTTTGGGAGAGGGGTTGGAAGTCGAGGGGGTATAGAATGGGTTAAGATGTGAACAGTGAATGCTAGAGAAGTGTAGATGAGCGTGGGAGTGCGGCGTGATCGCAGGTGCGCGGGGCACGCGGCCCTGCGGGTGCTCACGGGTCATGCGGCGTCGGGTGAGGGCGTGCGCGCAGACGTGCTGTACAGCGACAGGGTGTGTGGGGCACGCGGCGCTATGAGCATGCGCGAGACACAGTGACGTTGAGTTGGCACGTGCGGCACCGCGGGGGTGCGCGCAGAGTGTCGAAGTGGGGACGTGAGTGCGTGGTACCTGGTTGTGTAGTTTGAGGAGTGCGTTGGATTCTTTTCTAGGATTTCAAGTCTTACCGTTTTATCTTGAACTGTTTAAATGGTTTTCTTTTCCCGCTGCATAGTTTTTATGTTAAGGACTTCGTGTACCTTCTTCGGGACACGAGTTGTTTTTTAATCGAGTCGAAAATTTTTTATACTCATAAATGTTCTTTTGAAAATGATTTGAAAACGAAAGAGGTATTAAATTGAGTGAGTTATGTCAAGTGTTAGTGTGTGTAGTGTGTAGATGTACTGTAGCACACCGGGAACGCGGAGTTTCGCGGGGTGTTACAATTTTCATTCTGGATATCTTCAATATAATTGCTTTGATGAATTTTATAATTAAAGGCTAAGAGCTTATTTTGGTTAGAGAAGAGAGTATTTGCTACAAAAATTTTATTGCTTGCTATGGTTGCTTACATTTATTCGAATAAAGTATTAGGATGATTATAGTTAAATTTCATTTATATTGATTGGCAAAATTAATTACACATTCTTATCGTATTAAGAAATAGGTAACAATTGTTAGATGCATAATTATTTATACGGATTAAATTTTACGAAGTTGTTATTATTCAATTTATATAGCTTTTCGAATAAAACGTCGCTGAAGTTTTTTTCTATTTTTCTCCTGTCTATAAATTGAAGAAATCTTAGTTATTGCATAATTCTTGCTATTCAAACGAATGTTGTAGCAATTAGTAACTTTAGTAGTAGAATTTATGTAATAAAAAACTTGACATTGACCAATATTCCCAACATTAATTCCAACCCATTTTAGTTTAATATCTTATTTTTACATTTCATATAAAAATTAAAGTTTGTTATTTTACATCTCTTAATGTTTTTACGCAATTTAATTTCATTAGAATTATCTTCATGAGATCGATTCTTATTTATTTTTTATTACTTGGTTAGCGACATGTGCACTTGCATTAAAATATAATTTTTCACTAACATATCACTATCAGATCAACTGATAGATCGTGCTTGTTTATAATAGGAACAGTAGACCAAACCACAAGTTTTATTTCATAAATTTGATTAATAAGGTACTTATTATTAGGGGATTTTCTCACTTTTCCATATTTATAGCCATAACACGAATAATAGATGTAGAAACAAAAAAATGTATAGCTCTAGTAGCAAACAATATGAGCACCACAATATTAAATAAAAGAAGCGTACCGTCAATAACGCTTTGGCTAGTTTGATTAGGAACCTCAAACCCTGCAACTACATAAACTTGGTCCATCGTCTTTTTCTTCCATTTTTCTATTATCACCAAAACCATCTCTAGAAGAACCAGGAACTGACCCTTCTTAAATGCAAAACTATACTGATACCAAGTAAACCTCTAAAAGTTGGTACTAGTAGGCTAATACTAATGCTGATATGGTAGCTTGAAACCAATTGATTAATAAGAAGCAAAAGTCTATGATCCAGAACAATTGCATTGTTTTGCCCTAAAAAGCTTTTGCCAGCACCAAAACCATGTTGAAACAGAGCTATCTAAGTAGGTGGGGAATTTGCTTGAGTACGCCTCTGATTCATTGGACAATTTTCCCTCAAATGTCTAGGTTGTCCACAAGTATGGCAAACTTAAAGTGCTTCACTTGATTGACCACCGCTCTAAGTAAATCCATATTTAATTAAACCTTTTCTCTGATCTTTTCTAGTCATCTTACCTCCTATTGGATGTTCTTTATCTCATTTTCCCTTATATACGCCAAACTATTCCTCCATGGAAGCTTCAACCTACTGAGCTTCAGTAACGGCTTCATAGATAGAATTGAACACCATTACAGGCAACTAATGATGGATTTTACGCCTCAATCTCATCCTGAACTTTACCATTTAATCCACTAGATCCATATCTTTAGTATACTGAGAATACTCTAAGAATTTTGCATGATACTCTTGCACGATTATGTCTTCCTGCTCCAGATTATAGAATGCAATGATCATGTTCTAACGATGACCAATATTGCAATAATTATCTTTAAACATTGATTCACATTGACTCCACGTCTTCATCTCCAATGACTTCGACAAGACTACAGCCATTTTCTCAAAATAAAAAGTTGCAAATCAAATCCAATATTCCGCTGGAGTTCTAATAGCGATCAGTTTCTTCTACATTACTCTAAACTAATTTTCAGCATTCATAGAATCAACTCCTCCCACAAATATTGGTGGGTTCATATGCTCCATTTGGATAAAGAAATTAATTTGGCGCATTTCAAGGTCTTGACCACCATTATCTCTTGACATATTTTGTAGCATATCCTTGAAGGCTACAATAGGATCAGTAAATTGTGACTCAACTATATGAACAATAGGAGCTACACAAACACGATTTCTATGAAATATTTTAAAAATTTTTAAAAATAATTTACAAAATTCATAACATGTCCTAGGGCACAATTTATTATATCTTAAATTCTTTCAACGTATTTATCTTTTAGATGTCATTTTTCAAGTTTAGAACCTTGCTGTGTGTAACACCTCGAGAAACCCCGCGTTTCCGGTGAGCTACAGTACATCTACGCACTACATACCCTAACACTTGACACAACTCATTCAATCTAACACCCTTTTCGTTTTCAAATCATTTTCAAAAGAACATTTGTGAGTATGAAAAATTTTCGACTCGATTCGAAAACAACTCGCTTCTCGAAGAGGGTACACGAAGTCCTCAACATAAAACTACGCAGCGGAAAAAAGAAAAAAAAACCATTAAAGACAGTTCAAGATAAAACAGTAAGACTTGAAATCCTAGAAAAGAATCCAACGCACTCTTCGGACTATGTATCCCGGTACCGCACACTCACGTCCCCACTTCGACACCCCACGCGCACCCTCGCGGTACCGCACGTGGCAACTCAAAGTCACTATGTCTCGTACACGCTCACAGCGCCGCGTGCCCCACGCACCCTGCCGCTGTACAGCACGTCCGCGCGCACGCCCTCACCCGGCGTCGCACGCCCTCACCCGCAGAGCCGCGTGCCCCACGCACCTGCGACCACGCCGCACTTCTACGCTCATTTATACTGCTCTAGCATTCACTGTACACACCTCAACCTATTTCATATCCTCTCGACTCCCAACCTCTCTCCCGAAATTTCGGCAGAGTAACGGCTAAAAGGTGACTATCCCAAAATTTAAAACCCTGCACACAGTTCATCAAAACTAGCAGTATCTATCTATCCATCATCCAAAGAAATCACAATAACCAAATCAGAGTATGAAGACAACGGAAATCCATCAAATACAACTGAAGAAAGTTCACAATATAGAGCAATATCATACTCTAACATGTAAAATATATGCGCACGTCGCCAAAATCACATGCACTTCATATACACCTATACACTGACGCATATACAACTCATCCGATCGACTGTACATAGTAACCATAAAAGAAAGAAAAACCCCCAAACTAACCAAGCCACGACCTACCATCTCCACGGGTCGGGTCGCCCTAACAAAAGTCCGTCATCCGGTGCCGCAGTCGCACACTGCCAACTATCCTACGCCTCTGGACTAGGCACTCGAGGCTCACCAGCAGTATCGTCAGCACCTACACCACAGAACACACAACATAAGTCTAACGCTCAGTAAGTAATGCGATATGAAAGTAAAAGCCGACAATGCAATCCTATCACATGCAGTCTCTACACTCACACTCATGTTGTCACATCTGTGACGCGTAGTGCAGCCGCACCAGGGTAAGGAAGAATCTCGCACCGCCCTACACCCTGACACGTCGCCACCGTCCCGGACTCCCCAGCAACGAGGCCTACAAGCTACACACACGCATCACCACACAGCAACCACATCAGGGTAAGGGTGTACCTCGCGCCATTCTACACCCTGACACGTCGCCCCCGTCCCAGCCTCCCCAGCACGGGGCCACAGTTGCCACACACACATTTCGCGACAGCCCAGCCGGCCCACCCCTCGAGTAGGATCCGCGAGTGGTGTTGCACCGGCCCACACACTAGTAGGATCCGCGGTACCACTGTCCATATCCTCACCGTCAACACATTCACGCCGTATGACGGCCCAGCCGGCCCACCCCTCTAGTAAGATCCGCGACTGGTGAAGCACCGGCTCGCACACTAGCGGAATCCGCGGTACCACCGCCACACGTCTCACCTCATACATCAAAACATGCTAAAAATCATTTTCATTCACGTTTTTTTTTTTAAATATGATGCATGCCAAACAATACGCACGCACACCACAATCAATCGCATAAACCTTAAAGTTCTACAGTGTAGGCCCACTTGGGCAAAACACACGCATGCACTACTTACCTGGCGTCCTAAGCTCGCTCGACACGCAGCTTCGCCAAAAGAAGATCTCAACCTAAAACACAACCAATCTCTCATCAGTATTTATCTCAAAATTCACCAAATAGCTAAAAATAACCTTCCTTAACTACACTCATGAAATTCCAACTAAAACGGTCCATTGGTTTGGTTTGGCCGAAAACCGCCCAAAGTTCGAACGCGCATAACTTTTGCGTCCGTCAACGAAATTGAACGATTCAAGTGGCTAAACGTCCCCCTTAGGAACCTAGTTTAATATACTAAGACGGATTTTAAAACGGTAAGCCGCAGAGAGGCAAAAAATGCCAAAAACCGAATCTGCCATTTTTTTATAAAATTTCAACCTTTGTTTCTCTTCAACCAAAACTCACTCGATTCAGCTTTTACGCACCAAAAACAGACTGCCACTACCACACGTCTAAATTCCATGAAAAACGGTCACAAATTTGACTTGGACCAAAATCTGACCTAAACTTTCGACGCGCATAACTTTTGCGTCGGATATCGTAATCGAACGATTCCAGCATTCACACATTCCTCTAACAACCTATTTTTAACCTACAAAACAAAATTTAAAATGATCAACTTAAACCTAGCCAAAATAGCCGAAAACAGAATCTGTTTTTATACGTAAAGTAGCCGAAATTCATCTTTGATCCAAATCTCTCAAATTCTTTCACCAAACAACCACATTTCGATCTACCAATGGACACATAAACAATTTGGAGAGTTCCTACTTAGAAAACAGCTTGGCAACACCAACAAACTTCACGGTTTTCTCCCCAAAAATCGAGAATTTCCAATCGGTCCATTGAACCAGGCACCCCCTCCCTCATTCCTTCTAATTTTATCCCCTACTCCCCTGAAATGTAGAGGGTAACACGATCCCACACTCGGCCATCAGAGCAGGACAAAAATCGAAGGGAAACTCCCTGTTTCCGGTCGATTTTGTAGCGGAAGAGCCGAGCCACACACTGGCTCCAGCGCCCGCACACATTACACCCTAATGCTCCGACGACCGAGTCCTACTGTCGAGGAAATCCAAGAACAACCGAGGCCCCCGCGCTCGGTTGACAGAACAAAAGAAAACAGGGGAGAACTCAGCTTCGGTTTCTCAGCGTGGGAAGGCAAGGTAACTCCTCTCTTCAGCTCACCGGAGTACTCTGAGCACCGGCGTCTCTTCCTCGGCGGTTGGTCGTCGGCGATTGCTCCACCTCGGTCTCTCTCTTGCTCTCGCTCTCGCTCTCTCGGCCGCGCACAGCACAGGGTGGAATGGCTTCCACCCGAAGCCATTCCACCGTGTTATTATTATTATTATTATTTTAATTTAAATGCAAATTACCAAAATGCCCTCACGTGTTCCAATCGTCCATAATTTCGTTAATTTCCCGACCTCTCGACTTTAAATTCCGAACACCATCGTAAAAGTAGGCTCCGAGTCTAAAAATTTAAATTTCCCGTTGAAATATTTCTCGAAACTCCGACCGAGATTAAAGTAAAAATTTCAGAAATTAAAAATTAAAATTTGAAATTTCTGGGTTATTACACTGTGATACCAAAATTTATGTCCCGGTCCAAAGTGGGTTCGAGATAGAATGTGTAGCGATTCGACCCAAAAAGGATTTAAACCGTGTGACCCAAAGCTTCAATTTAATTAACCATAGCAAAAAACTTGAGGTGTAATAATCCAAAAAGTTCCAAAATTTAAATTATTTTTCTGTTAAAATTTTCAGGAAGTTTTTAGCAGGAAGTTTATTTTATAAAACTTGAAATTTAATTTATAGAAGAATTTGTGAACTTTAAAGTCAGGAGGACGCGAATTTAACGCACACACGGAGTTCAAAATACCTGAGGGTGATTTAGTAATTTGATTTATTAAAATAAAAAATGATAATAATAAAACAGCTGAAGGGCTTCGCGAGGAAGACATTCAACTGTTCGGTTCTTCCCGAGCACCCGAGAGAGAGAGTGACTGAGAGAGCTAGAGAGAGACCAGAAGAGAGAGCTGTCGACGACCGACTACCGAGAGAGAGACGCCCGTGTGCAGGGTACTCCGACTAATTGAAGCCAGCTGGTGGCTCGACGTTTCTGCGCCAGACCCGACCAAAAAACAAGTAGCCTGCCCCTGTGTTTCCTCTCTGTTTTTGCTACTGATTGTGATCGGTATGCTTTGAGCTGGACTTCCAAAGTTCGAGCATGTAATTAGAGCGTTTAGAAAGGGCATCAACAGTGTTTAACCATTGATTGGCCGAGTGCTCGGGTTTGGAGGAAAGCTCGAGAATGTTTATTGTGCAATTCGGATTTTTGGTGTTTGGAATCTCCAGTTTTTGTTCAGAATATGTTTCCTAGATTAGAATATGATAAATTGATGAGAAATTGAGTGAGTTTTGTTGAAGAACCGAAAATGTGGAATTTTTAAGTAAAGGGCAGATTCCGTTTTTGGTGTTTTTACCAAGCTACGGCTTATTGTTTCAAAATCTATTTTAGTATGTTAAACTAGGTTCCTATAGGAGCGTTTGGTCACTGAAATCGTTCAATTTCAATAACCGACGCAAAAGTTATGCGCATCCGAAGTTTAAGCCGATTTTCGGCCGAACCGAATTAGTGACCCGTTTCAGTTGGAATTTCATGGGTTTAGTTGGGAGATGTGATTTTTAGCATGTTTAGTGAATTTTAATGCGAATGTTGATAAGTGATTGTTTATGTCTAGGTTGAACTAGATTTTGGTGAAATCGTGCACGGGAAAAGCTTAGGACGCTAAGTAAGTAGTGCATTCATGTGCTTTGTCCAAATGGGCCTACACTATGCAACGATAGGATTTGTTCCATGTTGATATGTAGCGACCCAAAAACCCTCACGATTCCCGACACGCTAACTACTACTCTGACGCATACACTTTCGAGTAAAATTCATGTAAAAATTTAAAAATTCATTCCTTGAGTTGAAATGACCTTTTTTAAAACGTTTGAAAAAATCGCAGCTTAAGACTTCGATTTAAAATCAATTTAAATAAAATTTCAAGTTTTCAAAATACTAAAAAACATTTTTGGTCGACCCCTGTAATGACTGGTCGACACTTCATTTGCCTCTGTTTTCATTGGTCGACCCTAGCGGTTGACACCTCTCTGCTCATCACACTAACCAGTTGACACATGTGGACAAAGGTCGACACTCTAATCTTCTCTGCCCGCACAGGTCAAACCCCGTGGTCAACACTTCTACGTTCATCACAGAGAGCGGTCGACACCTGTCTTCAAAATGGGTCGACTCCTTCATCCTCTCTATTTCCATCGGTCGAACCTTGCGGCCGACACCTCTACCATCTTTATACTAACCGGTCGACACTTACACACACAGGTCGACACCTGATATGGCTCAGTTTCTGTAAGTCGACCCTCGCGGTCGACACTTGCCGGGTTTGGTCGATCACTAAGTCTATCGGTCGACACTTGCTTCCCAGAATTCTGTCTAAAAACCTTAAAACTTCACAAAATCAATCGAACTTCGACTCAATGCTAAAAATAACCCAACGTGCACTTTTCCATCAACGTAAAATCATTATTTACATAAAAAAATGACTACTAAAGTTTGAAATCCGTCTACTATTCAAATCGACTCAAAATGACTCCAACGTGACCCCTAAACCCGTACCTATGAACACTGTGTCGAAATGCCCTAACAACCGCCCGGATCGTCTACATGCGTCCTCCTCCAACTGCCTCCTAATTATGGGATTGCTCTGAGTACTCACCAGTTATCGTTTCGTCACCTACATCACAGAACTCATCTATTAGCCTAGATGAGTTCTGTGATCGTTAGGACAAGGCCACCACGTAAAATGGGGGAAGTAGTGACACACCTTGCAGTTCCCCTCATAGGATAAGGTCACTCAACCTCACCATTATTATCTTCTTACATATCTTCTCTTTCATTCGTCTTATCACATCCTACTATTTCACTTCGGAAAAACATGAAAATTCATTTTTGTTTCATTCTTGTACTTTAAATCAATGAATGCATAATCAACTAAAGCATAACATAAAATAAATGTGCACTCAACCTACCAATCTTTGATGTAGGCCCGAAGGCAAAAGCACCTACTACACTACTTGCCTAGCGTCCTAGCAATTTCGTACTCTGTATACGGCTCGCTAACTGGAGAACCTATAAAATCACACATTTATTAATTCTTCTCCGTTCAACTCATAAAACTCTAAGGGAAACAACACTAACAACTAATCTAACAAAACACAAAATCCTACACAATTTCCGATCAAATTTTGAAACGCATAACTTATCCAATACTCGTCCGATTTGGACGATTCAAAGTGCTACGGATTCCTTAGAACATCTAGTTCCTAACGATCTACTCCAATTCCTAATCCAATACCTACAGCTTGGCTGAATGTGGCCAAATGGAAATCGTTCCGTAACTCGAGTTATTTGGTTATCCAACGATCAATACTTTCCATAAAACCTATGATCTACTCTTTCTTCCAACTTAAACACCAATACACGACTAACACTTGAATAAATCCTTAAATTTCATACCTCCCACCTAGGATTTTACTAAAACTAACAAATACTCTCTCTAACCTTAGTTTCGGCGGTCAAAAAGGCTAAAGGACTAATTATCTATTCAAAACTAACCAAAACGTACTGCAGATTTGGAGGTTGACGAAGGAAATGTTGAAGATCGCCAGCGCGCAGTTTCCTCTTGCGGGAGGTTAGCAGGCAAACCCCCGATCATTAGTTTAAAACTGATGAATTCTTATTTTTTAAATAATAATAATAAGTTAATTACTTTAACCTTTTACTATTTTCGCCCTCACACTTTAACCTTTTAATTAAACAACTATTCAGTCCGTTTTCAGTCGGATTCCTAAAATTTTCTCTTCTCCATTAGCCTCGAAATAATCTTTTATCTACTAGTACAAATTTTCTGCTCTCGATTCTGACCAAAACTCTGTCGTTCACCAATACGAATTTTCAAAAATTAAATTTCAGAAAATTTCGGGTGTTACATGATATGTGTGTTTACTTTTGTCATGCATCATGTTTTTGAAAAATTGTACGAAAATAAATTTGAGCATGGTTTTGAGTTGTGGAGTGTTGTGATATGTGATGGTGAGGATGACACGTGTGTGGGTGGCTTTGGCCTCGTTGCTGGGGAGACCGGGATGTTGGTGACATGTTGGGGTGTAGTGTGGCGCGAGGTTCATACTCACTCTAATGTGGCTGCTACGGATATGAGCGTGTGTGGCAACTGTTGCCTCGTTGCTGGGGAGACCAGGACAAGAGCGACGCATCAGGGTGTAGTGTGGCGTGAGGTTCACCCTCACCCTGGTGTGGTTGCTATGTGGTGACACTAGTGTGTAGCTTATGGGCCTCGTTACTGGGAAGTCCGGGACGGTGACGATGTGTCAGGGTGTAATGTGGCGCTAGGTTCATTCTCACTCTGGTGCAGCTGCACTACGCGTCACAGATAACAATAACATGAGCGTGAGAGTAGAGACTGCATGCGATAGGATTTCATTGTCAATTTTACTTCTCATATCACATTACTTACTGAGCATTAGACTTATGATGTGTGTTCTATGGTGTAGGTGCAGACATTGTCCCTAGTGAGATTTGAGAGCCCAGTTCTGAGCAGTAGGGCAGTTGGCGGCGCGCGACCGAGGCACCAAACGACGGACTGTTAGGGCGACCCGACCTGTGGAGGTGGTGAGTTTTGGTGAGGTGTTCGGGGTTACCCTTGTGGTATTTTAGGGGCAGTTCTAGTTTACATGTTGTATAGTGTACATATGTGGCTTGTTCTTGGTTGTTTGGATAGTTTTGAGGACACGTATATATATGTATAAGCATTGTGTTGCTCTATACTGTGGATTCTCTTCATCGATAATCGTTAGATTTATTTCCTTCCACTCTGTTTTTCCTTTAGTGATTTTCTGGATGAATTTGGATAGTGTACTTTGGGAAATTATATGGTATATTATTTGCAAGTTGGGGTTAGTAGGTACAGGGGTTACTCTGCCAAATTTTTGGGAAAAGGTGGAGTATAGGGTAGTCGAACCGAGCACTCGCGCCGTGCAGCACCGTGTTGAGGCCGCGCAGCGCTGAACCCGAGAGGCGTGTGGGGCACGTGTCGTGGTCCTTTCCCGAAATCATAAGTCTTGTCGTTTTTTTTTTTAAAAAAACCCTTTGGAATTGTTTTTTTTCCGCTGTGTATTCTATATTGAAGATTTACGTGTTCCCTCTTCGGGGCGAGAGTCGTTTTCAAATCGAGTAAAAAAATTTTATACTTACAATTGCTCTTTTGAATATGATTTGAGAATGAAAGTGGTATTAAATTGAGTGAGTTCACGTTGCGTTTCTGGATGTCATAGTGTGTAATAATAGTGAGCGTACTGGGAACGTGTGGATTCACGGGGTGTCACATGAGGTCCAATAATAACATATTGATAGTGTGAAATATAAATTCTACAATTTTATAAAAAATGAAATAAAGGAAATAATTTTAGATTAACAAACCTCTCAAAATTAAAAAGAAAAAGTCTATAGAAGGAAAATAACATTTTCTTGAAAAATAGCCTTCAATCTGCGTCTGCCATGGTAACTAAAACTCACTTTGAATATTTTTTAAAAGGAGGCGTCATTCGGGGTGTGTCAATTAAACTCAATAAGGATAAAGTTTATGTTCAACATGTAATTTGTAAATATGTATGCATGTCAGTTATAAGACAGTTGAAAAAAAATAATTGAAAATCATATAATAGAGCAAGCGATATCTACTATAATTTGGTAGATAAATAAGTTAATTTTTTATTGTATATTGTTTAAGTGAAATAGGGTCACTCGCGGACTTCAAAATATCATGCCATAGGTAATAAATAAAAGGCGATACTCAGTTATCGCTAAACTACAAAATACCCTAATTAGTTTTAGGATTTTGCGCTAAAGGACACCACACATACAACTATTACTTCTAGTTGACAACAAATTAAAATATAAAAATCAAATTTTCTCGAAAGTGCTCAACAACAAATTAAATGTGCATGCTCAAAATTTTCAATACCTTTAGTGACAATATATACATAATATAAAAATTCAACGAGCCATAAGTGGACATGTCATTTAGTATGAGACTGTGTGTCAAAATAATATTTTTTAAAAAAAATATCTTACTAAGAATAAAATTAAATCTCTATCTCAAAAATAGTTCTACCGGATCAAAGTCCAATAGCAAAAAAATCCAAATTAATGTTTTAGATCTCGACACCTAACCATAAAATTATTCCAATTAGAAGGATGAATATTTGTTTCTTTCAAAACTAATTGTTACAAGTTTAAAAATGATTCAAGAACGTTTAAGTCAGCTATCCAAATAAGGCCCAAAATAGGACAAAAAAGAATTGGGTAAAATTTCAAATTCGAGACCCAAAATTGGGTTTGGGCCACGACCAAATCATTTATGTTTAAAGCGGGGTATCTCTTTCTCCAACACCAGCCACTAATTTCCAACCAGAAACCTTCAACATGAAATATGAATTTTCAAACCGAACATTTATTTGAACCATCCAACTTGATGAACTTCTGAATGGGGTTTGTAAGAATAGATGTTTTCTCGAATTTGGGATGTTCGCTAGGACATGCAGTGACTTTGACCATCTATACGTCAAGCTTCAACAGCAACTTGGAGCTGCAATTTGTACAGTTTCTAGTCTAAGGAGTAGAAACTCAACCTTCAAATATCACCATCTAATTCACTGAGACAAAGAAATTACCGATAAAATAGTTTCAGTTGACAGAAGACGGAATGAGACCATTTGGCCGAGAATATGACTCAACTTGGGAGGACAATATCTCAGTCAACATATCTCCTCTTGACGTGATTTTTGGATAGCACCAAAATCTTTGAATGAAGATGTTGCTGTAACACTCAGAATTTTTTTTTACGCTAGAACTAATCTTTGCACTTACGAAATTGTAATCGGCGGAAGTTTGGTCGGAATTGAGAGCGGAGAATTTCTACCCCTAAGTAAAAGAATTAGGATAAGAATTCAATCGAAATCGGATCGTATAACAGATTTATTAAACGGCTAAGGGTTAAGGGCGAGATAGTAATTAGGATTATTATTATTATTATTTAAAAAAAATATAATCAAAACACCCATCGATGTTTCTCCCAGCGCAAACTCTCCTCCCCTTCATATTTTCCCCTCCCCCGCGTAGAAACCCTCGACGATTTCTCCTTCCAGCAGTCGACGATTCTCCTCCCTTCCTCCTTCGGTTCTTCAAATCTAAGATAAGTTCCTAATAGATAGTTAGTCATTTATTTGTTTCGAGCAGTAAAAGTGGAGTTAGAGCAATTATTGGACTTTAAGGTAAAACCTAAGTCGGAGGAATGTGATTTCATAGTTATAGTCAATTTTTATTCGTATATTGGTGCTTAAACTGGAAGCATGGGTAGATTATAGGTTTGTATGGAAAAAATTGAGTTTTTGGATAGCCAAGTACTCGAATTGTGGAACGGTTTTTGCTCGACCACGTCCGGTCAAGCTGTAAGTGTTGAATTACGAAATAGATAAAACTATTAGGAACTAGACGTTCTATGGAGCCTGTAGCACTTTGAATCGTCCAATTCGAACGAGTATTGCAGAAGTTATGAATTTTCGAAGGTTAGTCAGAAATTGAGTTAGGATTTCAGTTTAGGCCTAGTGGGGGTTTAGTTGTTTCCTTTAGAGTTTTACGAATTTAATGGAAAGTAGAACTAATGAATGTGTGATTGTATAGGTATTCCAGTTAGCGAGCGAACTACAAGTTTCAGCATACGAATTACTAAAGACGCCAGATAAGTAATGTAGTAGGAGTTTTGCCTTCGGGCCTACATCATAGTTCAGTATGATGCATTGCACGTTTACGTTACGTTATGCTTTCATGGGTGTGCATCATCGTTTTAAAATAGAAGAACGAAACAAAAATAAATTTTCATGTTTTTACAAAGTGAAATAGTAGGATGTGAGTAGTGTAGAACGAAATTGAGAAGATACGTAAGAAGATAATGAAGGTGGAGTTAAGTGACATTGTCTTATGAGGGGGACCGCGTCCTATGAGGGGGACCGCGAAGTATGTCACACTTCCCCCGCTTTATGTGGTGACATTGTTCTATGAGTGGAACCACGTCCTATTAGGAGCATCGCGAGGTGTGTCACTTTATTAGACTGAGGTTGGCTCTGTCCTATGAGGAGGACCTCGAGGTGTGTCACCTCAATGTAGCGCGTAAAGAAGAATTCAGTAGTAAGAAGATAAAGAAGATGTAAGAAAGAGATGTAAACAAAAGTAGAGACGAAAATATAGAGACTGCATATGTTAGGATGTGTTGTTTTCAGCATTATGTTTTATGCATTACTTGCATAGCATTAGCCTAATAGTTGAGTTCTGTGATGTAGGTGACAACGTCATAGTTGATGAGTACTCTGAGCATGCCCAGGACCAGGAGGCGGTTGGAGGAGTACGCATGTGAACGATCTGGCCGGCTGTTAGGGCGTTTTGACTATGGTAGGTATAGGTATGGGTTTTGGGGGTGTAATCGAAATGATTTTAGTTGTTTTAAGTCGATTGAATGTATAGATGGATTTTAAACTTTAGTAGTCGTTTTCTTTACTTAAATTATGATTTTGAGTTGATGGAAAAGTGTTCATTGGGTTATTACTAGCGTTGAGTCGAAGTCCGATCAATTTTTTGAAGTTTTTAAGGTTTTTAAACAGAGTTCTGGGCAGGAAGTGTCGACCGATAGACTTAGTACTCGACCAGACCCTCAAGTGTCGACCGCGAGGGTCGACCTGTGCGGACAGAACCAAAGTAAGTGTCAACCTATGGTTGTAGGTGTTGACCGGTAGTAAAAAAATGGCAGCAGGGTCGACCGCGAGGGTCGACCTGCACGGACAGAGAGGATCAAGGTGTCGATCTGTGAAAGCAGGTGTCGACCGCTCTTTGAGATGAACGTAGAAGTGTCGACCAACAAAAAGACCCAGACGAACGTAGTGTCGACCAGCGTTTGCCAGCGTCGACCGATGAAAAAATCTAAGACAACTCAAGTGTCGACTGATGTTTACAGATGTCGACTGGTTTATCTGGTTTTTTGTTTTTATAAAATGAAGTTTTGTTTAAACTGATTTTAATCAAGTTTTCCGCTGCGATGCTGTTTAAAATATTTTCAAAAATGTCATTTTAAGTCGAGGAAAAAAAGTTTTAAATTTATTCGAATTTTTTTAAGTGTAGTGAGTGAGTAGTAGAAGTGTGCGAACTGGGAACCGTGTAGGGTTTCTGGGGCGTGACAGAAATGGTATCAGAGCTTTTACCCAACCGGAAGTGTGGCTGAGGAGAACATCGAGCCCCTATGAGTAAGGGTGGATCGTGAAGGCATGAAGGTCTGTCACAATTCTCACACCGCTTGGGGAAAAGTAGAGTGGATAGTTAGTCAGTAGTAGGTGGGAATGTTACTGGGGTTAGAGTTAGTAAGTCAAATCGTTCAAACGATTGCCTAACAGCGCTGATCGCCGCACGACGTGCTTCGACAACTGTAAGTGTTTAATTTTAGCTTTAGTTATTAGATGCTTATGAGAGTAATTAACCTTATCCAGGAAATTAGTCAAAATGTATAGACGACCAGGACGTCCAAGAGTACTGAGAGAGGCAGTTGATACTAGGAGTGAGAATTATTCAATGACGATCAGGCAGTTAACCGAATTGGTGAATAGGCAGTCTCAGCAATTAGGAATTCTGCTAAATCGGGAAGTGCAAGGAAGTGCAGGCTCTAATTCAGGCCATGATCAGTCGGGAGATAGATTTTGGAGATTACAACCTCTGACGTATGAAGGACAGTCGTTGGATCCAACAGCTGCAGAGGAATGAGTCCGTACCATGGAGAGTATGTTCAAGTATGCAAAGGTGGAAGAGGAGGACAAGGTCTCGCTAGCCACCTTCTATCTAGCGAAGTACGCTCAATTTTGGTGGGAGTCTGTGGAGACCACCGTTGAAGGGCAACATGCGACGTGGGAAAAGTTTAAGCATATATTTCATGACAAGTACTTCAACAACACGGTACAAGCGGCCAAAAGAATAAAGTTCCTACAGTTGAAACAAACCGGGTTGGTGACTAAGTACAACCGATAATTCGAGTCCTTATCTCGGTTTGCTAGCAGTTTAGTGAGCCGGAATGAAGACAAGGTGTTTCAGTATGTACAGGGGCTAAAATCGAAAATATACAAGGGAGTAAAGATAACCGGAACTTAAGAGGTGCCCTATTCGAAAGTGGTGGCTAAGGCGTTGGAGGTGGAGGAAGCTGAGATAAAATGTACTAAACAGCAAGAGCTTGAGTAGCCAGAAAAGCAGTAAAAGGCCTCAGGGGCCGGCGCAGTACCCCCAATGCCCTAAGTGTTTGAGTATCAGCCAGGCGAATGTAGACTAAACCTGGGAAAGTGTTACAACTGTAATGAAGCTAGGCACTTCGCTAGAGATTGCCTGAAGCCTCGAGTGATTCGGTGTTTCAACTGTAACGAGGTAGGCCACGTTAGCAAAGATTGTCCAGCTCTAAAGTCGGCCGAGGATGACCAGCCAGTCGTAGTGTCAGGTACTATATTGGTAAACTCTGTACCTGCATATACTTTGATTGATTTTGGTGCGACGTACTCGTTCATTGCAACTACATTCGTGGTTAAGTTGGATATATGGCCTGTATCAATGGACTATAGTTACGAAGTAATGTTGCCTTCTGGTGGGCGTATGCATTCAAATCAAGTAGGGCAATATAGCATAGTGTCGGTGGGAAGCAAGAATTTATCGGCCGATCTCATTATTATGGGTATAACGGGATATGACATGATATTGGGAATGGATGGGCTATTCAATCACTATGCTACAATTGACTGTAGGGCGGGCACGGTGACTTTTCAACCGCCGGATGGTAAGAAACATACCTTTTAGACCGCGAAGAATGCCTGGAAGATATCTGTTATGGTGCCTGTCAGTGCTCGTCAAGTTTTGATTGATGAGTCTTTCGATTTTCTCACCAGTTTTATAAATATACAAATTCTCAGGGATTCAAGGCCGCAGGATGTTGTAATTGTTTGAGACTTCCCTGAAGTTTTCTTAGATGATTTACCCGGTTTACCTTTGGATCGAGAGATAGAATTTCCTATAGATGTATATCCGGGAGCTGATATACATCTATAGTCGAGGAATAAAAGTTTTAAATTTTATTCGAATTTTTTTTAGTGTAGTGAGTAAGTAGTAGAAGTGTGCAAACCAGGAACCGTGTAGGGTTTCCGAGGCGTGACAGTTGTCCTCTAAATTTAGTGTTGAATTTTGTTGTGGAAAGTGAGATGTGTATGGAAGAAGTCAAGTCGGTCCAATAGACATTAAAGTCGTTCCTATTGATTTCTTTGGCCACATTTACAACAACTGAACTCCAAATCGGATTTGTTGAGAGCTTGATGCAGTCTTGCTGAGGAGTTCACTTCTTAAGAAAGAAAGTGACAAGGCTTCACTAATAGGAGAACTATGTCAAGCTAACAAGAACTAGTTCAACTTACACAACACAATCAGAACGGTAACAAACTAAAATGCAATTACTTGTTTTTGCAATGAAGCAAAAGAGGAAGCATGAAGGCTATGTTTTTTTTTCAATAGAACAAAGATGATTAAAACAAAGCTTAGAGGGATATTTAATTCCTCAAATATGAAAATAACAACCTATAAAGAGGAATACCAAACTAACCGTCAAAGGATGAAATGTGTTAGGTTAAGGCAACTCTTCAAATGACAACTTTTCACTTGGCATACCATGGTTCCCCAAGGCCTCTCTTCATCTTTCATAGGTCATTTTTCATCGGCACTAATCCTTAACTTAAATGTTTTGAAACATCAACACACAAAACACACATGCATGGACTCATTTGGTTAAATGGGTTGGGTTGAGTGAGGGCTACAAATAAAAGTTCACAAAGGTAATATAAAGTCCAAGTATAACAACCTAAGTTAATGAGAACAAGACATGAAGAGTAAGGTCTAAACTAGATGAGTCTTCAAACTATCAAAATTATACAATAGATCGGCCCACCATGAGCTACGTGGATGTGGGCTAGAGGTTGAGCCCTCTCTTTGACTCCCTTCTTTGCCTTCTTACGTAGCATGTGCATGGGCTTAACTTTGTCTCGAGATAAAAGGAACTCCTCTAAGCTTGAGTTGGTTGTCCTCCATTTCCAAAGGAAGGCTCAGTTTCCCACCACAATAGTGGGTTTGGAAGATTCCTCATTCGTCGGGCCTCTTGGAAGAAATAAAACCCTCTGTCATGGATCTTGTTTACATAGCCAATGATGTAACTCCCCGCGAACTCACACATTCCCGGTGCGCTTACTACGTTTACCCACTATGACATACAGAGACTCGACGCGAACTCACTTAATTTAATACCACTTTAATTTTCAAATCATATTCAAAAAAATATTTGTAAGTATAAAAATTTTTCGACTCGATTCGAAAACAACTCGCGCCCCAAAGAAGGAATACAAAATCCTCGATGTAAAATACGCAGCGGAAAAGACAATTTTAAAGCAGTTTGAAAAATAAGAGGACAAGACTTGAAATTCTATGAAGGAATCCAACACACGCCTCGCGATACCTGACTCAGTGCAGCGCGCCCGAGTAGCGACGCCGCGCACCCATGGTCCCACGCCGAGCACCGCACGCACACTCAACCTGGTGCCATGCGCCCCATGCGCGCATGGTGAAGGCACGAGGGCCTGTCACAATTCTCACATCGTTTGGGTGGAAGTAAAGAGTATGGTTCATAAGTGGGATGACCCATCTTAGCCGGTATGATACGTTTTGGGCGAAGCCCAGAAACAAATCCGTGAGGGTATGAGGGCCCAAAGCGGACAATATCATACTAGGAAGTGTGGGTCAATACAAAAACGGGTCATTAATTCAATTCTGCCTAAAACCCGCTTAAACTTCGGACGCGCATAAATTTTTCATTCGTTATCGAAATCGAGCGATTCAAGAGACTACATGTTCCCTTAGGAACCTAGTTTAACATACCAAAACGGATTTTAAAACGATAAACCGCAGCTAGGTGAAAGGCACAAAATTCTGAATCTGCCCTTCACTCAAAATTTTCACATTTTTGGTTTTTTTTTAAACAAAACTCACTCAAAACTCGTCTGATGCACTAAAATCCTCCACACTAACATCACAGGTCACAATTCCACTAAAAACGCTCAATAATTTGACTTGATCAAAAATTCGACATAAACTTCCGACGCGCATGACTTTTGCGTCGAACATCGGAATCGAACGATTCCAGCGGCCAAACGTTCTTCTAACAACCTATTTAACCCACAAAAATAGAATTTAAAATGAATAACCGAATCTAGGCCGAAACCCCAAAAACAGAATCGGCTTCTACACAAAACAAAATCCGAATTTTGACTTCAATTCAATTCTACAAATTTCTATACACAATCAGTCACATTTCACTCATTCAAGCATAATCAACTCAGAAATCGCATATTCGACCACCAACCCGAATTTTGGCTCAACCTTCCCCCTTGGTTTTTCTCCTTCCCACCAGGCATTTATTGTCCACAACACTCTCACACACGCAGACCCTCACCACCAACACAACACTCCGCAATTTCATCAAAATCGAAGAAAGAAAAAATACGAGCATCAAGCTCGGCCAAATTACTCTGTAACAGAGACCTTACCTGGGGCTTTCAGCTCGAGAAAAGCTGTACCCACACCTCCACTCAACTCGTTGGACCTCCCGGCGTCGTTCGTCGGCCGCTCGTTCTCCCATTCCCGCTCTCCCTCTCGGTCTCTCTCTCGCCCTCGGTCGCTCTCTCTCGGCCACGGCGAAAACAGGGTGAAATGGCTTCCACTGAAGCCATTCAACAATATTAAAAAAAACTAATTTTAATTTAATTACAATTTACCAAAATGCCCTCACGTGTTTTAATCGTCATTAATTTCGTTAAATTCGCGTCCTCTCGACTTAAAATTTTCAAAAACCGTCACTACATTTAGATTCTGAGTTTTATAAGTTAATTTGCCCGTTAAAATATTTGTCGAAATTTCAACCGATACTTAATTAAAAATTTCATAAATTAGATTTTAAAAACCAAAATTTTCCGAGTTGTTACAAATGATGTGTAATTTTGATGAACCACCTCATTCCATAAACCTTGAGAAGTTAGTTACAATCTTCATGAATAGCACTTTTTGTGTTAAGATTGCGAAAGCTGTGTAAAGAGCCAAATAGTCTTCAAAAGTCAGATTCTGGGCAAATTTGAAATATTTCAATAATTCCCTTGACTTGTTCTTTGTTCTCCACTTGTGCTTCACCATGATGAACTCTAGATTAAATTTTTTTGCCCCATAATTATAGTTGAGGCATTGACTACTCTTGTTTCTTTAATCACCTACAAAACCAATACTAGCAATATCATTAGAAATCATCGATATTCAAATATTAATGGACGAATCCCGTGATACATCACAACTTCATAGAAATACACTAAGTATTCTTTTCTTGTTCATTAGCAACACGAAATACATCCAAAAAATTACATCTTTACACTAGAATACCCAAACAGGCGAGCCAAAGAAACTGTGTTCTGAACTTACCTCCAAAAACCAAAGTGTCCAGCAACCCACACCTATACTTTCCTTTCCTTATTTCCTCTCTTATTTTGATTATTGTAAGTTAAAAAGAGAGAAATATTTTCATTAAAAATATTCAATTGACTTTTAAACACTCTAGAAGGAATTTCCAAGTTTTTATCTTAGTGGTATTTCCAACTTTTCTCTAACAACCTCCACAAAAGATCCTTCCTTTCATAGCCTAAAGAAGAATTTCTCCTTTTTATGTCTCTAGTTCGTCGCTATGAAAAATTAAACTCTACAATGGCATTCCTCAGCATAACACAACTTGTGATTAGAACAAAAACTATCAAGTTGATCTTTCAAATTTTGACTTAAAGAAAATCTAGTTATTCACAAAGAATCAAAGAGAAAATTCTCACAAAGAGTAAACTCAAAATTGTGTATTTGATTGTTCTAATGTTGTATGGTTTATTCATTTAAATAGGATACAAAATATCCTAATGTAAATATTAGAAAATATCTAAAAATTAGGAAACTTAACAAATTAATAAAAGGAAACAAAGAGAAATTAGATAACCAAGTAAAAGAAAACTTTTGACCACTAAATCTTCAAGTATATTCGACTTTGCTTTCCTCTCAAGCATCATCTTCAATACTTAACAAATTTATTAATTTCATCTTGTGTTGAAAAGAATCTTTCTCTTGGATTTCTAGAATCAACTCATGTAAAGCTTCATGCATTTCTTGGTTCTTGATCTTGTCATTGGGTCTCCAATATCTTGATATGAATCTTTAACTTTGGGCTTGAAATTGGTTGCGCTTTAATTCACATCAAGGTCTTATGCTCAATAAGATTTCTACAAATTTATTTATTGCAGCACATTAATTACTAATGATGATATAACAAATAGAGTTGTTAATTTATATGCTTCTCATGAAACAAAATATTTCAATGTTAATCGTTCTTATTCACGATCTCCACGTACCAAAAGTTAACAATATAGTATTGATGATATATGGAGTGAATTACAAACTGAAAATTATTTTACTTCTTTTACAAACGAACTCAATATTTATTTTGAAGCTCATTATCAATTTTCTCAAAAAGAGAATTTTGATATTTTAAATCGGTGGAAAAGACATTATCACATATCTTATTCTTTATATAATGACATGTGGTCTACTAACACCTCATGTTTCTATTGTAGTATCGGAATCTGCTTTTGTAACACCCGAAATTTTCTGCTTAAACTATTTTTTGGATTTACGTACTTATAATCGGTGAAGTTTTAGTCAGAATTGAGAGCGAAGAATTTTTACCATTAAGTAAAATATTATTTTGAGGTTAATGCAAGACAGAAAAATTTAAGAATCCAACCGGAATCGGACTGTATAGCAGATTTATGAAACGGTTAAGAGTCAAGGGTAAAATAGTAATTAGGATTATTATTATTATTATTATTATTATTAAAAAAAACAAAACACTTCAACGGTGTTTTCTCCCTAGCGCAGCTCCTCTCCTGTTTCTCTTCTCCCTCATCCGCGCAGAGTTTTCCTTCAGCGATTCTCCCTTCCAGCGACGATTTCCTTTGGTACTCCTCTGTTTCTTCAAATCAACGTAAGTTTTAATTAGTTCTTAGTTCTTAGTAGATAGTTAGTATTTTAGTTGTTTTTAGTATTAAAAACGAAGTTAGAAAGAGTATTATGTGGTTTTGTGAAAACCTAAGAGGGAGTTGTGAGGGATCAAAATTAAAATTGATTGCTATCAGTATGTAAGTGTTTAAGCTAGGGGTAGGAGTAGATTACAGGGTTTTATGGGGAAAATTGAGCATTAGGATAGATGAGTGCTCAAATTGTGGAACGGTTTCTGCTCGACTACGTTCGGCCAAGCTATAGGTGTTAAATTAGGAAATGGATGAGACCGTTAAAAACTTGTAACACCCCGAGAAAAATCTCACGTTCCCGGTGCGCTACAGTGCAACAACACACTACACACCCTAACACTTGACATAACTCACTCAATTTAATACCCATTTCGTTTTCAAATCATTTTCAAAAAAACATTTGTGAGTATGAAAAATTTTCGACTCGATTCGAAAACAACTCGCGTCCCAAAAAGGAAACACGAAATACTCAACATAAAAACTACGCAGCGGAAAGGAAAACCAATTAAAATATCTTAAGATAAAACAGTGAGTCTCGAAATCCTAGGAAAGAACCCAACGCACCCCTCGAACCACACAACCCTGTGCCGCGCACTCACGCCACCACTTTGATACCCCGCGCGCACCCTCACGGTGCCGCACGTGCCAATTCAACGTCACTGGGTCTCGCGCACGCTCACAGCACCGCGTGCCCCACGCACCCTGCCGCTGTACCACACGTCCGCACGCTCTCCCTCACCCGACGCCGCACGACCCATGAGTACCCGCAGGACCGCGTGCCCTGCGCACCTATGATCACGCCTCACTCCCACGCTCATCTACACTTCTCTAGCATTCACTGTACACACCTCAACCTATTCCATATCCTTTCGACTCCCAACCCCTCTCCCGAAAGTTCGGCAGAGTAACGCCTAAAAACTGGCTATCCCAATATTAAAAACCCTGCACACAGTTTACCAAAAACTAACAGTATTTATCTATCCATCATCGAGAGAAATCACCATAATCAAATCAGAGTATGAAGACAAAGAAAATTCATCAAATACAAATGAAGAAAGTTAACAGCATAGAGCAATACTATACTCTAACATATAAAAATACATACGCGTCCCCAAAACACTACAACCACTCTATACAATCCCAGAAAATAAACGTCTATACAAACTCCCCTATCTGCACAAATACCCGACATAAAATAATAAATCCACTATCACCTACCACCACCACGGGTCGGGTCGCCTTAATAAAATCCGTCATCCGGTGCCTCGGGCGCACGCCGCCAACCATCCTACGCCTCAGGACTAGGCTCTCGGGGATCACCAGCAATATCGTCAGCACCTACACCACAGAACACACAACATAAGTTTAACGCTCAGTAAGTAATGCGATATGAAAGTAAAAAGCTGACAATTCAATTATATCACATGCAGTCTCTACACTCACACTCATGTTGTCACATCTGTGACGCGTAGTGTAGCCACACCAGGGTAAGGAGGAACCTAACCCCACCCTATACCCTGACACGTCGCCACCGTCCCGGACTCCCCAGCAAGGAGGCCCACAAGCTACACACACGCATCACCACACGGCAATCACATAAGGGTAAGGGTGTACCTCGTCCCACACTACACCTTGACACGTCGCCCCCGTCCCAGCCTCCCCAGCACGGGGCCACAGTTGCCACACACACACGTTTCCCGACAGCCCAGCAGGCCCACCCCTCGAGTGGAATCCGCGACTGGTGTTGCACCGACCCACACACTAGTAGGATCCGCGGTACCACTGCCCATCATCCTCACCGTCAACACATTCACGCCGCATGACGGCCCAGCCGGCCCACTCCTCGAGCGGAATCCGCGACTAGTGAAGCACCGGCCCGCACACTAGCGCGATCCGCGGTACCACCGCCACACGTCTCACCACATACTCAAAACATGCTCAAAACCATTTTCGTTCACGTTTTTAAAATATGATGCATGTCAAACAGTACGCACGCACACCACAATCAATCGCATAAATCCTAAAGTTCTACAGTGTAGGCCCACTTGGGCAAAACGCATGCATGCACTACTTACCTGGCGTGCTAAGCTCGCTCGACGTATAGCTTCGCCAAAAGAAAGCCTCAACCTAAAACACAACCAATTTCTCATCAGTATTTATCTCAAAATTTACCAAATAGCTAAAAATAACCTTCCTTAACTACACTCATGAAATTTCAACTGAAACGGGTTATCAGTTTTGGTCCGGCCAAAAACCAGCCTAAAGTTCGGACGCGCATAACTTTTGCGTCCGTCGACAAAATCAAACGATTCAAGTGGCCAAACGTCCCCTTGGAAACCTAGTCTAACATACTACGACGGATTTTAAAATGGTAAGCCGCAGATAGGCAAAAATTGCTAGAACCGAATCTGTAATTTTTTTATCAAATTTCACATTTTCACTTCTCTTCAACCAAAACTCACTCGCAACTACGCATCAAAAACGGCTAGGCTACTATCACACGTCGAATTTCTATGAAGAACGTTCGCCAATTTGACTCGGACCAAAATCCGTCATAAACGTCCGACGCGCATAACTTTTGCGTCGAATTTCGGAATCGAACGATTCCAGCGGTCATACGTTCCTCTAACAACCTATTTTAACCCACAAAAACAGAATTTAAAACGATCAACCTAAGCCTAGCCAAAACTGCCAAAAACAGAATCTGTTTTTATATGAAAAATAGCCAAAAATTCAACTTCGATCTAATCTCGCCAATTCCTTCACCGAACAATCACATTTCGATCGACCAATGCATACATTAACAAATTTGGGGAGTCCCTAATTAGAAACTAGCATGGCAGCACCAAAAACTCTCACGGTTGTCTTCTCAAAACCGAGGAATTTCTCAACCCGCCCATTGCACCATAAAATTCACTTCTATCCCTCTTAAATTCTAGCATGAAATTTCAGAGACTTAGAGGTAAGAACAATTTCACGCTTGGCCATCTAAGCAGGACAAAATCAAAGGGAAACTCCCTGTTCTCGGTCGGTTTCGTCGCAGGAGAACCAAGCCACACACTGGCTCCAGAACACACACACACTCGGTTCTAAAATGCCCCAACAACCGAGCTCTAACCATCGGGAGTTTAAGAACAACCGAACATCCACGCTCGATCGACAGAACCGAAAACAGGGGAGAACTCACCTTCGGTTTTTCAGCGCGGGAAGGCAAAACAGCTTCTCTCTTCAGCTTACCGGAGTACTCTGGGCACCGGCGTCTCTCCCTCGGCGGTCGGTCGTCGGCGGTTTCCCTTCCCCGACCTCTCTCTCGCTCCCTTTCTCGGCCGCGCGACAACACGGTGGAATGGCTTCCACCTGAAGCCATTCCACCATATAAATTTTTTTTTTAAAATTATAAAATTTTTAATTTAATTACAAATTACCAAAATGCCCTCAAGTGTTTTAATCGTCCGTAATTTCGTTAATTTCGGGTACACCCGACTTTAAAATTTCCAACCCACCACAAAACCAAACTCTAAGTCTTATAATTTAAGTTTCCCGTTAAAACAGTTTTTCTGAAACTCCAACTGAACTTAAATTAAAAGTTTCGGGAATAAAATTTAAAAATCCAAAATTTTCGGATTATTACAAAACTAGACGTCATAAGGAATCCATAGCAATTCGAATCGGCCAAATTGGACGAGTATCGGATAGGTTGTGCAATTCCGAAATTGGTCGGAAATTTAGTTAGAATTTCGATTTAGACAAATCAGAGGTCAAGTGCCTATTTCCTTTAGAGTTTTACGAATTGAATAGAAAGTAGAGCTAATAGATGTGTTGTTTTATAGGTTTTCCCTGTTAGCGTACGAAGTTACGAAATGCGAGGAATTTCTAGAACTCCAGGTAAGTAACGTAATACGAGTTTTGCCTTCGAGCCTACATCATAGTTCAGTAGGATGCATTGCACGTTTACTTTATGTTATGATTTCATGGTTGTGCATCATTGTTTTAAATTAGGAGAACGAGACGTAAATGAATTTTCATGTTTTTACGAAAAAAAATAGTAGGGTGTGATGAGACGAACGAAATGAGAAGATACGTAAGAAGATAATGAAGGTGGGGTTGAGTGACATTGTCCTATGAAGGGGACCGCGTCCTATGAGGAGGACCGCGTGGTGTGTTACTCCTCCTTCGCTTTACGTGGTGACATTGTCCTATGAGGGGGACCGCGTCATATGAGAGGAATCGCGAGATGTGTCACTTTACTAGACTGATGTTAGATCTATCCTATGAGGGGGACCGCGTCCTATGAGGGGGACTGCGAGATCTATCACCTTAGTCTAGCGCGTAAAGAAGAACCTAGTAGTAAGAAGATAAAGAAGATGTAAAAAAGAGACGAAAACAAAAGTTAAGGCAAAACTGTAAAAACTGCATATGTTATGATGTATTTGTTTTCAGTGTTTGTGTTTTATGCATTACTTACTTAGCATTAAGTAAATAGTTGAGTTCTGTGATGTAGGTGACGACGCCATAGTTGGTGAGTACTCCGAGCATACCCAGGACTATGAGGCGGTTGAAGGAGTACGCACGTGAACGATCTGCCCGGCTGCTAGGGCGTTTTGACTATGGTAGGCATAGGTATGGGTTTTGGAAGTGTAATTGAAATGATTTTGTGATTTTGGGTTGATTGAATGTATGAACGGATTTCAAACTTTAGTAGTCGTTTTCTTTATTTAAATTATGATTTTGAGTTTATGGAAAAGTGTGTGTTGGGTCATTATTAGCGTTGAGTAGAAATCCGATTGATTCTGTGAAGTTTTTAAGGTTTTTAAACAGAGTTCTATAGAGTAAGTGTCAACCGATAGGCTTAGTGGTCGACCAGAACCTGCAAGTGTCGACCGCGAGGGTCGACCTGCGCTGGCAGAGCCGAAGTAAGTGTCGACCCCTGGTTGTAGGTGTCGACCGGTAGTGTAAAAATGGCAGTGGTGTCGACCGCGAGGGTCGACCTGCCCAGACAGAGAAAATCAAGGTGTTAACCTATGAAAGCAGGTGTCGACCGCTCCCTCAGATGAGCGTGGAAGTGTCGACCGGTGTTCTCAGTATCGACCGGCGTTTGCCGGTGTCGACCGATGAAAAACTCGAGATAACTTAAATGTCGACCGATGCTTACAAGTGTCGACCGGTTTCTCTGTTTTACGTTTCATAAAATGGAGTTTTATTCAAACTGATTTTAATTAATTTTTCCACTGCGATGCTGTTTAAAATACTTTCAAAAACGTCGTTTTAAACAGAGGAACAAAAGTTTTAAATTTTATTCAAATTCTTTTGATCATAGTGAGTGAATAGTAGAAGTGAACGAACCGGAAACGGGTAGGTTTTCGGGGCGTTATAGCTTTTAATGCAGATGGACGTGTTTATGATGAACGAATAGAAAGACTTGCACTGGACCTTGTGGAGGTGTTCATTTGTATCAAAAATTGTATTGACACCAAGATGAGAGATCAACAACAAGATAATGAAATTCTTGAAGAGTTTACGAATTTGGATGTTGAAGATTTTTATTGAAATATTTTTGTAATTTTAAGTAATTTTTTTTTTCAAATTCAAATTTCTTTTTACGTGTCAAAATATTTTTAATGATATTTATGTGATATTTTTTATTGGATACTCTCAAATTATTTTTTTATTAATACATTTGATTTTATATAATTTAACATAATTAATTCTTAAATTAAATGAATAAATATTGTTTGCATATAATTTTTAATATTTATTATAATTTTAAATAAAATTATTTAAAAAATTTATATTATATTTATATAAGTTTAAAATATTTATATACGCTCGGTTTGCTAGGTTCGGGTCGGCTTGTTTAACTTGTGGCTCGCGAGTCGGCTCGGATTGAAATTTTTTCAGACATGCTCATTATGCTCGGCTGGACTCAATAGGCTCGATTCGTTTAACTCGTTAGACTCGACGAGCTGAATTATTCCTGGCTCAACTCGGCCTGTTTCGTTTGTCATCTCTTTATACATGTACTCATACAAATATGATAGGATCATATCTTACAGTAAAATCAATATTCAGCACAGACTCGACTAAAACCCAACTCAAGTATGACTCGAACACAAATTAATTCATGATCAAGAGTAAAGCAGACCTTTAAGTTTATATATTTCAAAACAAATTATTATTATTATTATTTTTTGTCCTACCTTGAGCGATTCAGAAATTTGATTCTTCTTATCATCTGGTTTGATTCGGGTTTTCTTTTCGGAAAACCTTGTATAGCAAAAGTTCATAGAGAGGATTGTAAAGCACATATAAGTATGTATATATGTATATTGGTGATACGGTACGTATGCCGACGGTATAGCTAATGGTGGAGTCATTATCAAATAAATGTAATTATTAATCGAAAACAGCTTTTGTTTTCTTGGACCCTCTCCCGCCTTTTCGTTTCTTCTGTCCTTTGGCGCTTGTTTCAGTTTCTTATGTCTTTTATGGCGAGAGAGAAAGGAGGGGCCCAGATTTTCCGGCCATCTACCAGTCACAACCTCCAGTGAATCGTCGTCCTTGTCTATCAGATTCATCTCCTAAGCATTCTTCCTTCCTGGTTCTGCGTCTACCATTCCTACTCCAAGGTATGTTTCTTTCTGTTTTAGTTTCGCCTTCTTGCTTTACCTTGATCGTCATCCGCGTCACAGTTTTGTTCTAGGTTCTTTGACAATTTATGTTTGTTGGATTTTCTATTTTCTTGCCACTTTTTAGTTTGATGTTTAATTTCTCATCTGGGTTCGCATGAAATTGAAGGAATTGTATTTTGTTGACTACACTCTTAGTGGGTTTGATCTCTGGTGGTTCTTTTTCCTCATCTGGACGTTTTTTCTTTGTAATATTTTAAATTCATTGTTTGATCTCTTAATTTGGTTACTTCCTATCAAAGCCTAATTTAACATAATATTATTGGTCAATGTACACAAGTTATAGAGAAAGATAAACATCTGCAGCTCTTTCCTATTGTAGGTTGGGAGTTTTACGGCGCCTTGTTTGCCAAATGGAAGACTCTTCAGATTCCAAAGTTGAGGAGACCCCAAACCTAGAAGGGATTGATCAAATTAAGGAAACAATTCTTGAGGTTGTTGATTCTACTAATGATGTTCAGGATGATGAGAGTTTTGATAATAGCATTTCGATTAAAGAGGAAGAATATGTGGATGAGGTTGTGAAAGAGGTAGATTTGGAAAAGCCGCCGGAGATTATAGACGTTTCTGAGTCAGTTGGTGACCCTGTTGTACCAGAGACCTCGTTAAATGAACAGACTGAAGAATCAGAAGCCTCGGTTGAGAATTCAGTCATCTCCGATGCCAAACCAGGTGACAACATAAATGTTGAGAGTGAATCCCTAGTTGAAACAAACAACGTAACAGAGGAAATTCAAGAATCATCGACGGCCTCTTCATATGTGAATGATTCTGCTGCTCCAATAGACACAGAAGCCAAGGAATTGGCGTCTCTGACTTCTGATGACAACGAAACTCCTGGAATCGAACAAAACGTGGAGTGGAAGGAAACCGAAGGATTATCGGCACAGTCGTTGGTAGACGCTAATGAAGCTTCTCCCACTGCCACAGATGTCTTCGAAACGGGATTAGAAGTTTCTAAATTGCTCCATACAAATGATGATGGTGCAATCCCCCCAGTAGAAGCAGATTTGGGTGCAAAGGAAACCGAAGAGACAAAGTTGCAAGTCCTTGATGCGAGCAAGAAGGAACTTTCAGGCCCTTTTTACATTGAACTCGAGGGTAATGTTGATGATGCATTGCAGGCAACTAGAGCCAATGCTCCTGCTGTTGATAGTTCAAATGACGATGGCAACAAGACCAAAACAGTTGAAATGGCTGAAAATAAGGTTGTCTGTTGGCTCTTAATCTACTTTGTGTTTCCATCGTTCTATATTTCACGCCCTCTTTCCTCTTTTTGGATTTTGAACAGCCTGATGTTGTTATATTTGAGAGAAAGCCTTGTTGGGCGTCTTTGCTGGGTTGCTGTGGACTTTCAGAAGCGTTCCATCTCTCGGGTAGATAATTCAGGTGAGGCTCACTAGCTTCGAAGTGAAATGTGTGATTGTTGCATTTATTAAGGTTTGCTAATGCTGTTGTGCATATAAAAAACGACCGTTATTTCAACCCCGTGCACATATAGACATGGTCTTTACGTTAGATACATAAAATAGATTGCTGGTTAACCATTTCTGAACTCTAAAGATGATAATAGAACTTAGAATATCAATTACAAATGTTAGGCAAATGCAGACCATTGTTCGGATTGCGGGATATTTTCGGATGTCTAAAGAAACTAATTATGATACTTGTTAAATTCTTAGCTTTTGCAAGAAACCCAAACAACCTTTTTGTTTCTTTCAATATATCACCTAATGGTAAATTCCAGATTAAAATTTTCTCTATTTAAAAATGCAGCTATGGAATCTTGTATCGAGTGGATGCTGCAAACGACGGGTCGAAGGTTTTGAAAAAGCTCAATCTAGTTGACTACTTTGAGATGCAATGATGCCTGCAGTATTTGGCAGAACAAGTTACAGTATTCCTTTCTAAAGAATAATGGGTAGAGAAGATTTGATTGTGTTTTGTAAAGAAATTGCTAAGAAGCTGGGATTGGTTGGCTTACATATGAGTGGAGTGTATGGTTTTTTGAGACAAGGTGTGGCTTTTTTGGTACCAAAATGTTGTGAATGTGGAACATTTATTTGTTGAAAACATGTCCATGATAATAGGTGGTAGCAAATTTGTCGTCACACTTGTCTGGCTCAGCTTCTTCTTCCTCAACCACTCTTTTTCTCCCATTGAGGATTCATTTCTTAGCCTTAAAAGTTGGAATCAGGGGGATATAACGTAGAAGTAGTGTGGGCAGAATCGAATTGAGACTGCTGCGGCTGAATCTGAAAATGTGAGTTTCGTTCTAGTTCGGTCTAGTTCGCATCCTTGTGTGAACCGGGGCCTATTCTTAATATAGAACCTGTGTGTTATGGTTTTTGTGCAAAAAAGAAATTGAAAAATCCTACTCAAACTCGAAATTAATTCATGATTAACTCCCATTACATAGAGGTAGGGTCTGATGTTAATTTTTTTTTTTTTTTGGCTAACTCAAAGAAAGAGCCGCAATGCTTAGTTTCTGTGAAGAAGAACGAGGCAACGATAGCATTGTGAGATTCATCTAAAATTAGTCGTTATTTTCCAAAAAAGTCATTTCTAACTGCTAGCAATGACTCATTTGATATTTTTTATGATGATCTTATTTTTCGTGCATAAATACACCTCTCCATTTGATCCAGGCACACACATCTCTCAATCATCTCAATTCAATTCTCTTGTCTCTCAGTTTGACTCTCTACTCTTTCAACTCTCAATTATGATATTTTAACCAAGTGTCACTTATATTGGATTAGTTTTTGTTGTTTAATTATTGTGAATTTCCGTATTTCATATTGAATTTTGTTTTTGTTTGACATTGTTTATTGTGATGGGCAATAGAATTAACCTTATTAATAAAGAAATTAACATTAGGTTCTCCTATTTCTCAAAATTTTAGTACACATGCAATTGGGATGTTAGGGAGTTTTTAAAATAGTAGAAATTGTTGGAGAGAAATTAAAAAAAAAAAAAAAAAAAAGAGTCAAATATATATATCATTATTCAATAGAAAGGAAACCAAACATCTTAAAAGATATTGTTCGCTTAAAATAACATCTATGTTAGACAATTATTCACAATTACGTGGAGGATTCGTTGGGGGTGGATGCAGGACACAACCGGTCGAAGGTTTGAAAATGCTTAAACGATTTGAATACTTTGAGATATAGTGATGACTACGATGATATTTGATAGAACAAAATACAACATTCCTTTCTAAAGAATAATAGGTAGAGGATTTGATTTGTGTTTTGCAAAGTATTTGTCAAGAATCTGGAATTAGTTAGTCTACATATGAGTGGAGTGTTGTTCAAACTGTGCACAAATTATTTATGAAATGTCGTAGGGATAAAAATAAACATAGAAAAAAAGTATCGGAACCTACCACGTGGGTGGAACTCAACCTATGAAATTAAATGTTGAACTTAAGCACGTAGTTGCCTCAACTGTAGATATAGAGTAGGCTAAAAGACGAACTTAAGGACGAACTTCATCTCTTCTTCTATTCTCTTTAGTTACATCAATATAAAGTTGTATATCTATATTGCTTGAAGTTAGATAATGTTTCATGACAATAATATTATTACGTGTGATATATTGTGTTAGTGTTTGTCATGCTCTTATTCAATCAAATACTATTTTTTATTTGTTTTCTAACTATAGCTATGTTTTAAAATTTTTCAAACTATGAAAGCAAAATTCTACAAATATTTTAATAATGATAATTTATATGAAGTGTTTTGTTAGCTCTTGTTAGTGATTCTAGATATAAAAAAAAAAGGCATTGGAAAGTTGGTTACATACGATTTAAGCATGACGAATTTAATGTTTGTTAAGTTTTAACTACTTTTGATATAAGATTAAATGAATTTATACTTTTATAAACAAAGTGTTATTAGCAATCGAGTTGATAGACATTATTCTTCTAATATTACATTTAGTTCTAATACTTTTTCAAAAATACATTTACAAATTTTTAAGAGTAGAAAATTCATTAGTGTTTTCGAATGTACATCTTTATCTTCATCAATCATTGATTTCAATTGATGATGAACATAATGAATTTCATATCTTGGTATGATGGAAAACATAAGAAATTCTTTTTCATGTGTTTGCATCATGGCTCAATACGTACCACACTGATATCGAAAGCTGCGTCAGAATCAACTTTCAATACAGGGGGTGTAGTGCTTTTGGATACGAGAAGTACATTGGCAACAAAAATGGTCGCAACACTAATATACTTGAAAGATTGGGAGGTAGTGAGATTGAAGGAGATTGTGCAAGGCGAGGCTAACATCGACATTTGTAGAACGTAGTTTGAAGAGTTTACCTCTCTCAAAGAATGAAGATAATTTTTACAAGAGTTTGATGATTATAAATGGATACGAGAAGTACATTGACACCAAAGACATTCGAGGCACTAATATGCTTTAAAGATTAAGAGCTAGCAAATAAGAGAATTCTAGAGAAAGTGTGATCGGAGGAGATTGCGCAAGACGTGACTGGCATTGACATTTGTAGGCAGAGTTTTAAGAGTCTATCTCTCTTAAAAAAAATGAAGAAAATGTTCATAGGAGTTCGAAAATAAAAAAATTTATTTTTGTACTAATACAAATAATGTAATTTTATTTGTATAATCAAAAAAATATGTACCAACTTAGTTAGGATGTATTTATAGTGTTACGGGACATTTATTTGTTTATAAAAAGATTGTGGAACATTTATGTCGGACCCTAGTCCGGGCCAAGGTTAAAGTGCGTGGTTGTTTCATACAAAGTGGTGCTTTTTGTACCAAAATGTTGTGGCAGTGAAACAATTATTTGTTGAAAACATGTATAAGGTGGTAAAACTTAAATTGTTTAACTTCTAAAATGCTCCTTATATCCAATTAAAGAAGAATGAGGTGTAAATGTTCCTAAGTTCTTTTTAGAGTTTGATAGCAATTGTAAACAAAAATTACGAAAGATTAAGTAAATTTCTCGATGGAAAGAGATTTTAAGATAGTTAAAATAGAGTTCACTTTGTTGACTAAGCACTCAAACAAGGACATGTTAATTGTGCAGATTTATGTAAATGATATTATTTTTTGTGTAACAATTGAATTACTTTATAAAGAACTTATGGAGTTGATGCAACATGAATTCGAGATGAATGAGAGAATTAAGATTTTTCTTCAGTTTATAAATTAGAAAATCTAAAGAAGAAATTTTGTTAAACCAAAAGAATATGTATGAGTACTCATCATGAGTTTTGGAATAGACACCTATAAATCATCTTGTACTCCTACGAGCACTTCCACTAAGTTGGATGAAGCTGAGAGTGAAAATAATGTGGATATAAAGAGATTGTGGAATGATTGGATCTTTGCTATATTTGATCACTAGTAGGACATAATATCTTTTTTAGTGTGCTTATGTTCAAGATTTCAAGCTTATCTACAGATATTCATTTCAATGCGGTAAAATGAATATCAAATATCTAAAGGATTAGTGATCTAGAACTTTCGTATCCCAAAGGAACTTTCATTGATTTGGTAAGATACACCGACTTTGATTATGTCAAAAGTCATGTAGATATAAAAAGCATAGTAGGGGATGTCAATTTGTAACGCCCCAGAAACCTACTCGTTTCCGGTTCGTTCACTACTGCGACTCCACATCTATAACGCCTCTGAGTCGTCACCGAACCCAGGTTGTTAACTGTATACTCGCTTCTCACCTCGACAGAATTCGTATAAAATTTAAAACTTGTGTTTCTCGAATTAAATCAGTATTCTTTGAAAACTAATTAAAAATGTCATAGCAGAAAACTCAATTTAAAACCGATTTAAATAAAATTCACTTTTCAAACATAAAATAAAGAGACCGGTAGACACTTGCAAGCGCCGGTCGACACTTGCGTCGTCTCGGGTTTTTCCATCGGTCGACCCTGGTAAATGCCGGTCGACATCACGTTTCTCTCGGATCTTTTCATCGGTCGACACTGAGAGAACCGGTCGACACTGCTACACTCATCTCAGAGAGCGGTCGACACCTGCTTTCACAAGTCGACACCTTGATCTTCTCTGCCCGCGCAGATTGAACCCGCAGTCGACACCCTCACTGATTTTACATTAACCAGTCGACACCCATGAGCGCCGGTCGACACCTCATTACTCTCTGTCCGCACAGGTCGAACCCTGCGTTCGACACTCACCTTCCAAATTTACATTGACCGGTCGACACTTATGGAATTCGGTCGACACTTTGAACCAACAGCCTAAAAACAACAGCGGTTCCAAAAGAAAACGGACACGAAACTTCTACGATTAAAATTGCCGATTCAAAACCTGAATCATTCCATTAAGCTCTTTCAAATAGTTTAAATATACACCTATACATCAATCTCGACTATTAACATTCATACCCATCTATGCCTCAAAACCTATACACTTGACATAGACCCCTCAAAACGCAACTTCCAAAAACCTACCTCCTGGTTTCACTCCACGGATCAAGCCACCGCAATAAACTCCATCTGCCAGAACATGGTAGCACGCCGCCAACCGCCTACTCATCCTGCCTAGGCTCTGGCAACTCACCCGGTAAGATCTCTGCACCTACACCACGGAACACGCAACATATGTCTAATGCTCAGTAAGCAGTGCAATATGAAACGTAAAACGACTATGCAATCTTATCACATGCAGACTTTACGTTCTTGCTCATGTTGTCACAACCGGTGCCGCGTGGTACGGCTGCACCATGGTGAGGCTGGACTCTCTCGCCCCCTTACACCCTGACATGTTGTCATCGTCCCAGTTTCTCCAGCAACGAGACCCTCAAACCATACCTACGCATCACTCTACGCACCGCAACCATTCTAAGGTGAGGGTGGATGCACTCGCCACACCACCCCCTGGCACGTCGTCATCGTCCCGGTTCCTCTAGCAACGAGGCCATAGTTGCACACCACCACACACATGCCATAGCAGCCATCATAAGGTGAGGCTGTACGCTCTTGCCACACCACACCCCGGTCGCCATCGTCCCGGTTTCTCCAGCAACAGGGCATAGTTGCTCACACACATCGTCCTCATCACCACACTTCACACTCACACTCACACATAAAACCATGCTCAAATTCATTTTTGTTCCCATTTCAAAAACATGATGCATGTTAAACAACACACACACACATCACAATCAACTATTACAACCCTAACATTCCTCGGTGTAGGCCCACCTGGGCAAAACACATGCATACACTACTTACGTGGCGTTCTAGCTCTACGTGGTGCTCGTTTCACCCGAAATCTGCTCAACCTACAACAAAACCAGCTTCCCGTCAAAATTCATCCTACTACTCTACTTATGCACTAAAAACCAACATAACTTCCAACGCGCATAATTTTTGCGTCGGTTATCAGAATCACTTAATTCTAGGGGCCAAACTCTCCAATCATAGCATAGTTTAACACACCAAAAATTCTAAAACGAATGTCCGTAGCTAGTTTGAAAATTCAAAAGTAGTCTCGTTTTTGTGCTTAAAATCCTACATTCTTGGTCTTTCAGCAACACTCAACAATTTTCTCACCAATCCATCACATTTATTCTCCATAACCCACAACAATTAATATTACACCCAATAAACACTCTAACCCTAAACTGTAAATCTCTATCCACTAAATTTCTCTTCAACTCGAACACCAAACCAACATTGAACCATAAACTACTTAAACTTACTTTGAACTGTTAAAATGGAGGAGAAAATTACAATCGATCACCAGCTCAACATTGCGGGAAGGAGAGAAACCGAAAGGGCTCATGCGGTGGGGGAGATAATAACAGAGAGATGGGAGAGGGTTTCTGTGAATCCTTCCCCTCTCTATTAACATAAAAAAAATAAATAATAATAATAATAATAATAACTAATTACCTTTTTGTTATCATGCTTTAATCTTTTAATCCAACGGCTATCCAAACCACTTCTGGTCGTATTTCTAAAATTTTCTCCCCACCATTAACCTCGAAATAATTCTCCACCTAACCTTACAAATTTTCTGCTCTCCATTCCGTCCCAAATCTCGCTATTTATCATCTCGACAACTCAAAAATTGGTACCGCGAAAATACGAGGTGTTAGACAATTCTTGCAAAATCGTTAGTTTCTTGGTTTTGTAAGAAACAAAACTCAATAACTCTTTAAATGGATGAAAGTGAATACATCGTTGCTACTCAAAAGAAGCCATCATAGGCTTTCCACAAATTAAGACTTTGTCACTTTAGCCAAAAAACAAAGGCTAAGGTCATCCGCAAAAAACAAATGAGATATACGAGAGGAAAAAGTGATAGAATAGGTTATTTGCCAGTAGCAAGCCGCTTTCAAGGCAGCTTCTTCGTTTCTTTTAGTGCGATGGGTGAAGAATAGTTTGTATAACATGGCTTTCAAATGAAAAGAAGATTCTGCTCATAAAATTAACCTAAGAATTTGAATATGAAAAGATTACAAGAGGTCAAGAAAGAGATGGTAGCAATTCAGAGGAATCAGTCCAATCTGTACGCTCAACCTATAAGAACTGTTCATGATATTTCAAAGAAGGTTGTGATTTTTATAGAATTTGACCTGAATCAACAATCAAAATATTAATGAAGACAATGTTGGAAGATTATGGTCAAGTATATGAGAAAATTTCAATTAAGTGAAACAATGTTAGTGTCATTAGTATTTTCAAAAATCCAACTCAACATTAACATAGAAATTAATTTATTACTTCATCCAAGATCACATTAAAAAAGGAACGTGTCGTTTGAATTCATAAATTTTGAGAATGAACAAGCCGATATTTTCATAAAACCATTGGATGAGAAGACCTTCATTGGTGTTAGAATTCAATTAGGTTTTATTTGGCTTGATTGAAAAAAAAAAAGGAGTTAAAAAGAGAGGGATTTTTCTGTAGTCCTCGATCGTACTCTGTTCAAGGATGAACATTTGTAGTGGTGGTTCTCACTTTAACATCGTACGCCCATTAGGTTGCATATATAAGCCAACAGAACGCCCACAAGAAGTTTCGTGTCGTTTTTGCATCTATTCAGCAAACCCTAACCCTCCTTTGTCAAACTTCCAAACTCTCGCAATTTCTCCTCTCCAAAATTCTCAAAATATTTGAACCCTAACTCCATTTTATGTTGTTTCTCGTCAAGCTTCACTCCTTTTCGAGTCTCTCAAATTTCTCGCTCTATTCAAGTATCATACGAAAGTTACCTTTGAAATGAAGGTAGTCTTGATCTTAGCCGCCAAAGAAATTATTCTCACCACAATTTCATACTGCAGGCTACCTAAGTCGGTATGACAATGACATTAAGAATCTTTCGATTATTTGTTCACAGAGACTTGATTTTAATATCTTCAAGGAATTGAGAATTGAAAGGATGTTTAGAAAAATTGGTATGATGGATTATGATCTCTAGATGGAAAATATTACATAGCAGATTATATGATTATTTTATGCAAATTTGTCTGCTCATGCTTCGCTTCGAGTGGTAAAGAGTTACATTTTTGGACGGATGGTTTCTTTAAACCCAAGGATTATTAATGAGTTGATTAAGTTTAGCATTGAGGAACCTAATGAGCAGTACTTGAATGTCTCCCAAGACCCCAATTTCATTAGACAAGGCGGAGAATTGTAGTCGTTTAGAAAGATCATTGAAATCCTAAAAATGGAACTTAATATAAGTTTAAGTCCAAGGATTTGAATGCACCATCTCATTACTCATACATTTCGCCTCCATAAAGACATTGAAACGATGTGAGTTACATGGATTTCTATTTCAAGAAGAAGATTTACAATGGACAAAGACTTAACCCCGAAATCATATGATCGACATGTTTAGCAACTGCAACTAGTCTCTCCCATATAATATTTTACTAATTATGATTATAGAGAGCCACAAAATTGTTACTCCTTTGGACGAGGTATTAATTAATGAATGAGAAGTGGACGTTAATAACCTCAACACTAGGCTTGCATGAGAGTATTGAAGTCTGTGGCACATGGTTTTCGAGGTCGTTTACTTACCCTTAAAGATGGCAAACTAGCAACCTAGTAGCAGTAGAGATGTTAATCGAGTGAGTCGAGTCGAGCCGAGCTCAGAAAGACCCTGCTCACGGAGCCTGCCGAGCCTAACGCGCCGAGCCTAACGAGCCGAGCCTAACGAGCTTGTCGAACCTAACGAGCCTGTCGAGCCTAACGAGCCGACCCTAAAGAGCCGAGAATAAAAAATTTCCAACCCGAGACAGCTCGTAAGTCATGAGTCAAACGAGCCGAGTTAAGCCGGCCCAACGAGCGTAACGAGCCGAGCTTAATGAGTCGAATTTACATAAATAAAATTTCAAATTGTATCACTAAAATATATCACAAAATGCAACAAATTCATAAGGCAAGTTATAATCACCCAAACGTAAAATAAATATGGTCCTCAATGCATAAAGCAAACTAAAAAATAGATGAAAAATAGTGTAACTAATGACGTGTTGGGCTAATCGTTGTCGTCACCCTCCTGTGGAGGGTGATATGGCCTCAATAGTTGCTCAGGAAAGATAGGTAAACTTTGGTTTGCTGTATCCAAATTGTCATAATGAGCATTTAATGCTCTCACATATCGTGCAATAAAATTTGTCTGCTCTACTGAATGGTTTTGCATATGTGTCAACTAATGTTCGACGCGGGTGTGATCTCGTGATAACTGTCTTTGTTGATCAGAAATATTTTCCAGCTTTTGTGTTACATCGTGTTCAAAATTGGTTTGTTGAGCAGCCAAATTGGCAAACATTTGGCCTTGTTGGATCGTAAGATTTTCTAACATCTGCCCAAATCGTTAGTTAAGTAAGAGCGAGGTGACACGACAGATGATGAAGAGGCACCTTGATCTGTAGGCATAGTTGATTGGTTTTCATATCACTGTTTTCGACGAGGCTCGGCGCGCTCTCTTTTTGTCAGCAATATGCTACATTGTGCACTCGTCGTACCACCATCTTTGATGTGCTGGATACGAGGCAAGGGCATTAGTTAAGGAGGAATTTCAGTATCAGCAGTATGTTCAATGAATCCCGATCCATTATTTCTAGCTTCGTCGTACGGCCACTTAGCTATTCTTGAAATATTTTGAGAAGACATAAAGCTTTTGCTGGATCCAAAACTCGTCTGTTGAGCTCATAGGGACATGCTCTGCAGCGCATAAGTGCGTGATGAGGACGGGTGGATATGGCCAGCAGTGATTGAACCCTTACGATATGCACTGATATTATTGTAGATAATTCGTCCGACGTTTATAGAGCGACCAGTAAGAATGCAATACAGGAGTACCGCCCGCTCTTTGGTAAGCTCAAAATTCTGTGACATCGTCATCAAGTTTCCTCTTATGAACTTGCACCAAGCTTGAACGTAGCAGTTTAGACAACTTAATATCAAGTGTATTGGTTGAGTTGGGTTGACGTTTGAGTAAACCCACTATGAATCTCGGTAGCTCATCTCTTATATGATCATTCCATAATCTGGTCTCTCTTCCATGATGGTGTGATAGTCATCTTGATCTAAGTTGTCTAAACCAAATTTAGCATTAATGATCTCGCCTGAAAAGTGAATGATCTTGTTGAGAACTTTAACGATGCTATCTGAATTTGATGTCCTCAGATTTGCATAGAATTCCCGAACGACACTTACGTTCACCTCACCACCTAATACAGCAAGATTCTGTCATCCTCGTTGCCTAAACATGACTAAAATATCTCCATCAGACTTATCTATTTGAAATTGGATTTCGCATATAAGAGGTTTATTTTTGTTCATGAAATTCACGAAAAATTATTGCCTCAGAGTTGATGAAACAGTTATCGATTTGGCCGACTAGAGCTGAGCTTGAGCTTGAAGAAGTTTTCAAAAATTTTGGCAACATATTTTTATCCTGTAAGTTACACAATTTATTAGTTACTAATCACCAAAACAAAATTATCAATTTTTAAAACTTCGAATTCTCATAGACATTTTATCAAACAACTTGTGTGCAAAGTTATAAAACTTCGCTAACAATTGTTTTTGTATCTCAAACCAACCTCAGCAATCAAAATCAAAATAAAAATCAAACAATACAGTGATAAAGGCCAAATTCTACAGCTCTATTAATTAAGTTATCAAATTGCGGAAGAAATAGAAACTAGTAGGATGACTGAGATTTACTGAGTTTTGGCAGAGGATTTGGAGTTCGAAATTGTGGAGAGATCGACGGGAGGTGCTGCGAAGATTTACAGGAGCTTTGTCAATTTTCGGTGTTGAGTTTTATCTGGAAGCTTTCGACGGGGCAATTGATCCGTAATTTGGGATTGATAAGGAGGGGCGAGGGCTGAGTGAGTGAGACTGTGAGAGCTCACGCTCACTTTAAAACCGAGCGACAGTCGATCCATCGCCCTAAAACAGAGCGAAAGCCGATCAATCGCCCCACTTGGGGCGATTGATCCGCTCTCGCTAAAAAAATAAATATATAAAAAATATAATCTTCATTATACATTTTGCATCACTACAAATTAAATACATCCAAATTAGGTTGACACCCATCTAATTGTCCAAAATATAAAAAAAAATTACAAAATGAAAAAATAATTCAAATTTTAAATTACAATATTAATCTTCAACGTCCAAATTTTTGAAGTCTTCAAGTATTTCATCCTCTCATTGTTGGTTTCTCGTAATGGCATCGTTACAATACTTCATGCAAATGAGTGTCTGTACGAGATCGGGTGCAAAAGTCGTGCTCGGCGTTCATCATAGACAGGTCCACCTACACTAAAAGTAAACTCTGATGCTACGGTAGAGACAAGAGGTGTTAATAGATCATATGTCATTATAGACAGAATATGATATGTGGTGGAAAACATTTTTCACCAATTAAAAATATTAAAATTTCTTCATGGGAAAATTGATATCGAGTGTCAAAATAAATTTCTATTTCATTTCGCATACAATTACAATAAGCATATGTATCTAATTGATTCCAAATATCATGTGTAACACCCCAAAAACCTACCATTTTCTGGTTTGTTCACTGCTCCGACACCACATCTTTAATGCCCCAAGTTGTCCCTGGACCTGGGTCGTCAACCGTACACTTACTCCTCATCTCGACAGAATTTTTATAAAATTTGAAACTTATGTTACTCGACTTAAATCAGCGCTTTTGAAAACTAGTTAAGGATGCGGCAGTGGAAAAACTCAGTTAAAATCGGTTTAAAACTTCAATTTTTAAAACATAAAAAAAATAAAGAGACAGGTCGACACCTGCAAACGCCGGTCGACACTTGGGTTGTCTCGAATTTTTTATCGGTCGACACTGGTAAACGCCGGTCGACACTACGTTTCTCTCGGGTCTTTTCGTCAGTCGACACCGAGTACACCGGTCGACACTTCTACACTCATATCGGAGAGCGGTCGACACCTGCTTTCACAGGTCAACACCTTGATCCTCTCTGCTCGCGCTGGTCGAACCCAGCGGTCGACACCCGCACTGATTTTACACTAATCGGTCGACACATATAGACTTCGGTCGACACTTACGTTGGCTCTGCCCGCACATGTCGACCCCCACGGTCGACACTTGCTGGATTTGGTCGACCACTAGTACAATCGGTCGACACTTGCTTCGCAGAAAGTGGACAGAAATTAAACTAAACGTTTAAAACCCCATTTCTACTCCTCAAAACAACTATAGTTCCTGTTATATACATCGAATCATCCCCTAAAAGTTTAAAATTCTGGTTTTATATCAAAACGATTCTATTTGACTCAAAATACCTCACCACCCCATACCTACGCTCGCCCTGGTCAAAACACCCCAACAGCCGGCCAAATTGTCTCACGAGCGTATTTCTCAAACTGTCTCCTAGTTCTAGGCATGCTCGGGATACTCACTCGCTGTTACGTCATCAACTACATTACAGAACTCAACTATTAGTCTAATATTAAGTAAATAATGCATAAAAACAAAACACTGTAAACAAACACATCCTAAATTTGCAATTTCTACAGTTTTGTCTCTACTTTCGTTTTTGTCTCTTTCTTATATCATCCTTATCTTATTACTACTGAGTTCTTCTTTACGTGCTAGGTCGAGATAACATGCCTCGCTGTCCACCTCACTGTATAAGGCCAAACTCGACCTAGTAAAGTGATACACCTCACGGTCCATCTCACTGTACAAGGTCATCACGTAAAGCGTAGAAACAGTGATACACCTCGCGGTCCACCTCACTGGACAAGACCACTCAACCTCACCTTTATTATCTTTTTACGTATCTTCTCATTTCGTTCGTTTCCTCATATGCTATTGTTTCACTTCGTAAAACATATAAATTCATTTTCGTTTCGTCTCGTAATTTAAAACCATGATGCATATCTAAAAGCATATATAAAATAAACGTGCAATGCATCCTACTGAACTGTGATGTAGGTCTGAAAGAAAAACTACTACTACATTACTTACCTGGCGTCCTAGAGATTATTCGCACCTCGTAACTTCGTGTGCTAACTGGAAAAACCTATAAAACCACACATCTATTAGCTCTACTTTCCATTAAATTCGTAAACTCTAAAGGAAACAACAGCTAAACCCCCACTCGGCCTAAACCGAGAATCCTAATTCAATTTCCAACTAATGTTCAAAAATTCATAACTCCTCCAATACTCAGCCGAATTGGACGATTTGAAATGTTACGAATTCCTCATGGCGTCTAGTTTCTAACAATATCATCCATTTCCTAATTCAACACCTATAGCTTGGCCAAACATGGTCGAGCGAAAACCGTTCCAAATTCGAGTACTCGGCTATCCAAACACTCAATCTTCCTTATAAAGTCTCGTAATCTACTGCTACTCTCAGCTTAAACACCAACATACTGATAAAAATCGACTATAACTTCGATTTCCCACAACTCCTTCCTAGGTTTTCACCAAACCACACAACACTCTTTCTAACTTCGTTTTTAACACTTAAAATAACCAAAATACTAACTATCTACAGAAAACTAACTAAAACTTAACGTTAATTTGAAGAAACGGAGAAGAACTGTCGTTGGAAGGGAGAATCGTCAATGGAATGCTATGCCCGGATGAGGGAGGAGAAGAAAGGAGAGGAGAGGAATGCGCTGGGGAGAAAACACCGTTGAAGTGTTTTGATATTTTTTTTAATAATAATAATCTTAATTACTATTTCACCATTAACTCTTAACCGTTTAATAAATCCATTACACAGTTTGATTCCGGTTGGATTCTTAAATTTTTCTCCTCTACATTAGCCTCAAAATAATCTTACACTTAGGGGTAGAAATTTTTCGCTCACAATTCCGACCAAAACTCCGCCGATTATAATTACAAACATCTGAAATTAGTTTAACAAAAATTTTGGGTGTTATATCATGAATACTAAATTGTGAACCTACAATATTTTCACCACCACTACTTGAGCTAAAATGTGAAGAAACATGTGAATGACTAACGTTAGAATATTTAGATTAACAAAAAATAGGAGGAATATCAAGCCAATATTTTTTAAATTTTGTTTTCATTTTATTAAGTATATCTCTAAATTCATCTATTTGTCGATATTCTGCAAAATTACTCGTTAAGCTTATAAAAATTGAAAAAACAAGATGAGAAGTGGGATAATAAATTCTCGAATATTCATTTGTTACATCATAAAATGATTTTAAAAAATCAACAAATATATTAGCTACTTCGCGACTATATTTATCAAGATTAATACTTTATGTTTTTTCACTGATAAAAGCACAAATCACTTACCAATATGGCCTGACATTTTCTAACATTAAATAAATAGAATTCCACCTATTATTTACATCGGTTTTTAATTTTTGTGGTTTAAGTTGGTTAACTTTACAAAAATCTCTATATTCTTGTTATCTCGAATTAGATCTAATTATATAAGAAATTGCGGATCTAATTGATTCAATAAGAGGTGAAATATATGTCATACTATCTTTAACAACTAAATTTAAAATATGTCATACACATCTCATATGAAAAAGAGAATCGTGATGAGTATCTAATTGAAAATAATTTTTAAAATGAGAAATAGCAGTATCGTTAGTACTAGCATTATCAAGTGTTATGTTAAATATTTTATGTTGAATAGAATATTCTTGCAATATCATAACAATATATCTATAAATTGTAATACCAATGTGCAGATATTCACAATTACGAAATCATAAAATTCTTTTATTTAATTGCCAAGATTCATCAATAAAATAAGATATTACAACTACATAGCCTATAGAATTACGTGCACTACATAAATCAGACGTAATACAAATAGACATTGAAGGGACATTTGAAAAAAATGAAATTAATTCATTTTTCATATTATGAAACATTTTAATAATATCCATTGTATTTGTAATTCTAGAAACACGTTTAAAATTAGAAGAAGCATAGTCTTTCATAAATTTTTCAAATTTATCAATCTCGGTGAAAGCTAAATGCAACTCACATTGTGCTACAAGTTTTATTCTCTCATTTTATTTTGTAAATATAAAAAAGTGTCACTACCACTAGCATTTAATAATATTTGTGTAGTGTCTCTAACTTGCTCGTTTAAGTGGCACTTTTGATAATAATGCCTATTTAGTGAGCTCTAGATTATACTTTTGCACTAATTTTAATATCTTTCACTACAAAATATTTTCATACTTCAGAAGTTTTATTTCTTTTTCTTTGAGGTGATGAATTAGATGTTGATACTTGTGCAGATGATTGTCCTAGTAAAAATGAAAGATTTATTTTCCTAATTCTTCAATGTCATTATTAATATTATAATCACGTGAATCCATAACTAAAAATAAATTTTAAATGAGAAAATGACACCACAATGTCCAACAAAATCTCGTAGGTGGTGATGATTGATCAACTCACTTGTACGAAATCTAAAAAAAATTAATGTAACAAAATTTAAGTTAGTATAACTATAAATATAATTAAAAATTAAGTAAATATATGTAAAAATATAAACTAAATTTTACCTTCTTGAACCAAATTGAAGAAAAAATTGAGCTCACCAAATGTATTCTAAATGGATTGATAGCAAATTGAATACAAATTGATTGAGAGAAATAAGAGAGATTGGGGTGAAACAAAATGAAGGGAGGCAGAAGAATTTATAGAAAAAATTTAGAGCAGTAGAGATAGCAGCTCCTTGCTCCAACAGTCACAGTATCGTTGTTGAGAATCTCAGCGACTCAGAGCTCTGAGAGAAACGGTATTGTTACCGTTTCTGTGAATTAATTTAGACTTCTCAGCAATGGTCATCAGACCGTTGAAATCCTGGGTCGATCTTCTCAGCATCGGTCATCAGATCCGATCTTATGACCGTTGGAAATCCTTGGGCGATTGATTGCCCCTAGTACCGTTCGTTGGACGATCAATCGCCCCTACCTGAGCAGCCAGGCAGGTGACTGGTGACATTGTCATTTGACAATGTTATAGTAGGGGCGATTGATCGCCCTTAGTGAGGTTGGTGGGTTGATTGATCGCCCCTACCTCTGTCATCCCATCCTTGATTGATCGCAGGAAAACTGCGATCGATCGTTCCTCCCTTTACACAATTTTAGTTGATGGCACTATGGCAGAGATATCGCCAATTGATCGCCCTCATCCGCGATCGATAGGCTCTACCCTCATCAGCTAATTGAATTTTGAGTGTCGAGACGCCTTAGGGGCCACTGGCCAGGGCGACTCAGCCCCGAACTCCGGCTCGCGAGCAAGGTCGTTGACCCGGTTATCGACGAGCTTACTAGCCCAGATGGCCGAACTATAATTACTCAAATTATCAAACCCATTTTAAGCGGGCCCAAGCCATTTTGGCCTTTTTCTACACCGATCTTCTCTCCCATTTGTACACTTCTCTCCGTTGTTTTTTCTTTCATCTTTTGTGATATAAAAAACACTCCTAATTTTTTCTTCTGCTTCATTTCAATAAATATAAATGTTTTTATTTGTACAAGATATTATAATAAATCATATATAAATATCATATTATATTTGAATATTTGAAATGTTGAAGTATATAATATTATAAATTGTTTCATATATTTTCTTCTTAATAACATGAACATGGTAAAGATTTAATTAATTAATTGGCAATATATTAATAATAAATTATAAATATTAGTCCAAACACATTTAAAAATATAATCATTTTATATATTTGTCACATTTTTTACTAAATGTAGTAGTAATTATGACGTGCGTCAAAGGCCCATGATAAGATCTTAAGCCCAATTCTACTTATCATTTAATCTTTTTTCTAACAAATTCACTTTTAATGCAGGTGAGGTGCTCTTCAAAAGCTTGGAGTGAAATTCAGACTCTCAAGACAAAGACAAGCCCATACATGTACTCATTTGGGACACAAGCACCGGATCGGTTTAAGAGAGAATCTATCTTCCCAAAAACAAATTAATGTAACCCAATGTAATTTCGTTTATTTTGGCAAACATTGGCCCTCTTGTTAATTTTAGCAAAACATTAGCCTATATTTACATGCATGCATTAGATGAATGATTAAGATTAAATGGATGTTAAGGTCAGTGGGTGGTGATGGTGAAAGGCCTAAGAGACTTAATACTTAAAGAAGCGTGTGGAGCATAGATCATCACTTATGGATGGCACACAATAGAAGGCCCAACCACTTCATTTAAAAGAGGCGCGCTCATACTAATCTCAAATAGATTGACCAAGCATCAGGAAGGGGCTTATACATTTGAAGGCACAGCTCTTGAGGAAAGAGAAGCACGCACAAGCCTTGCACTCCCATTAAAAGGCTCGGCCCTTGTGAAGACGAGGAGCGTGCATATACACTTTCAAATTTGAATTATCACAGCTCATT
>CM039531.1:11925567-11968890 GCA_022433055.1 Begonia peltatifolia
CTTCTTCCCGAAGCCATTCGGGTGGTTTGTATTTTTTTTTTTTTTTTTATAATAAAAATACAAATTACCAAATTGCCCTCACGTGCTTCAATCGTCTGAAATTTCGTAACTTTCTCGACTTCCCGACTTTAAATTCCGAAAAACTTCGCAAAAGTAGGCTCCGAGTCTTATAATTCAAATCTTTCCCGTTGAAATATTTCTCAAAACTCCGACCGGGATTAAACTAAAAATTTCAAAAATAAAAATATAAAATTCGAAATTCCCGGGTTATTACAATTTCAACTTTCTTTCAAGTTGACTGATACCCATATTACTGCATGTCGCAATCTCAACATTTTAAAACAAAACAATCTATGTAAGATTGACTGGTTTTATAGCATGTTTCTTCAATCATTTTGTTCCGCAATGCAATATATAAACAAAATAATTTCACCATAAAAGACTCACTAAAAATGCATTTTTCGGATGGTGCAAAGGCCAAACTTTATAAGTAATAATGTCGATGCGCGGACAAGAAAAGTTCATGTGCAGTCTAGTCCAAAACTGAGCATTGTCCACTAGATGACGTGAGGGCCAAACTTTAGAACAATAACAACAAGGCATGAACAAGAGAAACTAATGTGCAGTCTAGTCCAAAACTGAGCTCGGGCCAAAATTGTTTGGAAAAACTAAATGAGCGTTACATCACTGGTGCCAAGGCTATAACGCTCAGTCTAGTAAAAGACTGAGAGCTCTAGCTCATTCATGTTTAAATTAGAACAAAGAGTAAGTATTACATCGTCCAAAACACCGTTGTAGAACACCAACTTACTCACTTCTGATCAAAAGTCAGTGTTATAGTGCCCATATTCGATGTCCATTCCATATGACTCCATATCAGAAAGTGAGCATTGCAGTTCCCAAAAACATATGCTACAATGCTTTAAATAGTCTCAGTGTTGCAGCGTTGACAATGGATGCTACAGTACTCATATGACAGAGTCTCAACTAAAGATTCTAAAATATTAAGTGCTTGATAAAACCTCATCACTACTGTCCCCAAACCAGTGTAGTAACACTCCCACCAAATAAGTGCAAGTCAGTGACTCAATGCTGAAATTGTAAAACCTAATATTTTTAATGATGGTTTTATGATGATAAATTTTTATGTTTGTTGACTGATGATGTGTCGAGAATTTGACCAAATTTTGTCATTATCTACCACGTGTGCGTTTTTGGTCAAATGGTCGAATTCATAAAATCAATCATTGTCGAGTGGGATTTTATCGTGCAAGGTGTCGTATGACGCGTTAAATTTTGATTAATATTAAAATCGTGATTTAAAATAAAGTACAGTAGGCAAATTATAAAATATGAGGGTTTATGTATTAAAATAATAAAATATTATTATTTTATTAGAAGGGAGGGAAAAGGGTTAGGGAAAGCCTTCCCCTTTCCTTGGCGCCGCATAAAGAGAAGAGAGAGAGAGAGAACTAGAGAAGATAGAACGTGAGAAGGGTGGCTGGCGAACTCTAAATGACACGTTCTTGGTATTAAAACATCCATCTCGCGGCCATCTATAACTTTGGTGAAGGAAGTTTTCAAGGTTAGTCAATTTTTGGTGTGTTTTTGTCAGAAAACGCTTAGAGTTTTTGGGTCGATTTTGTAGCCCTAAAACCTTGTTTCAACATAATTTTTGGGTTTAAATAGGTTGGAAACGTTGTTCTGAGTGCGATGCACTAAAAAATTTTGAGAAAGGATGGCTAAAGGTGGCGGAGCGGCGCCCAGTGCAAGCTGTTCGCCCATTTTTGCAATTTTTCTCAATTTTCTCACTTCTTTCTCATAGTTTTAAACATGAGTTTTTCCCGTCGTTCTCTCAAATGATTTTGCCGACTTAGAGCCTATCTCTAAGGTTGCACCTCCCATGAGGAGAATGAGGACTCGTCGGGAAGGTAAGTTATTTACGTTTTTTGTATTAGCATCACATAGTTATTCAGAAAAATTATATTTTGGTGGGTTCTCACTTATATTATTTTGACAGAGTCTAGTCGCCAGCATATCGATTTTTATTATGTATATGTATATAGTGCTTTCAAGCATGTTTAATTCAACATTTGATGATTATTATGTTGTGGATATTGGGAGGCTTAATGTCTTAAAGTTTTGGGTTATTTGGCGGCAAAGCATCACCAGGCTGCCTTCAGAACCCTTCTATTGGGTGAAGGTGGTTTGCTTGTACGTAATGCATTGAGTGAGTGGACGGTGATGACACGTTCCTTGGGAGCCTGATAACCCCTTAACCTGATCAAGGTGAATTTTGGTGCGGGTTGTGTTGTTGTTGGTTTTAGTCACCAACTGATCAAGTGATTGGCTGTATCTCCAGATCGCCATCGTATTTTCTTTCTGGCTCATGAGACGTTGTTGGTCTTCAAATCACTATCTTTCCTTGAAGTGTGCCGAAGTGGTCCTAAAAACTTAGTTTTAACCGAAATGCATTAGGTACGAGTTCCTTACGGAGTGGTCCTAAAAACTTAGTTTTAATCGAAATGCATTAGTATGAATTCCTTATTGGGATTTGCGACCTCCCTTATCTCTATCGTTATTTATCGTTTTATGTTGTAAGGTGTGAGGACCCGACCCAATAAGCCCCAACGATTTGAATTCCCAAAGTGGGAAATAACTTAAATAAATTCTGACTTTTCAAACTACATGGATACGTTTGTATTTCTAACTAAACCCGTCTGGATTGTACTTGGCATATTAAAATAAGATTTCTCTCAAACAGTTCATTACACAATATCAACCAGACATTTATAATACACTATATCCAATATCTACGCAGTTTACACAGTATGTATTTATCAATTTCTATTATTTATACCATTCAATCAAAGTTTTCTAGCAGAAACTAATAATAATATAAAATGCGTATGAGTCACGACATGTGACTTTCCAACCTGAAAACCATCAACCATGATCTTTCACCTATATCTCATTGTACACTTTACCTTACATTGGTTTCTCCGTCCTGGTGAATGTTCTCGATGTCTGAAAAATATGAACATCCACAATAATGAATCATTGGTCCAGCAAATAAAATCTAGCAACTATACTAGCTAGTCCAGACCCTATCCACAGTATCCAAGCTCATACGTCAACCTCCACTTAATCATAATTATTTTGAAATCATCTTAAATCAATTATATTTTGATTTAAAATTCATATCATTTATATAAAAATGCATGTAGGTTCGTAATTCGAACCGTTTAAAATCTATTAACCAACTTCAAACTCATTAAAAACCCCATCAACCATATTTTTAAAACCATTATCCGCAATTAAATAAATTTGACGCATTGTAATAAAAATGCACGATTTAAAAACCATTTCTTTCCGTCAGATTTTCAAAACAGTAGTTCTTAACATTCAAACTGATATATAAAAAATGCAATCCGCTTTAATCAACACATATAACTATCACACACGAAGCGGCGAGACCAGCTAAATGGATTCTTATGTTACCATCATTGTTCTTCTCTCTCCTTCTTAAGTGCATGAAGAGGCAAGATCAACTCAATAAGTTCTTATGTTACTACAGTTTTCTTTCTCCTTCATTCCTAAATGCATGCTTAAAAATAACAGTTATTAAGCAATGCTATGCATGTACAAACCACGCATTCACTCATGAATTTGATATTTAAAATTCAATATGCTCAATTTAAAGAAGTTGACATTTAAAATCAATGTTCAATTCAATGTAAGTAATCGTTTTAAAAATTCTTTTGTTTCAATATTTCTTTAAAAATAAAAAATATATCATTCATTGTTCAATTTTTTGTAAAAACAACATCCGATTCATTTAATCATTAACAGTGACATCAAATTAGACACTTCAACATATCCATCTCAACTAAATCTACCAAAATATCTAAACCTATACAGATCCAAGCGGAAATAAAATCTATCTCCACCTATCAAGTCAATAAAGTTCGATCCAACTATTTTAATCGTTAGAAATATTTACCGTATTTTTCAGCTCCACCACTTTTGCAAAAAATCTCCACCGAATCTTTTGATTTTTATGCCAAAACGTTGCTCTCACCGAGCTAAACAACTTATCATAAAGAACGGATTGACGAATCTCTATTTTTTCTCCCACTTTTTCTTTTTTCTCCTCTCTCTTTTTCTTTCTCTCGATTCTTTTGGAAACACACTCTCTCTCTCTCTCCTTTTCTTCTTTTCTTCTTTTCTTTTTTTCCTCTCTCTCTCTTCCTTTTTTTACTTTTCCTCTTCCTCACTTGGAAACCACCAGAATGCCACCTACCCTTTTAAAATAACATTCCAAGGGTAAATTACTCTTTTAATAATAATTATCCCTTTTTATGAATAATGATTTTATGGTTAATTAGCATAAAACCATACTTATCTTTCAAACTTTACCATTTTACCCTTAATTCTTTGATTATTTACCTATAAAGCTAGTTTAATTAACTCTCACTCTTTATCAGTTTTAATCTAATATCAATTTGATTTATCTTAATCTAATTATCATAATTAATCTAAATTTTAATCTGATTAAAAATCAATTTTATACATTCTGATATTATAGGGGCGATCGATCAGCCATGCATTACCCGATCGTTTGGCACCCGTTTAATGTTCAACTTCCTAAAAAAAAATAAGGGACGATCAATCGACTACCTTTCGGTTGATCGATCAGCACCCATTTTGAAAAATTTCAATTTCCGCATACAATAGCCAATCGATCGCCTATCCTTTGGTGATCGAACGACAAGCTCTCTGGATTGCCATTGCCAAACTCATTCATTTTGCGATCGATCGTCCTCCTCAGGCGATCGATCGATCTTGTTATAAATTTTTTTTTTTGTATTTTATTTTTCAAATTGTCAAATTTTATCATTTTAATTTATCCTTTTTTTCAACACATTTTCTTTCAAATCTTAATTTACATTTCATTTATAATGTATGTCCATAATTATAAATTTTGTTCTAAAGCTTTCAAACTATTATAGTTTCCCTCCATTAAGAAAATTTTTCCCAAAATTTCTTTCTAACTTAGTTCTCAAAAATAAAATTTAAGAATACTTCTCTCAAATTTCATTTTCAGATTCTTATTCATCTTCCCTCGACCCAAGTGGTTGCTTAATAAGCAAAGCTCTCTTAACTATATCAGAATACGACTCGAGTTTTTAAAGCTACAAGTCTGTTAGAAATATCTCATCTAAGACCTTGCTCGAATCTTTGAGCTTTAGCAGTTTCATTATGAATGAACTGCCCTGCATACTTTGACAATTTCTCAAATTTAGTTTGGTAATCCGAAACGCTCATGTCTTTTTGGGTTAACTCTAAGAATTCCTTGGTTTTGGCTTGCCTAACTTTTTTAGGAAAGAATCTCTCTAAGAAAACATCCTCGTATCGCTCTCAATCACATTGGACAACTAAGGATACCTTAATCTTATCAAACCACTCATCCGTCTTATCATCTAATTGATTTACAGCGAACTTAACTTTGAGTTCATTCGGAACTCCCACTAATTTAAACTTCTTCTTAATTTTCCTTAACAATTCCTCACCTATGTCTAGTTTACTTTTTTCGAGGAACACTAGAGATTTGATTTTCTGAAACCTATCCATCAACTTCATCTCAATCGATTCCGCACTCTCAATCCTTTTATTGCTCAGTTGAGCAATGTTCCTACTCACGATATCAGCTAGAGTTGTTATAGCTCTTTGTAACACCCCGAGAAACCCATACGTTCCTGGTGCGCTACGGTACGTCTACACACTATGACATACAGAGATTTGACACAACTCACTCAATTTAATACCACTTTTGTTTTCAAAACATCTTCAAAAGAACAATTGCGAGTATGAAAAATTTTCGACTCGATTCGAAAACAACTCGCGCCCCGAAGAGGGAACACGAAATCCTCAATATAAAAACTACGCAGCGAAAAAGAAAACAATTTAAAATAGTTTTAAAATAAACCGAAAAGACTCAAAATCCTAGGAAGGAGTCCAACACACCCCTCAAACTACACAAATTCGGTGCCGTGCACTCACGTCCGCAAATCGACGCCCCGCGCGCACCATCGCGGTGCCGCGCCGCCAACTGAACATCACTCCGTCACGCGCACGCTCACAGCGCCACATGCCCCACGCACCCTGCATCCATACCACACGTCCGCACGCACGCACGCATTCTCCCGACGCCGCACGACCCGTGAGCACCCGCAGGGCCGCGTGCCCTGCGTACCTGCAACCACGCCGCACTTTCGTTCCACTCCACACTTCTCTAACACTCACTGTACACATCCCGACCTATTCCATATCCTCTCAACTCTCAATCTCTCTCCTGAAATTTCGGCAGAGTAACGCCTTAAAACTGGCTATCCCAAAATTTAAACCCTGCACACAGTTCATCAGAAACTAACAATATTTATCTATCAACCATCCAGAGAATCTCTATAACAAAATCATCAAATTTTAAAGACAACGAAAATCTATCAACTATAAATGAGGAAAGTCCACAGTATAGAGCAATACCGAGCTCCTACATGTAAAGCAAACGCATTCGTCACCAAAATCACACGCACTCCATAAACTCCTATACAACTGATACCTATACAACTCGTCTAATCAACTGTACATCGACACAGCAAAATAAAATACCCGCAATAGCCAAGCCACCACCTACCGTCTCCACGGGTCAGGTCGCCCTAACAAAAATCCGCCGTCCAGTGCCTCGGTCGCACGCCGCCAACCGTCTTATACCTCAAGACTATGCTCTCGAGGCTCATCAACAATATCGTCAGCACCTACATCATAGAATTCACAACATAAGCCTAACGCTCATTAAATAGTACAATATGAAAGTAAAAGCTGACAATGCAATCCTATCACATACAGTCTCTACGCTCACACTCATGTTGTCACATTTGTGACACGTAGTGCACCCGCACCAGGGTAAGGAAGAACCTAATGTCACCCTACACCCTGACACGTCGCCACCGTCACGGACTCCCCAGCAACGAGGCCCACAAGCTACACACACGTATCACCACACAGCAACCACATCAGGGTGAGGGTGTACCTCGCGCCACATAACACCCTGACACGTCGCCTCCGTACCAGCCTCCCCAGCAACAAGGTCACAGTTGCCACACACACGTTTCGCGACAGCCCAGCCAGCCCACTCCTCGAGCAAAATCCGCGACTGGTGTTGCACTAGCCCACACATTAGTAGGATCCGCGGTACCACTGCCCATTATCCTCACCGTCAACACTTACACGCCGCGTGACGGCCCAGCCGGCCCACTCCTCGAGCGAAATCCGCGGTTGATTACGTACCAGCCCATACACTAGCAGGATCTGTGGTACCACCGCCACGCGTCTCACCACTTACACAAAATATGCTTAAAACCATTTTCATTCCTTTTTTTTTAAAAATATGATGCATGTCAAACAATACGCACGCACACCACAATCAATAAAATAAATCCTAAAGTTCTACAGTGTAGGCCCACTTGGGCAAAACACATGCTTGCACTACTTACCTGGCGTCCTAAGCTCACTCGACGCACAGCTTTGTCAAAAAAATGCTTCAACCTAAAACACAAACAATCACTTATCAATCTATGCTTCAAAATTCACTAAATAAGCTAAAATAATATCCCTTAACTAAACCCATGAAATTCCAACCAAAACGAGCCGCTAATTCGGTTCGGCCGAAAACCAGCCTAAAGTTCAGACGCACATAACTTTTACGTCCGTTAATGGAATCGAGTGATTCAAGAGGCTAAACTTTCCCTTAGAAACCTAGTTTAACATACTAAGACGGATTTTAAAACGGTAAGCCGCAGCTAGGTGAAAAAATCCCGAAACCGAATATGTCATTTTTATTCAATTTCATATTTTTGTTTACTTCCACCAAAACTCAGTCAAAATTGGCTTTACGCATTAAAAAAGCCATGCTACTATCACACGTCACAATTCTACGAAAAACGCTCACTAATTTGACTTGGACCAAAATCCGACATAAACTTCCGACGCGCATAACTTTTGCGTCAAATATCGGAATCAAACGATTTCAACGGCTATACGTTCCTCTAGCAACCTAGTTTAACCCAAAAAACCAGAATTGGAAATGATCAACTTAAGCCAGGCCAAAACGGCCAAAAACAGAACTGCCTCTACGCAAAACAATGATCCGATTTTGATTTCAAATTTTAATTTCACAATTTCTACAAACAACTAGCCATATTTCACTCATATACTTCGGCCAAGCTCACCGGAAATGCAAGGAGGCCGAGCATCAGGAAATCGATAGGGCTAACCTTCGGTTTCCTTAAACTTACGACATCTCCCTCCTACTACACTCCAACCTTGTGGCCTATTCCATCAAAAATGAAAGCAGGCCGAGCACTAAGCTCGGCCAAAACAGAAAAAAAAAAAAAAAAAACGAGAAGGGCAGCAAGAGGGGAAAAGCTTACCGCGGCATCGTTGTGCACTCGGTCGAAGGGAGAACAAGACACAGCTAAGCACCTAGTCGCCGGCGGTTTCTCCCACGCTCACGTTCGTCAGCTAAAAATCAGAGCTCGAAAATTTTCTCCTTCCCTCGCGTCTCCCTCTCGGTTCTTTCGGCGCCAAGATGTAACAACCGAATGGCTTCCTCCCGAAGCCATTCGGTTGTTATATCTATTTTTTTTAAATAATCAAAATTACCAAAATGCCCTCACGTGTTTTTATTGTCCGTAACTTAGTTAAATTCTCGTCTTCTCGACTTTAAAATTTCAAAAACCATTATTAAAACTAGATTCCGAGTTTTATAACTTAATTTACCCATTAAAATATTTCCCGAAACACCAACCGATATTAAATTAAAAATTTCAGAAATTAGATTTAAAATCCAAAATTTTTTCTGGATTATTACACTCTCTGCATATCCGCAATCTCATCATCACGATTTTCATTCCCACTTGTAGATCCTTTTTCATCCATCTACAATAAATTAAATATCAATCAGATAAACGTTCACCACCAAGGCAATACAAGAGGTATTCTAAACATAGTTACTAACCCTTCCAACTAGTTACAACTATGATGTATAGCTCTAATACCAAGCTGTCAGAACTCGATTCAACGAGCCCCCATGATTTGAATTTCCAATGTGTGAAATAACTTAAATAAACTCTGAGTTTTCAAACTGTATAGATACGTTTGTATTTCTAACTAAATTCATATGTATTTTACCTAACATCTGAAAATAAGATATCTCTCAAACAGTTCATTACATAACATCAACCAGACATTCATCATACACTATATCCAATATCTACGCAGTTTACACAGTATGTATTTATCAATTTCTATTATTTACATCATTCTATCAGAGTTTTCTAGCAGAAACTAATAAAAATATAAAATGCGTATGAGTCACGACATGTGACTTTCCCCCGAAGACCATCAACCATGATCTTTCACCTATGCTTCATTGTACACTTTATCTTGCATTGGTTTCTCTGTCCTGGTAAATGTTCTCAATATCTGAAAAATATGAATATCTACAATAATGAGTCATTGACTCACCAAATAAACTAGCAACTATAGTAGCTAGCTCATACCATATCCACACTATCCAGGCTCATACGCCAATCTCCACCTAATCATGATTATTTTGAAATTATTTTGAAGTTATTTTAAATCAATTATATTTTGATTTGAAATCCATGTTATTTATATAAAAATGCATGTAGGTTCGTAATTCGAACCGTTTAAAATCCATTAACCAACTCCAAACCCATTAAAAACCCATCAACCACTTTTTTAAAATCATTATCAACAATTAAATAAATCTGATGCATTGTAGTAAAAATGCACGATTCAAAAATCATTTATTTCCATGAGATTTTCAAAACAGCAGTTTTTAACATTCAAATTGATATGTCAAAAATGCAATCTGCTTTAATCAACGCATGTGACTATCACACACGAAGAGGCGAGACCAGTTCAATGGGTTATTATGGTACCACTGATTTACTTCTTCCTCCTTCCTAAGTGCATGAAGAGGCGAAACCAGTTCAATGGGTTTTTATGTTACCACCACTTTTTTTCTCCCACCTTCCTAAATACATGCTTAAAAAAAATATTTATAAAGTAATGCTATGCATGTACAAACCACGCACTCACTTATGAATTTGATATTTAAAATTTAATATGTTCAATTCAATGAAATTAACATTTAAAATCAATGTTCAATTCAACATATGTAATCATTTTAAAAATTCTTTCGTTTCAATATTTCTTTAAAAATAAAAAATATATCATTCACTGTTCAATTTTTTGTAAAAACAACATCGGATTCATTTAATCGCTAATAACGACATTAAATTAGACACTTCAATATATCCATCTCAACTAAATCTACCAAAATATCTAAAACATCCAGATCCAAGTGGAAACAAAATTTATCTCCACCTATCAAGGTAATAAAGTTTGATCCAACTATTCTAATCGTTAGAAATATTTATCGTATTTGTCAGTTTTACCACTTTTCCACAAAGCTGCACCGAATCTCTTGATTTTTACGCCAACATGTTCCTCTCACCGAGCTGAACAACTTATCATAAAGGACGAGTTGATGAATCTCTATTTTTTCTTTCACTTTTTTTTCTTTCTCCTTTCTCTTTTTTTTTCTCTTGGCTCTTTGAAAACTCTCTCTCATTCCCCTCTCTTCTTTTTTTCCTCCCTCTCTCTCTTTCTTTTCTTGTTTTTCTTCATCCTCAGGTAGAAACCACCTAAATGCTTTCAAGGGTAAATTACCCTTTTAATAATACTTATCTATTTTTATAAATAGTGATTTTGTGGTTAATTATCATAAAACCATACTTATCTTTCACACTTTACCATTTTACCCTTGATTCTTTAATTATTTACCAATAAATCTATCTTAGTTCTTTCTTAATACTCATCAATTTTAATCTAATTCCAATTTAATTTATTTTAATTTAATTATCATAATTAATCTAAATTTTAATCTGAATAAAAATTAATTTTATACGTTTTGGTTTTATAGGGGCGATTGATCAGTCATGCATTAGCCGATCAATCCGCACCCGTTTAACGTTCAGCTTCCTAAAAAAAAAGAAGGGACGATCGATCGGCTACCCTTCAGCTCATCGATCGGCACTCATTTTGAAAAATTTTTATTTCTGCATACAATAGCAAATCGATGACCTATCCTTAGGTGATCGATCGACAAGCTCTCTGGATTGTCATTGCCGAACTCATCCATTTGGCGATCGTTGAACCTAATATAATTTTTTTATATTTTATTTTATTTTCAAATCGTCAAATTTTATCATTTTAATTTATTATTTTTTCAATATATTTTTTTCCAAATTTTAATTTATATCTCATTTATAATGTACATTTATAATTACAAATTTTATTATAAAACCTTCAAACTATTATACGAGGACTTAGATTGTAAAACCTTATTTAAATTTTAGTCTGTAATCTAACTTTTGGGTTAGGATTGCTTAGTTTTCATACACCGTTGGACATGGATTGAACTTTTCATTTTATTATGCTATTTGCTTGGAATTTTTTTAATGTGGGCTTGATTTCATTTATTTAAGATGGACTTCTGCTACTAATTCGGTTGTTTTTGGCTGGGTGATCGAATTTTCTTTTAGAAAATTGACTTGTTTGACCCTGCATTACTGCCCCTACCTCTCCTCATGTCGTGATAGTAATGCTCAAACCAATGCTACAATTATTCATCAAAGAGTCGACAACAAAACAAACATGTCTACTTTTAGTTCTTTTTTCTCTATACCACTTTTACGGTCAAGAAAGCACGAACAATCCAAAATTTATTTGTTTTTTTTACAGTAAAGTCAATCCGAAGAAGAAAACCTTAATGTGCATCGTCAAATTTTGAATTTAACCAAATAATTTAGGCAGAAAATAGACATGTTTGCTTCAAAATAATAGAATTTTGAAATAACTCAAACAACATGATTCAATTCACCGAATTTTCTAATTTAAACAATGAAACATGTTTCTCCTGACAGTATAACATGGATTTACTCTAATACCACTTGATAGAACTTAAATCACCTAAGTTCTATCATCTTAAATGGAAAACCTAATCCTAAATATCGTCATCCATGTCACAAAATTAAGAGATAAAGAGCAGAGTACTTGAATCCATTGGCAAAATCTGAAGCACAATAAATCAGATACAATAGTCTTCCGTTTTCACTTAGCTCTTCACAAGATCTGTCTCTCAAGGTGATAAAATCTCAAGAAAAGTGAAAGTTAGCTTGAGGAAATGAGGATCATAACCCTTTTATAAGTCTTTAATGTGTTATTACTATTTTACCCATCACAAAATAAGTAATGAAGCTTATATACTTACTATTAGACATGACTCATATTATCCTATATATTCTAAAACCTAAATATGAAACTTTTTAAAATCACTTTAAATGAATTTTATATTAAGTAATAACCATAATATATATATATATATATATATTTATATTTATATTTATTTATTTATTTATTTATTTATATATATTTATATTTATATTTATATTTATATCCACCTTATGATTGTCAAAAACCTCACACAAGGTAGTAGATGGTAGCAAATTTGTTGTCATATTTATCTGTCTTGGCTTCTTCTTCTTCTTCCTCCTCCTCTGCCAACTTCTTTTCCGAATCTTCTTCTCCCATTGAGACATCATTACTTAGCCTGAAAATGTTGGATCATAGGATAGAAGCAGGAGTGAGTATAACCATACTGTAATGGTAGTTCCAACTAGAGACATGGTTCAATTAGATTTGGTTCAATGTGAACCTTCACAGGTTTTTAATAAGAAAAATTGTTTTTCATGGTTTGAGTGCAAAATAAAAAAAAAAAAAAGACCGGACCAAACCAAACAAAATTCTTTAATAAAAAATCTGACCCAAACATGATTGATATCCTGTCCAAATTTGAAATTAACACGTGATTCGATTTAAACTCGATTCGAGCTAAATATAATTGTATTACTTAAGCTTCAAACTCGTTCAAATTGAACCATGGCCGCTACTAGGTAGAATGGAGAAAGGGGGGGGTGGGGTGGGGAGAGAGAGAGAGAGAGAGAGAGAGAGATGGGAATGACATAGCATGTGCTCCCTATCCTTGCATCATTATTGAACGCCACATTACTTTGTTGTCTACAATATGCGGTGGGTCCCCCCAAATGAAGGCAGACCCATCAAAGTGTGGCCCCCACCCCAGCCCGATTGATTGTATGATCATAAACAAGAAATTGGGGGAAACTAGGATTATGTTCCTTATCCACAAAACAAAGGAAATTACCATCCGACCCCACCATTCTTTGTCTACCAGATTAGACCCATACGGTGCATTGAACATACACCTCCACCCCTTGCATGCCTCTTTTAAGGCCTTGTACTTGAGACAAGTACGGACGAGATGGTTCATATTTATTGGAATGGAACCTAAACCTATCTCTACATGTGGGATTTCACATGCATTATTCAATCCCTCCTATTTTATTTATTATTTATTATTTCTTAATTAAAAAAAAGAAACAGGCTGGATAGAGTGAGGGTGGGAAGCAAGAGAGGGGGAGAGGGCGAGGTTGTGATCACATGGAGCCCCATTTCCCCAACACAACCAAAATCTCTCTCAATCCCAATGACTGGTTTCCTTCTTGGAAACAGCACCTTCTCCACCGTCTGATCGTCTCTTCCTTTTACTCTCCGGTGGGGCCCACTTGAGATGGCCACGTGGCGTCCATGCCATGGGTTGATCAGTGGAAGAGGCACATGCCCATTCATTGGATGAGTTGGCTTTGGCTTTGGCTTTGGCTTTGGCCTTCTTCAAGAAAGTCATGTCACCACATGTGCTTTCTCTCTCTGCCTTTTTTTTTTTTTTGTTTTCTTCTGTGGGCCCCTTCCAACTTTCATCCATGCGCGTGGGCAAGAGTAGCATTTGTCTTCTAAGAAGGATTTAATGGGTATTATCAATATTCTTAAGTGATTACTAAATTAATTAATTTCTAAGTTTTATTCTTTTTATTTTATTTTATTTTAGAATATAGTTGGTCTATCTCACTCGCTTAACGGGGCCCGTGCCAAATACTTGGGAAGGGAAGCCAAAACGGGGGGGCATAGCTGCGTTGGCATTGACATTTCCAGACCTCAACTATAGTTTAACACACTCTCCCTTCTCTTCATACGCTTCCTTACAGACCTCTCTCTCTCTCTCTCTCTCTCTCTCTCTCTCTCTCTCTGCCGCATTTCAATGAAGAAGACGACTCATTTCCGAAGAATCAGGCCCTCCTTATTCCAGACTAGGGGAAGACAGACCTACAAAAAATCCGCGATGGTTGAATCGGCGGGCGCATCTTTAGGAAAATTTGGAAGTTGGAGGGAGGAGGTGGAGATCGACTGCAGAACTGGAAGAAAACGAAGTCGGATGGAGCAGAAGACGCGGGAGAGCGAGGAAGACGACAATGGTGGGGGTTGCGAGTGTGAGAAGGAAGAGAAAGAGAATAACGAGAAGGACGAGGTGGAGAGAAGGATTGAGGCGTTGCAGAGGATCGTGCCGGGCGGCGATTCGCTCGGAGTAGACAAGCTGTTCCAGAAGACTGCTGGCTACATACTATGCTTGCAGCGCCAAGTGAAAGCGCTCAGAACGCTCTCTGCCATTTTGGAAACGTTGGATAAGGAAAAGACCAAGTGTGGTTGTTGATTTTGTGGATTTGTTCTGTTGTTTCCATTACACACCACCTCTCTCTCTCTCTCTCTCTCTCTCTCTCTCTCTCTCTAAGATGGCTAGCTGGGAAGAATGCCAGATTTTCTAATTTTTTCCTTTTTTTTTCCATAGTTTTTCTGGTGAAGAACAAACAAGTGTAGCTCTTTTCTTTTGTGAAGCGAAAAACCAAATCCGAACAAGAAATTCAGCTGCAGTTTTTTGAAATATTTCTGAACTGTGATTTATCTGCGCAACACAGTTGCTGAAAGCCTGGATTTCCTGGTGGACGAAAGGACCCCATTTTTCCTTCATTTTAATTATTATTGATTAGTTTTCGTGATCTTTTCGAGTCAAAACTTTGAAATATATGCAATCGGATGATACCCAACAGAAAAAAGGCTACACTAATCAATAACATTGAAAAACCACGTGCAAATAAAACAAACTTATCGACCCCGTTTTGTTCTGTACGAGTGCGCTTCCATTTAAAAAGCCTTTAAACGACGCCGTTCCAGTTGTCGTCTTCTCAAATCCACACCACATCCTACTTCTAGCGGTAGAGGGCTGTTCTGTAGCTTTTCCATTAAGAGAAAATTTCTGCAGAGCTTTAATCTTGGGGTGGGTAAGTGTGGAGTAATGAGAAGCAGCTCACCACCAACCCAGTAAGATGTGCTGGTTTTTTCCCTTCTGGTTAAACGACATTCTCCGTATTTAAAACTCCAGCAGACATATTGGTTTACTAAAACGAGAATAAAAGTTCGAACTTCTGATCTGAAAAATTAAATCTAACACTTTATTTTTACTCTGCAAATTGTTTCCTACAAGTAAGATCCAGAGCGTTCAAACATTTTTTTTTTTTGTACAAAACCCACCACGGATTAACATCCTGTTTTATAAATTGATTTGGTCGGTGCCCTCTCTCGTCTAATGCAGCCTTGTTAAACCAAAGTGAACCGTCCCGGCCTTCCTGTGGGCAGCCATTGACGCAGCTGCTGCCGCCGCATTTATGCTATCGAACTGAGCCTTGGCCTGTAAAAAGTTTGCGTTGTTTTCGTGCTCGGATTTTGCGCCTGCACAGGTCATGAAAAAGTGGTTGGAGTCGATGGCGATATCTGGCGTCATTTTGGACGGGATGGTTGTAAGAGTTGCTTGATTGGGTTCAGAATATGAGCCTTGATCTGCCTCTGCTCCACTTCTTTGATGATGTGCTGGGCTAGATTTGTGGTAGCAGTATGCGGGAGGGCCTGTTTGAGTCGGGAGGAATGTGCTTCTCATCACTGTTCTTGGGTCGTAAGCATTCTCGTATGGAACGACTGGCACAACAACTCTCCCTGGTTTGGCTAAATACAGAAACAAGACAAGTTCAAACCATTAAACTAATGTAACAAAGCATTAAGAAAAATCGACGACGAAGAACTAGTGGGCACCTGGTGAAATTCTTTGTTGCGGATGGACGGGCCTTGATATCATTGCAGCATTGCCTTCAGGATCTCTGGTCTGCTTCATGTACGATGACTCATTTGGAATCTGTCTGTCTTTAGGAGGGATTGTGTTGGAATGAACAGTAGTAGACCTGGTGATAAAAATAGATTAGGCATTATCACAAACGGACTATTCCAAACAAAAGAAAACACTTAGTAAAGTAGCTTATGCGTGGCGCTAGGATGAGAACGCCGCAAGCAAGATCGCTCACATATAAATAATTGATTAGCCATGCTGAGGTCAGAGATCGTGTTTACCTCGGAAGGGAAACGTGCTTTCGTTCAAGAGGGATTACCGGTCCATTTTTACCTCCATTTTCTTCAAGATGAGAAAACTGCTTTCTAAATTGCTCAACGGCACTGCATTTTAATTGGAACAAAAAAAAAATCAACATATCGATCACATTTCGAGCTATGATGCAAAAAAATGAAACCATTGCAACTTGAAGAACCTCGGATATAGAAAATTTGTTCTCTCAGTTCCATTCACGTAGTCATTCAGCAGTTGAGGATGGTACTCTAGTATCTCACGGAATATTAACTCTCGTATGTCTTCTTTTGTCACCCTTCTCCTCTCGAATTCAAACTCCATCTTTGTAATTGGCTGGCAGGAAGGCTCCCGCTCAATTTTCGCCAACCCTTTAAAATATGGATCTGCAAGAGCCTGGAGGTACACAAATCAAATTTATCAGCACATTTGTTCAAATGAAACTGAGTTCTACAGGCCATGAACCCACACCTCTTCTGCGGTTGGCCTGTCTTTTGGATCAAAAGCAAGTAGTCTCTCCAGTAACCGCAGAGCTAGAGGATCTGCATTTGGAAATTTTTGAGCAAAAGGTACAGGCTGCTTCTTCCTCATGCTGGTTAAGTACCTCCTAGCCTTTTCATTTCTTACCTGCACCAATTATAGGTGATTGTCAATACTCCAGCTATATATATATATATATATACATATTTGGATCACATATCTAAGATTGAGCTCTACCACACAACCCAATGCATGAAAAGCAGTCACCCTACCCGAGAAATGGTATCTAATAAAGGTGTTCCGAGAAGATCAGTCATTAAATCAAGTTGGTGAACAACATTTTTGCCAGGAAAAAGTGGTTTGCCTGTCAATACTTCAGCGAATATGCATCCAATACTCCATATATCAATGGCAGTTGTATACTGCATCAACAATACCAAAATGTCAAAGAAAATATTACAAAAATATGTGTTCTATACCTTAAGTCATAGAATTTTTAATGCGACTCTGTTTATAGTGGATTCAGGAAAATAAAATGTGAATAAATAAATTCTTTATTATGCATGTTTCTACATCTTTTTCATATTCCACCTACGAGGCTCCACTTATTCACACATCTCATCTTAAACAAATTATAATTTTGATCCAACGGTTCTTCAAAAAGAACGGGCATATGCCTCAAGTGCGAAGATTAGCTAAGCATTCTCACGTTCGAAGACTAGTTCTATGAACTAAAAAATTAAAAACAACACAAGATGCTAAACTCTTCCTAACAGCATATAGCCATAATCTATCATTAATAGAGTTTCATGCTCTTGATCTCCAGTTAACTTAAATCATGTTATAATGTCTACCTTCGAGAAAAAGGATCCACATAGCTCCGGAGCTCTATACCATCTAGTAGCGACATAATCCTGTAAATGTCACCAAGTTACACGGCAGGAAAAAAAAACATCAATTTTATCACATACACGCATGAAAAAAGAATCTGTTACTGCTCAAACAACATACTGTCCAAAATATAGTTGTCGGTGTGTCACTGAATGAAACTCTAGCCAACCCAAAGTCACAGATTTTAAGTTTGCAATTAGCATTCGCCAGTATATTCTTGGGCTTCAGATCTCTATGGTAGACATTTGCTGCAGCAAAATTCAATAAAACAAAATCAAATATCTTAAACATATCTCAGCCAAAACCTCAAACTCTCCCAATGTAGACTCTACGGACAGCACTTTCTTGGGGGACATTGTGTGATAAATACATAGGTTTAACTTTGCATGCTATAAGTTAACCAATATCTTCATTCCAACTCGTCTATCTTAAAAAGAACAATAAAATTCAGAAAAACCATGGTTAAAAACGAAAATTTCGACAGTAAAAACATTTTGAATGGGAGTCGAGACATAAGAATACTTCTGTAATTACATTAGAAGCACCTGTGTGGATATATTTCAATGCTCGGAGCAACTGATAAAGAAAAAACTGATAGTGTTCTCTGGTCAAATCATCATTTGCTTTAATGACTTGATGAAGGTCTGATTCCATCAGCTCAAAAACAACATAAATATCATTAAAGTCCCTTCGAGAAGGTGGCAACATAACATGTTTGATTTCGACAATATCAGGGTGCCGCAGGAGTCTCAGCAGTTTTATCTCACGAAGAATACGAGCAGCATCAGATATGTGTTCGAAAATGTCGTGTATCTTCTTTATTGCCACTTTTTCGCCTGTGTGAGTGTCAACTGCTGAACATACTACTCCATAACTTCCTTTTCCAATGACTTCTTGAATTTTGTACCTATTAGCATCACCGTATTCAGAGAAAAACTCTGCCTCTGAGGAACTCTGTGAAGAAAAAACCACAGCGACATTCAAATACATGATAAAAGCTCATCCCAGATTATTAGAAATCATATGTCATTTACATGAAAACAATAATAATGTCCCTAAAAAAGTCAGTATAAACGTGCAATCTACAATTAACAATCCTTAAATACAATCAACCAAATACTTTAGAAGTAAAAGTTTAAACAATGGCCACATTTGATGCGCCTAATTGCAATGAGAATAAATTCTTAATCCTTCCGGAAAGTCAGATACTGCAAATTTCTGTTGAAAAGAGTAGTTTATGGAAAAATTATTATTTTTACATACGAGAATAAAATTAAACAATAGAAGTAAATGAAATAAGAAATGGCATGAACAGAAAGAAAAATCATTGAACTTAATTAGAATCTTTACAGGACTTAAAAGGAAACGATTGCATCTCATGAACAAAGACAACAGTACGCAACAGCGGTCAAACTCTGAAAATCAAATTCCAGAATAAGAATGAACCACTTTTCTAATAAAGATGACGGCTTTAATTCGTTAATTATACATCATGCAGTGAAGAAAATAGCAAAGAACCTGATTCGAGCATGACCAGCAAAGGAAACGACAAAACACACAGCCATGTTTGATTCCAAATTGAAAATTCAACAAATTCCAAGCATTAAGAAAACAATTCTATGGATAAACACTTCTATGGTTGAATTATATTTGCATAATTATCATTTTCAAAATAATTCTTATGACGGACTAGAAATAGAGTTTCTCATAGGCCACTGTGATTGAGCTATTTTGCCATATAAACAGAACAAAAAAATCAAAGTCAACAGCCTATAAAAAACAATGACCTTCTTACGGTGATCCTGCTGCATTTTGTTGAATTCAGAAAAGAGACTTCAACAACAAAACTCAACTGGAAATCTCAAACAAAGCTCAGATCAAGCGCAAAGCACAATATTGAGGTCTCAAAATTTGTCGAAGACTTAACCACATTTCCCCCACCTACCCCTGCTTCGTATAACAAGCCCGAAATTCCACCTCACTCTCCGCCGACCCGAATCCGCCGCCGAACATACTAAAATCAGCCAAACCAAATCCCACATGCACTCCCGCACCTCCAATCCAAACAACACAAAATCAGTTACCATAAATCTACAGAATTAGAATCCAGTGAAAGAACTATTTGCATTTTAAAGCAGATCCGAATTGAATTCAATCCAATTTCCAGCGTCAGAAGCTCAGTCCTCCCAGTCAAAAGCCCCAGCTGAAGAAGACGAAACCCAGTTGCGAAATGGGTGCTCCAAGATCTGCAGCGCACCGACAAAGAAGGTAGAGATAGAGATCCAGACGTTAAACAGCATAAATCTAGAACAATACGGGTGGCTTTTCGTTAAGCTCTCTTTTTATGATTTTTCTTTATCGGTGTGCCGTATCCGCAACGTATGAATACTCCCACTCTTTGTTAGGTTGGGGGTAAGGTTACGTAATTTCATCGACGATAAAGGGTGATTTCCTAAACTCCTTCTGAGAAACAGAGCCTGTCGGCCGACTCCCGAGTTGGGTACAGATGTTCTAACTAGCTTACGTGGCCATTTATCATTGGTTAAAGGTGGAGTTAGAGTGGGCCACTCAATAGTGTGGTCCTGCTAGAGGATGCACTATAAATTCTGAATTTTCATTTTATCGAAGTTCCAATATATCAATCATGTAGTTACGTGCGACACCACATGGTTAACCCCGCCAACTTACCAAATTGGCCCTCCAAACCTAAAATCAATCGCAACTTATATATCCCGGTCTAGACCAACTCGACTCGCTTGTTTCCGAGTTGTGGTCATTTTGATTTCAATGTAAACTATCCGGTTCAATTTTCATCGGGGCGGGCACTCTTAATTTTTGTATCTAATTTTGGTTACAGAGTCGAATTCCCATATTAACCAGAGGCAAAAGTGGATATTATTAGAGTTAATTTAATAAAAGTGATCCAAACTCTTAAAAAACAATCTTTCAAACTAATATTGGTTGGTGATGAAAGGAAGCTGCACACCCTACCAAAAACTGACGTTTCATCCAACTTGAAAAGACTACGCATAATTTTAAAATTATTCTTCTGAGAGTGAAAAATAAAATAAAATAAAATAAAATAATTAAGACTCCCGATAATTATTAGATTACGATGGAATATATGTTACATTTACAAGGTCAAATTAAATAAATATACTAAAATAAATCACTATATATATATATATATATATATATAAAGACATGAACCAAAGAGGCGTGTACCAAGCTTGTATTTCAAATCAAGTAGAAAGTGATGCGTGTACAATGGTATTTAATGTACTTTGAATATAGAAAGTGTTCTATAGTTGATCATATAACGCATTAAATTTATAATATTTGCACCATATGAGATCCCTTTTACTATATGTGTCGACATGTGCGTCCGTGGCTCATAATTATATATTTTGTATGTAGTAAATTCTTTATTTCATTGGAAAGAAAAGAAAAAACAATCAGGTAATAAGTTTAATAATTTTAATTTATGGTTAAATACATTAAAATCACGAGCAAATGGAATATGAACACTTGTTCTTGGAAAGAGAGATCTAGGTTTTATCGTGTGCTTCTTCTTGGTTGCTATGACCAACGAGGATCATAACAATCTTACCTTTAACATCATAGGGACTATCACGGTCTTCTCCTCGTGCTCCTGATTTTCAAGTTCAAGCTTTTGGATTCTTATGTGAAATTTGAATGACTACATATTTCGATATTTATAATTGCATTGTAATGCATGAACTTCAAATATCCTCAAGTAAGATTAGATGTGACAAACAAGTCATCTAAGTCGAGTTAGCCATGACTTGAAGGTGGGCTTAGACAAAAATGTCAGATTGAGTGACCAGATTTTGGAGAAAACTCGATCACTCAACTCAATGTTAAATTTGACAACGGAAGAAGACTTAAAACAAAATGAAGTCTGATTCATGAAGAATGGGCCAAAATCCACCAAACAAAGTCTTTCCGGTACACAAGCAGCCATGCTACCCTGTAGCATCCAAACGGGACTGAGAACGAATTCCAACAAATTAGAAAAAGATTTCTTTAAGGTCGATACCATAAGGTACTGTCAGTTATGCTCACAATTTGCAAACATTTCTGAAGGCACCCTAACACGATCACGCCACCTCAAACTAACATACCTCCCTGGGCAAACGACACCAATAAGAAAGGAAACTTGACGAAACATTGATGGTATACAAGATCGAAAAACTATGAAATTCAGTGCGATCCAAAGCAAAAACATCCTATACAATAAGGTTTAAATACGGAGGATTCTAACAGAATTTAAACATGAAGCACCCAAGCCTCCAAACATAACACACACATCTAAGAATTCCACCTCGCGCTTAGCGTACCACTCATAATCACCACATCTTATGGTGTAGCAAAGCCAACCAAGTCAAGTTGAGTTGAGTTTGAAAAAATTCGACTCACTAAGTCTAGCGAGTTAAACGAGCCGCGCCTTTTAAACTCGCCCAAAAACAATATCCACCCGATCCAGGTTGCAAGCCATAGCTGGTATAACGAGTCAAGTATACATAAATATTTTTAATTTATATTAATATAATGTATATTTTTAAATTTTAATTATTAAAATTATAATAATTATTTATCATTATAATACCAAAATACAATAGTTAATCGCTTAATTAATAAAATTATATATTTAATATATAAATGACATTTATTTAAGAAAAAATTATATAAAATGATCTAATAAAAAATATATCACATGAATATAATTATAAATATTTAACAATTTCATCAGTACCAATTAAATAAATCTCATCCAACTAGATTTATATTCATTTAATTGTCAATCATACACAATATCTCAAAAAAATTAATTTATTACTTTTATAAATTTAAGATCGATAGTGTAGTGATTATTATGTAATCACTCTTAACACAATATTTTAAATCGTTCTCAACCCTACAATCTTATGCCCAGCGACATGTAAGATGAATATTATGTAAATGTGATGTTTTTCGAACGCAATAAATGTCATGACGAAGTTTCTAATTATTTGATTGATTTCATGTATCGAGTATTTTGTTGAAATGTTTTATGAATAATAATAAATAATGTGTATAAAGTCGCACATTTTATTACCTTAGTAGCGACGTTTCCAATAAACATACACATTTCACTTATATTTTCTTGAGGGTTAGAAATTCATAACTTAAAGAAACTTACAGTTACTTTTCTTCTATTTATTATATTTTACGTATTACATAATATATATATATATATATATATAATTAGTGAAATATATTGGGTTCAAATGTGATTATAAATATCTCCCACAATGCCACTTCTACTTATGATGTATGATTTGACATTGAATACATATAAACATACTAATAATACATGTATTACGAACCATGTAAATCTTTTTTATTTAGCAAGCAATATGATGTGTGATCATATTTCCTAAACATGTTCCAAAACTCACAAGAAACATGTATAAAAATTGCTCAAAAATCTAGTTTTGTCAACTATGTGGCTACATGAGGGCTACAACCCCAAATGTCGTCCTTTACTACAATGCTCCGTTGGAGAGTTGTAGTGCTCAGTCTATATTTTTTCATACTGTCTTGAGCGTTGTAGTGCCCAAATAGTGTTGTACAACCCAAAATTTGTCTCCTTGATTTTTAAAACTCAATATATAGCAATGAGAGCCGAGGAGTGTTATAGTGCTTAAACATCATAGCTCGTTTATCTAAACATAGTCTTCGTATAAAACACTATAATTCACAAAAGCACTTCAATTCCGTCCTTTCTTTCAACTATTGCAACCTAAATCTAACAAAGATCAACCATAAATATCAATATATAACTTCATAATCAAATTATCTCCACCTAAATCACGCAACAATCAACTTTGTTTAAAAAATACTTAAGCAAACAAATATTACCTTAGTTATCACCTTCTTTCTTCGCCTTCAAAACCTCATTGTTGGCTTTTTAGGATCCTTAACGGGCGAAGAACACTTATTGTTTATGTTCCAAACTCAACTCATAACCTCGTCTCACTACTTCTTCTTCTCCTCTATTTTCTCTCTAATTTTTCTCTTGCTCAACCAAGGAAGCATGACCCTAAGCTCTTTATTAGCTTCTCTTTGTCCTTTAATAGATTAAAATTATCAAAAGACAATCGAAGAAAGTATAATTACCTTTTTCCCAATTAAAGTTAATGTGAAATGTCAAATGTGCGCCTTTTAATTTTCATTGAATCACTGAATTATCAAATCTAATTACCTTAACTTATAATTAATATATTTATTTAATTTTGATTATTTTTAAGCTAATAACCGTAACTTATTATTTACAATCGATTAATCTTAACTAACCTATAATTATATCACATAATTAATTAGTAATCTTTAAGGTGACAGATGTCACCATTATGTTGGCTAATAATTATATTATGTCAAATGAAGTATTTTTTTTTCTGCTTCATGCACTTTAATTCTATCTTGAGTATCTATTTCCAACCTCTTAGAATCGAAAATCTCATTGTGACTATTTCTATGCAATGTGTTGACTTTGCAAATACATAATTTACATAATTTTATCACCTTATCTAATCAACTTGATTTGAAAATCAACTTCTAGCTTATGGTATCTATTTTAATATCCTAAAAGAATTTGAGATGCTTAGTGCGAATTAATACTACTTTTGTGCAAAATATCATCTTTTTATGAATACATCCGAATAATCTAATTATATCTCCGATTGATAACTTAATATGTCTAATATTATATATATTTTTACTTTGGAGCTATAATTCTAATTGTTAGCCAAATGACAATATAATGTAATGGTTTAACTACTTAACCGGCAGTCATTCGTCATTAATTACTATTTCTAATCATATTTTATTATCTTAATGTGATCAACATTGTAAATTTTAGGATGAAGTATGTGTTGGATGTGGCCAGTTTACCTTAAATGATCATCAAATTTTATATCGTGACTAATATGAACCTCGCCCTTGAAATTTCGTTAAAAGAGCACTACCCGTGATGTTCCCATCAAGTTTGCAATATCTTACTTGCTTGAACTCAAGGTGCAATATATACTTTACCCTCAATTCCAATCCACGCCATCACAGAGACAACTAAGATCTGGTTTACCTAGACATGAGTACTCAAGAGGAAGTTAAGGTCTCGGAAAATGAGAGAGAGTGTGTGTATCAAGAGTAATAAATAGAAATTTAAATTAAAATTTCAAATAAATATTATGGTCTTGAAAAAATAAATTATGATGAAATGCTTAACATATATTGCATCTGTTAGTTTAAAAACTCATCATATTATTTTTATTATAATTTATCTATTACTTTGTATAATGTAGATACTAATTAGCATATTTTAAATATCTACAACCAAACATATATTTAGAACAACACAAAGGTGTAAGATATAATTAGAGCTTGATTCCAAATAATCTTGGAATTGAGTCCTGACTTCTGTATTATTATATTTGCTATATGATGAGTTTTATAAAACCACTGAAAATTTTAACTTAAAAACTAGATAAACTAAGTCGATATCACACATTTAATCATGTACTAAGCCCTACATGGTACCATCAAAATTAAGACCAAACCAATAATATTCGATTTTCAATTTTCATTACCGATGCCATCAAAAAATTTTTAAAAACCGAACCAGAACTTCAGTTTCTGTTCTGATCCAGTTCTGATTTTTTCATTAAAAAAATATTTTTTTAATAAAAAAATTCCAAATTAAAAAAAAAAATCGGTGACTGGAATAAATAAGGAGGAAGTGATGTAATAAAGCTACAGCCGAAAATTTATTTGGTAAATTGCACCAAAAATATTAAAACTTTTTTGTGTAAAGTTGTTTATTTCTAAGCATTTTTTCCCCTTTTCTAAAGAAACTTTCCCTACAACAAAAGAAACATAAGAAAACGTGCAACACAATGAAAAGATCTGGTAAAGAGCAACACAAAATTAAAAGCAAGGATACACTTAGAAAACAACGCAAAGAAATGCGACAATATATTGAAAAACTAACACAATCAAATATTCTCGGTCACGTCCGAATAATCTTCCAAAAACTGAAGCACAATTAATGTAAAATAGAGGACAACGTGGAATGATATGAACGATGAGATGGAGATGGGTGCGAGGAATACCTGTTGCTATGTACTCAGAGAGCTTCGATTTAGATTGAAAGTGTTGGCGACAGCTGAGATTGAAGACTTTAATTTCGACTTCGGCGACAACGAGATAGTCCTTTCCTCTGAACTAAAGATTGAACTTCAGATTTTTCGACAAATTGAAAAATTAGGGTTCAATATTCAAAATTTTCTCTCTTTTGTGGTCCAATTTAGTTTTTCGAGTTTTTGTCATTAAACTTGAAAATTGAACCAAAATTTTTAGTTCTGCTAAAGCAGAAACGAAATTCATTTTTTTTAAAAGAAAAATTGACCAGAACTGGACCAAACAGGTCGGTTATGGTCCAGTTCTTCGGTGCGGGTCAGTTTTGTACACCCCTAGAGAAAATGTCCAATTTGCTATTGAAGTCCACTTAACCGCTAATTTGCTACAATTAAATAAAATTAACTTATTCTAATTATATTTGATTAATGGTAAACTAATAATCATGACTAAATCAATTAATTATTATTAGTTAATCTTTAATAGAATACTTAGTCATTAATTCTAAGGTTCTACGTGGCTCCACTCTATCTGTGAGTAATTTTTATTCTATAATATGTTGGATCATATAAAATGAAGTCTATTGTTTCCACTTTATGCTCCTCAATTCAAACTTGAGCATCCAACCTTCTAAAGTAAAAGATCACGTTTTGACTATTTTCATGCAAGGTGTTAACTTAATGATTGCATATCTTCCGCTTGGCATGAGTATTTAGCCAAAAGTTTAGCTTAATGTTTGTACTTGGCCTTGTTAGCTTCGTTTGTAATTAGCAACCTTGCTATTTGACTACCAAACCAATTGTTAACACATAAAACCCTAATAAAACTTAATATTACCTTTAGGGCTTAACCCTATTTCATTAATTATCTTAAGCATGCCCTCAATATTCTCTCTCACTCCATGAATTTATGCATGTACATTTGTTACTTCTATCACATTATTATCATTCTAGTGTTGTGATCCGCATGTATAAGTTTATTGTTGACTGACATGCATCGAGACTTTTGTCAAACAACCATCAAGAGATTAAGAGGTATTTAATTACACTCGGCTTAGTGTTATTGAAGACAATTTTCAAGTATGAGTCGATCTAAAAAAGGGAAGACCCTTAACTTAGGCTAATGTTCTAAATAAACCATGACGTTACATAATATGTTAAATGTCATTTTCTCCTCGAGTGCCGGATTAAGACACTTAGGACAACAAGATCGCTCTACTCCCAATTATTCTAAGAAGAAGTGATTGATGCGAGGTGGTGAGACACATTTTGTAGTATCTCTCGAAATGGATAATAGATTTATACAAACTCGCATATCCATATGATTTAGACGATTTGATTCGTTGATTTTGTATCATCAATTCATTATGATATATGAATAGTCAATTTGAGACAAATCTAATGACAAAAAAAAAAAAAAATAGGGAGAGAAAAAACTACTACACAATATAGAGAATAGAGAGAGATAGAAGGGAAGAAACAATGACACTTGAAAGCACGCGCATGTCAAGTGACTTTGACGTAGTGTATAAATACAAAATGTCGTTACTACATTATAATATTTAATTTGTTTCATTATATTTTATAATTTTATCTCGTTATTTGAGTTTAATACGTCCATCGTGAACTAGTATAATAATTAAAATAAAATATAAAATAATTATAATTATATTAATTAATTAGTATAGTAAAAACACCAGGTTACCTATGATATAATACTATTGACTTTAGTGTGCTATTTTCAAAAACTAAAATCTCAACCTACACAATTAGTGTTACTTCTCAAACAAAAATTAGCAAAAAGTGTACGTGCCCGCACGGATGCCTGACCGGAAAAGAGAAGTCGAATGTCACCGATGTGCCCATGCCAACATAAAATAACTTGTACTGCCTAGGCCCCACAGCCTCTTACCATACATCAAAACAACGGATAAGCTTTCCCCTCCATCACGATCACACCCTGCCCCTTTCGCTCCCACGTGGCCACGTGATATTGTTGAGAGCTCCACCGCCGTTGATTAATTGGGCCCCCACAGGTCAATGTAGGCCCACTAAGGAGTTGAACGTTAGCTTCACTGTCCACTCTTCATTGTTCCATGATAATGATTTGATTAATGATTAGTGCTCATTTAATTCAGTGCACAAAACACATGTAGCTTCAATTATACATTGTTTATTGGTCCAACTGACAAATTTAATTTTATATCCTAATTTTTGAAGCGAAATAAACTAAAATTTATTTGAGAGGTGTAAATAAATTTGTTTTTAATATTTTTTTAAGTATTTTCGCCAAGCCAAAGGACAATCTCATCACGCGGACGAGAACGTTGCATGATTCAAAACTTTGGAGTCTTTATGATGTTATAATGACATTAATGTTTGCTAGCGTTACTTGATGGGGACATATTTCTTAGATCGTTGTCATATGACTTTATTATGATGTTGGTGTCTATTGCCAAATCATGACCATATATTTTCGAGTCCAGCCTACTACTAACAAGTATTTAATGGGGCCTTCTCCTGTCTTTGATTGTTCCAGCCCATTTCCATATATTTTCAAATTACAGTTAATTTAATATATTAATTTTGTAGTTTTAGCTTAAATGAACAAATAAGACCCTAGAATAAAAAAGAAAAATGCTTGAATTATAACAACACTACCGATGGCTCGGCCGGGGAGAGGGCGTTATTTGCCCTCCACCTAAGTTGGGAATGACTGCCCAAAGTCGATCTTTGAGAACAACTAAGTTTTTTATTCTTGTACTTCGTTAAAATGTAGATTTTTTTTATGTGAATAATTATTCGATAAATATAAATATCATTGAGTAAAATCTGATTATAATTATTTTTATTTTTATTTTTATTTTTATTTTTATTTTTAAATAACAAAGCTAAGCTATGTAACAATTATTTTTTATTTATCCAAGCCAAAATATACAGATTAAATAAATTAAATATTTCAGCTGACATGGATAACTATAGTAATAAATTAATTTGAAAAAAATAAAAATTGTAAAGGTTCCTAATTTAAAAGGACTAAAATATGTTTTATTGAATATTGTATTTTAACAATGTTGTATATGTCATTTTATTTAATTATTGATTAAATAATATATTATTATATTTGATTAATTTCAATTTTAATTTAATTAATTTACTCCCTCCCTTCCAATTTGCCAATGTTTTCTCTCTTACAGAAGAGTTCCCGGCGAGAGTAGAGGAAGTAGGAGAAATTGATTTCTCTGCTTCTACGTAACTCTCCCTCCTTCCTCCATTTTCTTCCCCTCCATTATCCTCTAATTTCTTCGCCAACATCTGTTTCCGGGTTGAATTAACCTACTCTTCAATTGCTAATGCGCTTCCTGGTATTTTGTATAGCTTTTACTTTCTTTTATTTTTCTTCTGAATTGCTTGAGGTATTTCGTTGTTTTTTGAAAATTGGGTTGGTTTAATTTCTAGTTATTGAAGATTTGCATGCGATCGGTGCGCTGATAGATTTTGCTGGACTTTTCGATATTTAAATGTGTGTGAAATTGAAAGCAAATGCTATTGAGCTGGTGGAAGTTACTGGTTGTGTTGAAATGAAGCTGCTTTAGTTCAACGGTTATGGTAAAATTAGGGTTGGACGGCCGTTGACTAGGAAGTAGTTGAATTATATGTGCTCGTGGTCTTTTCGGTTCTTTTTTCTCAGCGATCAACTTATCTTTTTGGAAATCCAGTATTTCGAACTTGGTACCAATTTGTTTTTGCACGACGTCTTCTCACACTGTTAGATTTAGACTATCCACGTGCCTTTCAAAATGCTCATATGATTAGAAATATATCAAATTCCGTAATTGATTTTTAAGAGTGAAAGTTATAGAGTCGAATGTAATAGTCCTCGTCCAGACCTTGTCAATCTTAGCTTAAGATTTTATGAAGGTGGGGGAGGGAGTTGGATGAAGAAATCTTGGCTTGAGATTGGTCGCACACTATGCTTGATGGTGCATGCGTGAAACAAGCAAGTTTTAATAAAGTGTGGGGCTTGATCTTTTATCTGGCTTTCTTGTTAACTAGACCAGGTGAATATGCATGACATTAAAGTTCGTTCGTTTAAATTTTCTACTGAGGGAATAAACCTGGCTGTGAACTAATGATGCATTTCAGCTGTGAATTTTCAAAACTAAGAGTTTAGTGAAACTTAATGATTGATTTCTTTGTGTGGAAATGTTTCAGTTAGCTCTGCCTCTATCTTGAAGTGCGTTGCAATTTACATTCGAAGTTTATTCGCATACTTCTATTGGCCTAATAACATTCACAGCTCAAGTTCCAAGTTCGTTTATTTCTTTGTCTTTGCAGAGGGTAGAGATGTTTAACGAGCAGGCTGGCTCGCTAGCCTGGCCGCTCGAATTGCTACAGTAACGAGCCGAGCTTAAACTTTGAGCTCGCGAGCCCACCAGAGACCAAACCAAACGAGCGAGTCAACGAGCAGCTTCGTTTGCTCGGCGGACCAGGCTCGCGAACCAACCCGCCCCCTCCTCTCCCCGGCGGCCAGTAATTTCAACTTTTTTTTACAAATAAAACAATTTTTCCATTACAAAATCAACGTTTAACTGAGTTTAAACAAAAAAATACTTAAAAACTTCAACATTCAAGGAAAAAAAATTGGGGAGAAATTTGGACTTACGGATGGATTTTTAGTCACAAAGTTGACGAACATCAAAAGAGGGTTGATTTGAGATTTATTTCGTCGAAATCGGTTCCGATCTGCCAATTTTTTCTTTCCTCGTTCTTTCTCTCTTGTCACCCCTTTCTGGTTTTCGCGGCGCCAAAACTCAACAGAAAAGAAAAAACTTTTTCGGATTTTTTTTGCTAATTTTTTTCATTATAATTAATTATACTCGGTTGTCGAGTATGGTGACGCATCGCCCAAAGAGGGGCGACGCATCGCCCAATGGGGCATTACGTTGCCCCAAGAGTGGGGCGATACATCGCCCCACTTGCTGGAGTGGGGCGATACATCGCCCCCAGTAGGGCGATACATCGTCCCTTGGGGCGATTGATCGCCCCACTTCTTGGGGTGGAGTGGGGCATTGAAGCACTGTTCACGTGAACAGTGCTTGCATTGATACAGTTCATGTGAACAGTGTCTGACTATTAACATGAATAGTGTAAAAATATTTTAATTTTTTTTTTTTAGTTTTAAGGATAATTTAAACGAATAGTTCTATACTGAATACAAACGTTTCTGCTACGGATTTAAATTATTTAAAAAATGTCTAAGCTTTTCAAAATGTTGTCAATTTATTTTAAAATAAAAATATATAGAGAAGTTAGTGAGTCGCGATCTGAGAACTCTACGGTTTTTGAGTCGTGATAAATTTTGTTGAAAAAACATTGTGTTTTTTTCTATAAAACACCACCTTACTTACTGTTTGAATTAAGTGACTCTGGAACTGAGTCAAGTGATAATCACAGTGTGGTATTTATTCATTATTTCTTTTGATTGGTGATTTTTGGTATATCATTGTGAAAATTGGATGTTTGATAGTTTTTTAAGGTTTTAGTCAGTTTTGATTTCTCGTATGATTAGTTTTAGTGTTAGTGTTCGAACGAAAAGAACAAAGACATCTGATGTTTGAAATTATTTTAATATTGTTAACGATGACGATGATAAAAATTCTAAATATAAATGTAATCACTGTAAAAATTAGTGGATAGCGAGAACATCTAATTCTTCTAGTATATATTTGATTATTTTCTACTTTTATTTATATTTAATTATATTGTGTTATGCACTATATGTTTTTTTTATCTTTTATTGTAGTTTTGACTTTGATATTTTACATATATCTTGTTATGCGTTACAAAAAAAAAAAATTTTTTTAATAGTAATTTGCAGACAAGTTTAGAGAGAGAAGAAGAAGAAAAAAAAACGGAGGATCAGAACCGAGACCAGAAATCTGGTCCGGTCCTAAAAACATTTTTGGGTTTATCGATGCAAAAATTTAAAAACCAGATTTTAATAGTCCGATCTTAATTTCTCTAAAAACCGGACCGTCCTGACCATAATCACCCCTAAGAAATAGTGACTCGTACAGTTCGAGTTGTTTTTATCATTAACTGATAGTAAAATGTTTGAAAAACTTATATTATATTAATATAAATTGAAAATATTTATATACGCTCAGTCCATTAGGCTCGGCTCGTTAAACTCGTTGGGTCAGCTCGGCTTGGCTTGGCTCGTTAGGCTCGTGGCTCGCGAGCCGGCTCGGGTTGAAAATTTTTTGGGTCAGCTCGTTAATCTCGTCTCATTAGACTCGGCAGGCTCGTTAGGCTTGGCTCATTAGGCTTGGCAGGCTCGGCGAGCCAAACCTTTTCAGGCTCGGCTCGACTCAGCTCACTTGTCTAACATCTCTAGCAGAGGGTATGAAGAATTGGAACAGCAATCCGAGGATGCTTTCTGGGGATCTAAAGGTATTCTTCCTTTGGGTTATTCTGGTAGAATGTTAAGTTGTCTCCTGCATTTTATTGATATGTTAGCAATGTACCCAACATATGGGGGATTCTTTAATTGTGAAAGTCTTTCGTAGAATGTCATGTTATCGTGGGCGATTATCTTTGCAGCTTCAGTTGGGAATTCTTTCATTGACGTTGCCAGGAAAGGGGGCAGTGGCATATGGGGGATTTCTCGTGGAACCAATATTTATCAAACATCATCTGATGCTAGTTTATTTTCCAGCCCATTGCCAGTCCTTTCACATGAGAAGTGTATGCTTGCATCATTATCTTAGGTTACTGTAGTTTTCTTTCACTCAAATAGAAAATGAGTTTTGTTTTACAATTGCAGTGAATTTTATTTCTGAGATCTGTGGTCAACTGGTTGATGGTGACTTGCCTGCACTAAATGACATAGTCCGAAAGCATGATTGTGAAGATCCCGATGAAGAAGCTGAATCAAACACAATTGGAAACCTGCTTCTTGGTGATGATGATCTTTTAACCGGTCTAATGGATGATTTTGACTTGAGTGGGTTGCCTAGTCAACTTGAGGATTTGGAAGAGTGTGATCTCTTTGGCAGTGGAGGTGGAATGGAATTAGATTTTGAATCACAGGAGAACTCTACTCTTGGTTTTTTAAAGTTAAATATAGCTGATAACAATGGAGAAAATGGTCATCTTGCTCTTCCAAATGGCGCTGAAGAACATCCATTTGGTGAACATTCATCAAGGACTTTATCGAACTTGTAACCATTTCTTTTGAATCCTTTAATGTGTGAATTTTAATTTTGAAAAATACGAATTGCCTGTAAGTCCAGTCAAACTATTGACTATACTCTTCAAGTAATTAGTTGGTTCCAGTGTGAGGTGCTTTCTCGTTATGTTATGGTATTGTAATTGTCTCACATCCATTTTTCTATGAACTATTTCATTTGTTGGTTTTGTTTCTTCTAAGCTTAATGATTATGAATTGCTTTTCTGTTCTTTAGCAATATGGTGATGTTAAAACTTTATATACTGCATGCAAACTTCGTGGATTTGTCATGATATCATATTATGATATTCGTTCTGCTCGAATTGCAATGCGTGAGCTGCAGAACAAGTCCATAAGAAGAAGGAAACTTGACATTCATTTTTCTATATCTAAGGTTTTCATAATTTGATTGGCTATTTTGGTTCTACCATCTTCAAAATAATATTTTTTTTTTGCCTTCTACATTCAGGTTAATCCGTCAGAAAAGGATGTTAATCAGGGAACTCTAGTGGTGTTTAATTTGGATGCATCTGTGACAACTGATGATCTTCTACAAATATTTGGGGCTAATGGGGAAGTGAAAGAGGTGCATATTCTTATCTTTGAAAATATATGTTTCAACCACGTTATAATGTACTGAACGTCTTTCTTCGTCGTATAGTTGGTATAAAGCTCTATGTCATGCAAATTAGGGAAACACCACAGAAGCAGCACCATAAATTCATTGAGTTTTATGATGTTAGAGCCACAAAAGCAGCTTTGATAGTGTTAAATAGGAGTGATATAGGTGGGGAAAAGGATAAAACTTGAACCAAGTCGCCCAGGAGGGGCACGTCGAAAGTAAGCTCTGAGGTGCTCTAATTTCAAATAAAATGTCGCACCATTTATTAAAAAACTAATATCACATCCAAAAATGTATATTTTTTTTTCTCTCTGTTCCCAAGTTAAAGGCTAGTACTTCTCGTATAATAATGAATTTTTACTAGGTTTTAGATTTCATATGTTACTTTCGACAGGTTTTCATTTTTTCTTTTTATAATTAAATCTCCATTTGTATTATTATATAATTCAGTGTTGCAAGAAACTTCTTTTCTTTATATTTTATACTCCTCTTCTTATTAACTCTCTCTTTGTAAGAAACTTTATGGTATTTGTATTCATGTCTTGCTTGATCCAACAACTAAGTCAAGAGCTAGAACAAGACGAGATTCAAAATTTTCGACAGCAAATTGGTTCACCGTTGTCGAATTCACCTCCAGGTAATGTAGACAAAGCTTTTATACTCATTAAATCAGTATTTGATATGTAGAATGAAACTCTTATCTTTATTTTATTCTTATTTGATTAATCAATTAATTTTTCAACAACTCTATCTGATTATGATAGAGAATGATATTTAATCAATGAATATTTGATTCTTTTTTCAACTTGAAGTTGAAATTGATTTACAACAATTGGTTCATTTTTGTCTACGTTATTAAGCCTCGTTAGCACTCAATCATTATAAGATAATCAACCATTTTGTAGCTGGTCACTGGGCTCAAATTGGCAGCCCAGTTGAAAATAGCTCTTTGCGTCCTTTTAGCAAATCCCCAGGTCAGGGACCTTCTAGTTCCCATGGACAGCAATCACTTACCTGGTTTGGCTTCTATTCTGTCGCCTCATTTAACTAATTCTGCAAAAATGGCTCCTATTGGAAAGGACCAGAGACGGGTTATTCATGGGAATGAAATATTTAATGACTCTTGTTTAGCGCAAGGAACATTATATCACAATCATCGATCCTTTACGGAAAGCTACTTTAGCACAAGTCCTAGACTTGCATCTTCTCTCGGTGATTCAAACTCCAAACCTTCAAGCATTGGAACATTATCTTGTCCGCAGTTTCTCTGGGGAAGTCCCACCCCTTACTCCGCTCATGCAAATTCTGTTGCTCAGCCAACATCAGCTGTGAGGCAACCATTTACATCAAGTGGCCAGGGGCAAGCATGTGCATATGATTTCGACAACCGAAAGATGCATATGCTTACCCTATCAATGTGTAAGATAAGAGTCTCATAACTTCTGGATGGCTGAGAGATGCAAGAAAAGCCACATGCTGGCCCCGGAGATCTTGAGCATTGTATATATATTTGGAAATCCAAAATCGACACATTGATAACTGTGGGTTTGACCATATTCTTGGCCTTGAGGTATCGGGTCAAGTTCTGACTGTTACACCCGCATTTTAAGCATGCAAATTAATTGCAGAGATTAAAGAAGAGGTAAATAAGCAATGTCTTCTATTGGAGGCTGAGTGATTATTTTGTAGAAATTGTGACATACAAAAGAATGGACAGCGCTTTGGGAGAGTTTGATCTGTAGCTAGAGTTTGATGCACTCTTTTATTATATTCTTTCTTTTTTTCTAATGTTGGCTTAGGACTGTTCACAAGGTGTATAGTGGGGAGACCCTTTCTTCCTATTTGACACATTTATTGCGTAGCCAAGACACATTTTATCTGATGAAATAATTGGATGTATAGTTGGATACTCTCTCTCTCTCTCTCTCTCTCTCTCTCTCTCTCTCACAGTGTGTTGTGTTTGATATTGTGCAACTCAGAGTTATGTTGGCCAGAGGCAAATATGTTAAAACACATTTTATTTTATGCCAATTTTAATATGGCTGAGTCAAAGTCTGCATCTGATTGCATTACATATTAGACTATTTCGCAAAGGAGACAATGCCTGGTCTTTCGAATCTTTGAACGGATTTTGGAGTATTCCTGCTCAAAACACTCTAAAATATTTGAGGTCATATTTGCAGAGCATCGGCTATGGATTCTGCAAGACTCAAGACTTCAAAAGGAGCTTTGTCGGCAATGGCTTTGACAGTGCGGGGGCAAGAATCAGTGATCCAAAAGTATGAGAATGCCAAGTCAAGACCTTAAAAAGAAGTACACGAACAAATTAGCATGCCATTATGCTAACTAGGATGATAGAGAATGCTTGTTGAGCACATCTAAATACTCACCATCCTTATGAATAAATCGCTCCCACGAGCATTTCGGGAAAACACCGTGGGTCACATATGCGCTTACCTTGGCTGCGCCATGAGCAGCCAAAACTTTCTGGATGGAAGGAAAACGAAATATATTGATTAACTCATAAAGACGAACAGATTAAACTAAACAAATTCAATAACAAGTTCAATGAAAATCACTACCGATGTAAGCACCAAGATAAAAATGCATAATTGACCGAGAAATTTCCATAAATCCAGAGAACATGTAATTCTAGTGAATGTATTGTGACTGGCAGAGAGGTACCTGGCACTCAATCAGTGTGCCACCAGATTGAACCAAATCATCTACAATTACAACATGACGACCAGCTGGAATTCCTTCCTTGATCCGAACTATCCGCTTTTCACCTTCACGAACCTTTGCACACACAACCTGTTGCTGAGCATTTTTAGATACCTGGTATATGCAAGACATATGCTTGTCTGATTCGATAAATAAATATACATTCCTGTAAAAGCTGAAACTTACCATGGGATAATGCTCCAATAGCTTGTGAAATCTCTTCCATGCACCATCATCGGGGAATGCTATGACTACCTGGAACATAATCAGAAAGTTGGTTAGATATCATGGACGGTAACAAAAAGTGCAACAGGATTCTGAGAAAAGTAACGACATTTTCGGAATCAGGGAGCTGGTGCAGTCGTTGCTTTAAAAGAGGGATCCCAGTCTCGAACAATGGCAAAACATAATCTCCAAAATAAAATCTTTCCTGCGTCAAAAATGCATAAGTTGCAATGCTTACAAAGAACCACATTTAGTGGAATAATTAACATATAAATGCAAACATTAACCAAGACTCTACACTACACCATATAGATAGAGATCAAAGTTGACTATTAACACTCACGTATGCTTTGCAAGCAAGTTGGTTGAGGAATGAAAGCATCGTAGAAGTAATCAATAAATATTGGAGCCCAAGGATAACAAGTTTGACACCCAAACAGGAGCCATTTGACCAGAACATACATACATAACCTCTATAAACTATGAACTTTAAACATCTTTTTATCGATAAAAATTTCAAACAATCAATAATCTTCATCATGTTTGTACAATGCATTCTGGTTGAAATACCTACCATGAGATTTGAGCAGATTTAAGGGGAACGGAATCCATTAAAAACAAAGTGGAATTTGCACAAAAGAGATGTTTAAAGAAAGCTCGACAATATATTTTTTTTCTCAGTAGTAGAATTCTTTATTAGAACAAATATAATTGAATGCAAGGGGAATTCGAGCTAACAAGCGATTATGCACATTAAAGAAACTCAAATAAAGCAGAACATAAAACTCAAAATATTCAATAGAAGTTAAACTCACCTGAAGAGCATGTATGTCATATATCACTACACTAGTTGGACCACCTCTCGAAATAGGAATGTTTGTTAACATTCTTGCCATGGTAAAAGCAGTTGCCACATCACCTTCTTCCTCCATCCGCTCAAATGAGCCAGTTGGAAAGAAGGGCAACACCAATGTGAAGGAGGCTGCAAACAATCTCGGGAGATTGTATATGACAGATATCTGTTCAAAGATAACTTCTGGATGGCTGAAAGATGCAAGAAAAGCCACATGCTGGCCCCGGAGATCTTGAGCATTGTTTATATATATATTTGGAAATCCATCATCAAAGGTCCTACAAATCAATTTGGCTAGCTTAGAAAACAAGTTTTAGAAGAGTTTTTGAACATCATCGTAAAACCTTAAAATAAGAAGGAATAGTTTAAGTCAGTCACAGAAATGATATATTGATTTCTTGTTAAGATTCGAGGCCACTTAATCAGCGGCTTCCAACAATTTCAAACTCAAGTCATTCACTTTTCACCAATTTTGAGCAAGTACTGGACCAATTTAGAGAAAAAATGATCAATGATACAGCCACATATGTATCACGAAACTAAACTAATCACAGTAAAATCTAGTGGAATTTCTGACGGTTTAAGGAAAAAGCATGGGTGAAGATCAATCTGTGGAAAAATAGGACCATACCAAGAAAACCGAAATGCGTAATACGCTTCACTACACCTAACACTAACCAAACCCCCAATTCAAACAAAGATGCAAGCGTTTACAGTGTATTGTAAGAGAAGAGACCTCCACTTGATGGTTTGGAGCGTAATGGAGTCTGAATGAGCTGCAACTTTACGAGCTAGGTCTTCGCATTCAACGCAGTAGAAGAGGTGCACATGCTTCTTTTGCGGCTTCGCCATCAGTATTTTCAAGCTCAGAGCGTTGTCTACGAGAGAGACTAGAGAGAGGGGGAGAGAGAGAGAGAGTCAGTCCAAGAGCAATGGCCGCAAATGGGAGGCGCCAGCGTCACTTCTGGTATTCCGGTAATTAACAAAATAACCCTTTATTTATTACAGGATAAACAAATTTACGCTTAAATATTTTTCATCGACAAAATTGTGTTTTAAAGTATGATTATGTTAATAAATTTACTCTAGTCCACTATCCGTCTCGAGCGAACTCATGTTCCGCAATTTATATATTAAATTAAAAAAATTTAAAGTGATTATCTCAGAAAACATATCAAATAATATTAGATTTTTTTAAAATTTTTATCACATATTCACCATATCATTGGAAGATGATATAGAAAATTTCGTGATTTTTAACACTTTTACTATTTATTATAATTTTTAAGTCTTTTTTACAAAATAATTTATTAAATTGCTTATGTTGTCAAAAAGTTATTAAACTTTATCAATAAACTCTTCTTGTACTCTCAATTTAAAACTGCCAAATGACTAAAAAAAGAATCTATCATGCATTTATATGTATTCTAAAAATTAAAAGTATTTATCTTATCTTTTATGAAAGTCTAAGAATAAATACATGATAATTTTATATTTGCTAACCAGTTTGGAACTCTAAATGAGAGCATAAATTTTAAATAACATATGTAATTTTAATGAATTATTTTTTTAAAAAAACGTAAAAATTATAATAAATCGTAAAAAAATTAAAAATCACGAAACTTATCAAATTATCTTTTCATGAATGATGAACATGTGATATACATTTTAAACAAATTTGTTATCGTTTAATATGTTTTCTGAGGTAGTCACTCTAAATTTTAATTTTAACATATAAAGTAGAAGTTATGATCTCACTTGATACGGTTTGAACCCCACAAAGAAAAGGTTAGTGCATGGATTGTTAAGAAAGTGGTGCTCTCGGTTAAATCTAAAAACACTCAAAATTACCAACGGAGAAAACTTAACAAATGGGGTCCAGAGGCAATGAAATTTAGAGAAGACATAGTATGATAAGTTAAAATTAAACCCTGCAAATTTCGTGTGAAAAAGATGAGAAACACAAAAGTTATACAAAGGCAATCCATAACTAGTCCGAGAGGCAACTTGGTGCACCTCCGGGTGTTGTAAAGTTGCTTGGAAGATTACAACGACACAAGATCAGTTTGGCTCACATTTTTTCTTGTCTAAAGTCTTAGACAAGATACAGAAAAGATAAGTTTAAGAGCTTCTAAGTAAGCTCAAACGTAGAAGACAATGGAGGTGTAACTCCTCTTGGAAGTAAATCACAACCGAGGCAATTACCTTACAATGCTAAGGCTCGAGCGTTTTCTAATAACCTTCAATATTGATCATAAAAAAATTGAATACAATGTCTAAAAAATATGTTTAAATATGCTAGGGGAACTAAGGGTTAGGTTGGACAAAAGAAAAAAAAGAAAGGATTGTTCGGTATTGATCCATCCGTCCGTGTAAGTGTGATCCTTCATCTTGACCATGGAGATGGCTCTTTGTATGCTAAGTTGTATTGAATCTCATGGAGAGGAGCGTTGGTCTTCAGACACGATTTCAAATAGAAGAGGGCGCGCTTGCTTTTGAAAGGACGAACTCAAGGAACAGACTTTATGTTTGGGGTGCATGTTCAAGAAAATCTGTAACAAGCTCTCGGTAATGGATCTGGTTGACTAAGCAAATGACGTCCAAATTTCACGATACAGCCCATTCTGAAAAGCTCAAAATGTTGGCTACAATCTTCAAGAAGGGACTTTCAATAATAAGGTTGGCAAGACTGTCGAATATGTTAATTATGCCTCTGAGGTCATATTGATGGCCGTTTTTGGAAAGTCTAATGATTAAAGTTGTTTTACCTTTGAGGCCAACAACTCCTTAATACCCTCTAATGCATGATGAGATAATAAAAATACAAGTTAAATAGACTTAAAATTTGCCTAAACTCAATGGAAGTAATGGATTACGTAGAGTTGTCAAAGGGAAGATAAATTCTATTTTCTGCTATTCCTATGCTCAATGAAATTTGGGAAGTTTCTTCTTTTATGTCCATGTTAGCATATTGGTGGTTTATTAATATCTTGCGGTATCGGCTCCCATTACAAATGATCCATTAGTGCTTCCAAGTGCTCCATTAGTTCATCATCTGCAAAAAGAGAACAATAATTAATAAAAATGCTAGTAAGATTGCGAGACATAACCTTGTCAACGTGTTATGGACCTTCAGGGTGTATCATCACTGGTCAAGACCAACAGTCCACTAAGAGTAAGCTTGTAAACAAAATCATAATTTAATAATAAATTTGTTAACAAAAAATAATTTAAGGGCAAAAAATATTTTGTAAATTACCCTATATTTATTTAAGTTTTTTGGATATTAATTTTTAATTTATTGATATCCATTTTTAGAGTAAACAATGAAAAGAAATTCATTTTAGTGAAATCTTTTAACTAATAAATCATTAAATTATACATGAAAATTACAAGTTACTATTTTTCTGCCACAGTTACAACCACATTGAGATAGAAGAGGGCGAGCAAGTGGAGGAGGATGTCACGCCTTTCCACTCCTTTTGTCGCACGCAAAATGTGGTTGGAATATTAGTTATAACTTGACTATCGGTGAAATTAGTATTTCATATAATAACACGTACCAAACATGCTGTTAATGTACTCACAAAATGCTCTAATTACTAATTCATTTTCTTAGATTTAAACAAATTTATTCTAACTTCTACATCCAATTGCAATAGTTAGACTATGTACTAAAAAAGAGTGAAATATGTTTGAATGTTGGAACCCGAGGAGTTAAAAAACAAGGATTACCTAAATCTTGGAACTAGCTTATGACGACTATAACAGATGAGTGATCGAGAATGACGTTCCATAGAGTGAGTCTCACTGCGTAGCAATAGTAGAGGTGAGTTGGCGAAAACGAAGGTGAGGCGTGAACGGTCGAAAATCGAAAGTCGAGATCATGAATCAAGATTCAGGCAAAGCAACTGGGTGAGCATCCGATAGAGTTAGGGGTGAGCGCAGTTCAGACTGGTGGCTATCGATTACTCCTCCGAGTTTTGTCTGAAAAAACCGTAGATTTGTTCCAATTTAAATAAGAATTTGTATGAATAATTGAAAATGACAACAACAAAATCGATAAGGATATGGAGAAAATTTGCTTACCAAAAGCGATTCTTCCTTAAAGCTTCGATCACCAAACGATAATCTTATGAGAGGGGGAGGTAGCAGTTCAATTGAGGAAAAAAGTAACGAAGAGGGAGGGAATAAGGAAAAGAAAAATTTTCTTTTCTGGATTACAAATCAAAAATCAAAAAATAACTGTGAGTAGGTTCTTCACTATTTTTTAGATTTTTTATATCCCGACTGTGAACCAGACTCTAGACCATGAGATTTTTTGTATCAAAACTATTTCTGAACCATTTAAGTAGAACCGATTCCACCCGGATCGAATTGTTTGGTCCGGTTCAATCCTACAGTCTTGGTTATTTCTGCCCACTCCTAATAAATAAAATATATTTTGGTTTGAAAAAACTGTATAATATTAAGGTTATTTATTTATACATGAGGACTGAGGCTGCTCCTCTACTTCCTCGTATACGGCAGTAGCCGCCCATGAGGGTTGAGGCTGCCGTGTTCTTTAGTCATCCTTTTTTATTTATATTTATTTCTTAAATATTAATTTTATAATTTAACTTGTTATTGATTTATTGACGTAAGAAATTTTATAATTATTTTTTACATATTTTAATTATTTTCCTAATGAATAAACGACAAGTTTAATTTACGTCTACAAGCTTGCATATATTATGGATGTTCCAATCGACCAAATTTATAGAAACAATAATGTAACTTTTCTATTTTGCAACGCACAAAACAGAAACCATAAATAAATTAATAAAGGGGAAAGTGCAATGCACTCTCCATGTTTACAGATAGGTGATAACTGATATTCTGACTAATTTTTATAAACAAATTAGTTCTTATTCCTTTGGTCATCACCAAATTGGTGGTTTGCTTTTTATAATATTGAAAGAAAAAATACAGATCAAATCATAATTAAATATATAGGAAACCACTTTCTTGAATATTTGAATAAAACACGTCTTTTAAGTTATTTTTTTCTCTCCAATTCTCTCATTTCCGTCATTTCATCCTCGACCTCAACCTATGATCGGAAAATTAGATTTGCACCATCTTCACCAAAATCCTATTTAATGATACAATGTACTTTTCATGAGTTTGGTTTAGGCTTTTGGAGCTCTCAAATGGGAACGTCAACTCGTTAGATCGCCTGCTCAACTCGTCACAGTAACAAGTCAAGTTCAACTTGACTTGTTACAAAGTCGAGTCGAGCTTGACCTAGCTTTGGATAGAGTCCAGTGAGCTCGTCGGCCGGCTCGTTGACTTGGCAAGCCTGGTGTCAAGGTCCGGGCTTGTCCAAGGCATGTTGCCTATGGCCGCCCATGCTATTAGGTAGATGTATTTCCTTTTTATGCACTCTAGTTGTATTTATTTTCTTTCTAGTTGATGTAAGTGACTCCTCGCCACTATGGCATGTACACTCCTGCCATAGTGAAGATGGTCCAGATTGCTCTTTAGGGGGGAGAGGCGTGACAGCACATAGACCCCCCCTACCCACTG
>CM039531.1:11985791-12004447 GCA_022433055.1 Begonia peltatifolia
TTTCTTTTTAATGTCTCTAGTAATTTGTAATTTAAGATGGATAGAGACTTATTTAATCATAAATGCTATCAAGTTGTGTTTATCAATTTTGACATTGGATTATAATAGATGATATATATATATATATATATATATATATTGGTTTTGAATATTTAGTTGGGTTATAAATTGTATATATGTATCGTTTTGGGATGCTCCATAAACGTCAATTTTTTAGAATAAATTAACACATGAAAGTATAAGTCATAAGATATTAATTCACTTTTAAATCAAGTCAATTGGGTAAAAGAATAACAAAGTTTTTTCAATTCAAAGTTAACACTAGTCTTGTAAATACTAAAAGATTGACTTTCGACTTTAAATTGTCAGAAGTAGATGTTAGAGTTAAAATTGGAGAGCATTAAACATATTAGGATTAAATTCAACTTAGTGATCTAAGTTCACTATTGGTGATACCAAGATTTAACTATTGGTGATCTAAATTCAACTTAGTGCAATTAAACATGGTTTAATCGTGGTTACCCATGAAATAAGAAGCAAAATAGTCTTTTGCTGAAAGAACAAGTGGGATTAAATTATATTAGAAAATAAAATTCATCTCCTGAAGAGAATCATTAATAGGGTGAGAGAGTCCCAGGAGAGAATCATAGAGAGAGGAAAGAAGAAGAAAAGGAGGAAGAATTTCCAACACAATTTGTTCCTCGCATCAAAATGGGTACGTTGGTATCAAATCTTGAGGAGATGTCAAAGATTTTAGGTAAGTTCTTCCTTATCCTATACCTTTGGGAATATATGTGTAAATTTGATTAATTGAATATAAATCTTGCTAAATTTTGATTTATATTGCATTGGTCTTGTGAATTTATTTTTATTTAATCACAATTGAAATAACAAAATGAATTTTGAGTGGAATTTGAAGAAACCCATGTAATTCGAGCACCCATGCATGAGTTCTATTGCGCTCATGTTAGACTGCTCTACCTATTGGCAACATCATTGGTTGATTGTGTTTAGAGCTGACTAACGGGCAGGCTGACTCGTCAGCTCGCTCGCTCAGCTCGCTACAGTAGCAGACTAAGTTTATCCCGGCTTGTTATTGTAGGAGGCCAAGTTTGGCCCGGTCTCAATAGGCAGGCCGAGTCGAGCCCCGTCCCTGAGCTTGCGAGCCCGCCAAGGACCAAGCCAAATGAGCTGACCAACGGGCTGGCTCGTTTTTCTCGGTGACTCAGACTCGCGAATCCACCTCGCAACCCGCCTCCCCCAGTCCTCTATCTCTCTCTCTCTGGCCCGGCGACTGATGACTGTTGCCCTAGTTGCTGGCCCTCTCTCTCTCTCTCAACTGCCGGGGTTGCAAAACAACGACCGTTGCTCTGCAGTCCCTACCCTAGTGACTGCCCAATGTGGTAGTGCCTCGGTGACGGTCATATGACCGTTGCCTCTCTCTCTCTCTCTCTCTCTCTCTCTCTCTCTCTCGACTGCCAGTGTTGCAGAGCAATTTGTTGCTCTGCAGCCCCTCGGTGATTGCTCAATGCGGTAGTGCACCCTACCTGGTGCCGGTGCCGACGCCCCCACCCCCTCGTGCTAGAGAGAAGCAACGATCTTATGATCGTTGCCTCTCTCTCTCTCTCTCTCTCTCTCTCTCTCTCTCACAGTAGCAACAATAGTCATAAGGTCGTTGTCCTACTTCCCCTCAGCAATGATCTTGTGATCGTTGCCCTCTCCCCCTCCTCCTCCTCACCCTCTTCTATAAATTCTCTTTCTCCTTCTCCATTTTTTTTAACCAATCTCTCTCAATTTCTTAAATTCATTTTTCAATTTGCTCTCAATCATTTTGATGCTCTCAATCAATTTTTCCCTTCTTACAATTCATTCTTTTTCTCGTTCAACAAGGTAAAATTTAGTTTAGTTTTTTTTTACATATATTTGCATAATTTTTAATTGTAGTTATAATAATTAAATTTTTTTGTAGGTTTCTTAGTGGTATCAATTTATTATTAAAATTTAGTTTTATTTATTATGGATACTCGCAGTTATCTTATTAATACTAATGATGACATAGAAAAAATTAGAGAATTAATTTCTACTTTTTTATAAGACAATAATCTGCACAAGCATCCATTTCATCTAGAAAATGAAAATATAAAACTTCAAATGTATGGAAATATTTTGATTTAAAAGATGTTAAAATTGCGGGCAAAATAAAAAGTAGAGCTCAATGTAAATATTGTCTAAAAATTTTGCTTATACTTCTGGTAACTCTATTAATACTATTGGTAAACATTATAAAAATGTCATTTAAATGTTGAAACACGAAATTCAACATAATTTCAATGAAATGTTAGTGGTAGTGGTATTTTCACATATTCACAAAATAGAATGACAGAATAAATAACACAACTTGTTGCACAATCCAAGTTACTTTTATCATTCACCGATAGTGAAGTGTTTGAAAGATTTATGAAACAATATGCTACTTCTAGTTTTAAATGTGTTCCTAGAAATATTAAGAGAAATGATATTCTTAAAATATTTATGAATATGAAAAATGAATTAATTATATTTTTTTTAAATGCTCTTTCAATGTCTATTTGCATTATTTCTGATTTATGGAGGGCACGTAATGCTGTTGGTTATATAATTGCAATATCTCATTTTATTGATGAATTTTGACAATTAAATAAAAGAATTTTTGGATTTCGTAATTGTGAATATTCTCATTCTGGCACTACCATCTATAGATTTATTATGATAATATTGCAAGAATATTCTACTAAATATAAAATTTTAGCATAACTCTTGATAATGCTAGTGCTAATGATGTTGTTATTTCTCAATTTAAGGATTATTTACAATTAGGTATTACTCGTGATTCTCTTTTTCACATGAGATGTTTGTGTCATATTTTCAATTTGATTGTTAAAATTGATATGTTATATATTTCACGCCATATTGAAGTAATTAGTTCTGTAATTTCTTATATTATTAAATCTAATTCGAGACAACAAGAATATAAAAATTTTTATAGAGCTGACCAACTCAAATCAAGAAAATTAAAAATTAACATAGATAATATGTGGAATTCAACTTATTCGATATTGCAAAATATTAGGCTATATTGGCAAGGTATTTGTGTTTTTATTAATAATAAGACACAAAATATTAACCTTGATAAATTTAGTTGTAAGATTGCTAATATATTTCTTGATTTTTTAAAAAAAATTTATGATGCTACAAATCAATGTTCTGTAATTTATTATCTCACTTGTAATATTATTCTTCATATTTTTGTAAATTTAACATGTAATTTTGTAAAATATCTACAAATAAATGAATTTAGTAATATTCTTAATAAAATGAAAATAAAATTTAAAAAATATTGGCATAGCATTCATCTTATTTTTTGTTATGTATGTATCATGTATCCTAAATTTAAATTAAAAGTAGTATGTCTTATGCTTAATAAGATTTCTGTAAATTTATGTACTAAACATTTACTTACTAGTGATGACATAACAAATGAAGTTGCTGATTTATATGCTTTTTATGAAACAAAATATTTCAATGTTAATCGTTATTATTCACAACCTACACATACGGAGAATTATCCTAATAGTAGTAGTGGTGGTGGTAGTAGTTTTAATCAACAATATAGTATTGATGATATATAGAGTGAATTACAAACCGTAAATTATTTTACTTCTTTTACAAATAAACTCAATATTTATTTTAAAACTCGTTATCAATTTTTTTGAGATAAAAATTTTGATATTTTGGATTGGTGAAAAAGATATTCTACCACATATCCTATTCTTTATATAATGACATGTGAGATACTAACACCTTCTATTTTGACTGTAGAATTGGAATCTGCTTTTAGTGCAAGAGGCCATGTTTATGATGAACGAAGAGGAAAACTTGCACCGGGCCTTGTGCAGACACTCATTTGTATCAAAGATTGGACCGACGTCAAGACGAGAGATCAAAAACGAGATGATCAAATTTTTGAAGAGTTTAGGCAGTTGAAAGTTGAAAACTATAAATTCTTTTTGTTGAACTTCTTTTGTAATTTGAAGTAATTTTTTTTTTCAAATTTGTAATTTTTTTTTTGAATTTATAATTTTTCTAAATTGTAATATTTTTTTTTATAAGTCAAAATATTTTTAATGTGATGTATGTGATATTTTTTATTGCATAGTCTCAAATAATTTTTATATTAATACATTTAATTTTATATAATTTAATATAACTAATTTTTAAATTAAATGAATAAATATTATTGACATATAGTTATTAATACTTATTATAATTTAAATGAAATTTTTTAAATTTTAATATAAGTTGAAAATATTTATATATGTTCGTCTTGTTAAGGTTAGTTAGGCTCGATGAGCCGGTTCAGCTACACTCGTTTAACTCGTAGCTCGCAAGTCAATTCGGGTTGAAATTTTTCTACACTCGGTTCATTTAACTCATTAGGTTCGGTGAGCAAGATTACTTCTTACTCGGCTCAGCCGACTCATTTGTCATATCTAGTTGTGTTTGAATGCTCTAGCGCTTCCAATCATTACACAAACAATTTGTTAATGGATTCAACCAATCTTCCATGTCTAAAAATTCCACCTTGAATATTCCTTCCACTATATCATTTTTGGTTACAACTGATTTATTTTTTGTTTCTCAATCAAACACCTTCGCGACTCTTCTAGGGCACTGCCCTTTGATCTTTCCACAATTAGTTATCGTAGAAGTTTAGAAAGTTTAGCACAATTTAACTCTCATAAAAGAGAAATCTCAAGTTTGGGTAGGAGAGAAATTAACTAATACTCGAGATTGAAGGCTATAATATTGAAATTGAAAAAGGACAATACTTCCACATAAAATTCATTTGGTGAGTTGCATCTTAGAAGGCCCTTGTATTTATAGACATCATCTAAAAGCTCGAGTTGGGGGCGTCCTTTTCGTAATCTCCAAGTGTTTGCAGTATGTCTATAAGAGACATTAATGATACGATGAGCTTCCACACAGTAAGTTTTGGGCTACTGGTCTTAGCATCTGCAAATCGTGATTTGGCATTCGCACGAAGCTTTAGTTTGAAATCTTCTCTAAAAGAACTTACGCAAAATCCATTGGGTATCTACTGCAAGTCTCCTCGTATTGTCTTTGGGTGTCTGCAAAATAAGCTTTAAAAGAGTTGCTTCTAGATTGGGCTTCCATAGATTGCTCTAGGCACTTGTTATTGGTGTCCGCATTTGAGGTCTAGATATCCACACGTCTAGGTGAACAACTTTGACACCTGAGACTAGGCTTCCAGGGATTCCATTGGGCTTTGCTTCTACACTGGAATAAACTCTTATAGGGACTGAGCGTATGTGAATTCTTCAATTTTTCTTAAGGATCAAGATAGGGCGTCCGTTATTAAATTCGAGACACCGGTACGAAGTGATCTTCAACATTGTGATATTTTTTATTAAGCTTTTTTTTAATAAATTAATGATTTGCTAGCACATACACTCAATAAACACACTTTTAAGAAAAAGTGAATATAATTTAAATATATAAACCATTTAAATATATATTAATCATCGATGAAATAGAATAATAACTTAAACATTTAAACCATTTAACCCGGCATCATACTTAATATCAATTAAGCCAAAAGAACTGTCTAACCCCCGATAGTGTTTTATAAAGCTTAGAGTCAAGGCACAAAAACCAAGTCAAACAAGGAATATCAGATAGAATAATATTAATGGTCCAAATATAAAGTCTGTGCAATAAGATAACACCGTGATAAATTATTAAAGATTTTCAATAGAAATAAATAAAATAAAATCTCAACAAAAATCATGTATCAAAAATCAGGGTTAAGATGTTATTCAAGAAACTGGTCTCTAAAGACTATTAGTAGGACTAAGTAACAAAATAATCTATTATAATATGGCCATGAATAAAAATAGTGTCACCATTTTTTATTTATCCAGTGGTTGTTTATTTTTTATCCCGAAAATTCTATTTCAATCGGATAAAAAAATCGATTTAGAATTAAGAAATATGATTTATTTTTGTTTTTTTTTTTATTAAATAAAAATTCTATATGTCATTTTTCATTTTCCTTGGAATGGAAGGGTTACACGCAGACGGATTTATTTTTTTATCTTCCCATAAATCGTATGTTTGTAACGACAGGTCAAGAAGAAAGAATCTCCTTACCTTCTTTCCAGCTGTCCGAAGAAATGTTTCGAACACAACTAGTACATTCTAAAATAACCGTTACTCGGGTATCTTTAACCTTTGCTATGAACATCCTCTGTATTTTTTATTTACCCAACTATTTCATTTTCAGATCCAAAACAAAATGACGAAAAAAAAAAAAACAAAAAAATCAGAAGTTGCTAAAATGATGAAAGATTTCGTTGCAATTATATTATAATAATAATAAGTAATACAAGGATTTTTAAATTTAAAATTACAGTACAGTATTTTATTTTTCATTTTAGTATTTTGTCTTATATTTTTGTGCTAGCAATCAAATTTTTATTTCTGTTATCACTCGTTTAGTAATTTAATTGAAACCTAGGCCCAAGTCCAAGTTTGACCGTGGTTGAATTCACTTTTATTATTTCTCTTTTCTTTTTTTTTTAACTTATTTTTTATTCTAATAACAAAAAAAAAAAAAAAGCAAAAGATAAGTGGAGAGGATTAGTCACGTATATTTGATTGTAGCTCTAATTTTCTTCACCCATTTCCAGGTTAATAACTAGAAACAGTTAATCACTAGACTGAAAAAAAAAAAGGAATATCAACATATTTGGGAATAAACGATTGATCTCTATCAATAAACTTGCTAAAGATTCGAACCAGAGAGTACTTAGTAATGGTGCCACGAAGAGATATGATTTTAGATCTCTTATTTAAAAACTCCTTTATTCTTAGTAGTAATTTGTACTACATAATGGTAATACATATATGATCAGACGTCTATATAGTTCCACTTATATTGTGCACGAACTCTTTAATTGAAATTGAAATCTACAACAATTCGGTAGATATTCTTCTTTTTTTACTTCTTTTTATTTTTTATTTTTGGTGCAAATAAATTAAAGTGATTGAAGTTTTTCTATTTAGAATTGTATTAGGTCTAATTCCTATTATTCTTACTGGATTATTTGTAACTACATATTTACAATACAGATGTGGTGATTAGTTGAACCGTTGATTAATTAACATCTATATTTTTTTTGTTTCTAGTCCACAATAAATTCAACACATAATTTTTCCAATTCAATATCATCCATAAATTGTAGTTTTTCATCCATAAAATTATGAACTTTATTTTAAAAACTTAATTTCTATTAAAGTTTGAAAATCCATTAAACTGTGAAAGAAAGGGCACAAATCCGACTTATCCCTGGAGATCTCGAATTCTCGTTGTTTAGCACCTTCGTATTACCGATCCAACGATGTTCGAAAATAGTTCCGAAACTAAACTGAATTCAAAGATTTGCGTTTCAAAATTTTAATATAATCAATACAAATCTGTATAAAATTCCAACTCACCACCAACCTATCAATTCCCTTGATTTCCACTGTGAATTTACTATCTAAAAATTTTGTTTCAACGTCCGTAATAATTCATAAATTTAGGATGAATAAAAACTTTCTTAATCATAAATGTTATCAAGTTGTGACAAATGATTGTAATATTGGATTATATGCAGTGATATAGAGTGTGCATAAAATCATACTTACATACATAGATTGATATTGTTTTAGGATATCTGATTAGGTTCTAAATTGTATGTATGTATGTATGTACGTATTTTTTTGGGATAATCAATAAATAGATGTTATTATGTCAAAACTTTTGTAATAAATTGAGATACGGAAGCAACTCACTTTGAATAAAGTCAAATGACTTTGGACTTTCGATGTTGGGAAGTGGGTGTTAAGAATTAGGTTGTTGATTTAACACTATTGGTAAGAATAAAAGTTATGAGCAATAGGAAAATGACAAGTGGCACAAATTCAATTTATGAAATTAATTTATTCAGTTTCATGATAAATTAAACATGGTTTTAATTGTAATTAAGGATGAAATAGGATTAATTCCAATTTTGTAATTAGAATTTAGAATAAATTAAATTAATTTCTTGAATAGAATTAAATCTTCAACCGATAAAACTAGATCTTCCTCGACTAACTCATAATCACTGTATACAAACATGTTGTTCCACGTCGACAGAAACAAAGTGAAAAATATTAAAATAAATATTTTAATTTCTTCTGCTCGTTAAACTCGTAAAGTTACGGGAAGTTATTTTTAAAACACTGCACTGTAAAACAAATTGTCCGCAGCGTAAATTAGATAGGAAGCTGATGTGACCGAAAAAGAAACAAAATGAGGGAAACAAGTTAAAGAAACCCAAACCAAATTTCATTCCTATCCGTAGCCAAAACATAACATCCACACAAAAACATGTGGGTGGTCAAAATTAGATTCTTATTATTTCCGAAAGTAATCCCAGCGCATCTTCCACTGTTCGATCATCCCACCTTGTTTTCATTCTTTGGTTCAACCGTTGGATGAATCCGTTGTGCCGCGTCTCGCAGTAATTCAAGCAATATGAGACAACCTTACGATTCTCATCCTCCCACCAGCGGTTTTTACATTCCGGAAACTCACTTTGGCCGAATAATTCAACTTCTCGGAACCCAGCCGACGTGCATATGTGCTCCACCAAGCCGTCTATGAGCAGCGGTGGAGCCATTGATTCGCCGTCCCACAGCCATACTCGTGCCATGCCTAGTTGTACCGCCGCCATGATGGCTGAATCAACGTCGATTTCTTGCAATAATAAAGGGCTCATGTGAATAACGAAAGCATGTTGTTCAGAAAATTCATCTACCGTCACGGGTTTTGCTAGGTTTTTGCTGTCGAGCCTTAGAGTAACGGAATTAACGAGCTTCTTTGGGAAACTGTCGTTGGGGTAAAGAAAGTTTTCGACAAATCTGCTAGCGTTGAGGACAATACGCGTGGCTTTGTCGTCGGAGACGTAAGCCAGGGCGAACTGTCGGCCGATCGGAGATTTTTTGGCGTCGTTTATGATGATGACGTTGAATCCCTTTGAAGCTTCGTGATTTGCCAAAACTGAAACAACAGTTATTAAGAGAACACAGAGGAAGCGAATGGCGATGCTGAAATTTGACAAAAAGAGGTCGTCTTCTTCAGAGACGTTGTCGTCGCGAGAAGTGGCAGCGAAGGATAAAATCGGCTCATAGAGAAAGTGGCCACCGCCTTCCATTATCAGAGGATGGAAGATCAGACCGAGTAAAAATGGAGAAACTGGTTTTCCAAATATAAGCAGGATTACATACAGAACTTCACTTTCCAAGCTTAAACTCGTTCAAAGCCTTATCTCTGGAATCTTTTCGCAAGATTTCATGGCGCCCTGGATGAGTAATCAGAGCCGTTGAAAGAGACCGGATCAATATGGTCTGTCTTTTTGTAGGCCCCTGTTCTTTCAGGATGGAGACTGTGTTATTTCAGTTTGGTCTCCATCTTTAATCTTTATTCCTTATAATTGCAGAGCCAAGAGAGACTGTCAGTCAATAAATGGCCAACTATTTTATAATATTAGGCGTTACCCAAAAACTATTGGAAAGCTTGGATCATCTTCAGAATCTAAAAGAAAGATTCCAAGTTTTCTAAAAGTTGAGTTGATGGCCGTTGAGGAACAGCACCACAAACTGTGGAGCCCCTTGAATTGGTCGTGTTTAACACCGATGAACTTGCACAGAAAAATTCATTTTAATTGCGAATCAATCCACAGAATATCGATCAGAAAATTAGAAGAACATAGATTTTATGGAAATTCAGTTAATGGAATGACTAACATTAAAAAAACCTCTTTTATTTGTTTCTAGTTCGAATTGCTAAGACAAAATAGTTGCCGAATATATGAAATTATCTTCATTGTTTAATAATGTCTTTATACTGAACATCCAAAGGCAGACAAATTAAATTCAAACAACAAGCTCTCACTAAAACCACGCATCATCAACTGACTTAACACCCATATTAGCAATGTGCTAATCAAATACCTTGTTTGGTAAAGCTTTAACAATCATAGAACTTGTACATTTATGTTCAATAGACAAGTGACTACTATGAATTATTTCTTTGACGACCAAAATCTTGATGTCTATGTGTTTCTACTTGGACGAGCTTTTGTCGTCGTTGAAATGTAAAACTGCTAATTTATTGTCATAGTATAACTTTAACATAGTGAGAAGATTTTGCAACCCTAGTCCAAGATTGCATACCTCATGCCAAGCTATGAATTCCAATGCTTTAGTGGATGAAGTTGTGAGTGATTACTCGACACTCTTCCAAGAAGTAACTCTTCCAGCTAGCAGATAAATATAACCAAATGTATATTTAAAAAATATTGGCATCTACCAAATTCAAATAAGAATATCCAATGACCCCCAAAGCATGTAATCTTTTGTTTTATGTAGATATCTCGTAACCCATTTGACTGCTATTCAATGGCTCATTCTTTGGATTGCTTAAATATCTAGGAAACATATCAACAATGTACCTAATATCTGCATGCATATATACATGGGTAGACATTAGACTTCCTAGTGACGACACTCAAGAAATCTATTGCATTTCACTAATTTCAACGGAATTCTTGGAATATTGGTCTTCATTAATTTGTTTCTTTTACTGACAGCGATGTTATCTGATTTATAAACTTGCTTGCCGAACTTTTGAGTACAATTTCAATATAACTCTTTTGTGATAATCCACGTATACATTGAGAGTGATGTCCATTTATCTGTATCTTAAATATAAAAGTATCATTCTCCAAATCTTTCATCGTAACTTTCTTTAATAGATATCTTTTGGTATCACGTAATAAATTTATATCACTACTGACAAACAGTATGTCATCAACATACAAAATCAACAAAATGTATTTACTTCCACTAAATTTATGGTAGATACAATCATCAATTTGTTCATTTTATTATCAAAAAAGGTGATAACTTGACGAACATTATAGTACCTATGACGAGAAGGTTCTTTGAGTCCATAGATGTATTTTGTTAGTTTGCAAATCATATTCTTTGCATCTCCCAATACATGTATATTTGGCTACACCTATAAAAATGTTTTCCTCAATGTTACCATTGATGACTGCAGTTTTTACGTACATCTAATCAAGCTCAAGGTTATAATGTGCAACAACTGCTATTACATACTCTAAAGAGTCTTTTGATTAAACCAGAGAGAATGTCTCTTTGTAATAAATGTATTCTTTCTGGGTAAATCTCTTAGTGACAAACAAACTTATATCTTTCCACGTTACCCTTCGACTTCCATTTCAAATATTTATTTGCAACTAACTAGCTTCATATCTATAAGCAATGAGATAAGATCTCAAACATCATTGTCATTCGTGGGTTTCATTTCTTCATTCTTGACATCGATCTACTTATATAAATTGGACCCTTAATGGTAAGATGGAAGCTGATTGAGTCATCTTCCACCATGAAAGATTGTATCTCATGTTCTTGGAGATATACAATGAAGGCATCTAAAATAGACTTTTCCTTTCTCTTGTGAATCTCCTTAATGGCATAGGTTGTTGAGGCAACAACCTCTTCACTTTGAATGAGGAATACCTGGTCCTCAATGATCATCATCAATACTAAATATAGGACAAGAAACAAATTCTTCTTCAGAAAACAACTTCTATAACCATATCTTCCTCCCAAACACAATACCCTCAAAGAACTGAGAAGTTCCCATCTCAAAAAGTTACCTTAGTAGTGAGATCATAAAAATTGCACTCCATTGATCTTTTAGAGTACCCATGAAATAGCAACTCAAAGTTTTGGAGTCTATTTTTGTTTCATTTGGCTTGTAGGTCTTGCCTCAGCTGAACATCTTCAAATGTGCAAATAGTTGAGACAAAAGAACATCTTCAAATGTGCAAATAGTTGAGACAAAGTTTTCGACCTGTTCTACACTCAAATGAGTTTTATTGCTACCCTAATTGATACTCTATTCAGAATATATGTTGCATTAATTAGTGCTTCTCCCTAGAGATATTCTTGTAAGATGGAATGACTAACCATGCTTCTTATCCTATTAAACTAATTTGTGAATGTATTAGTTTTTGCAATTATTTATTTAATATTTGTACGTATTTTTAGTTTTGTTTTATGCATGCAAAATTGATGAAATAATTGTTATTGCATTCAAATTAGTTTAATGTTAATATTAGTTATTTTAGTTTTACATTATATGAACAATATAATGCATAAATAAATGTTTAGTGATCAATTAATTAAATAGTAGCCACATCATCTTTAATAACTAAAATTATATTAAGATTTTTAGGGTCGTGTTGTAGCATTTAATTGTGATTAATCATCCAAATATAATAGTCTTTATGTGAATTTTTATTATGTTTAAATAATTAATTATAATAAAATATCAAATTATATTTAGTAAGATACATACAAGAATTAAGAAAAGATGGTAATTTGATAGTTTTATTACAAAGATATAGGTGAATTTAATTGATTAGAACTTAAACCCATATGCAGATTTTATGTTACTAAATTAATATTAAATCTTTGTTTACTTTGGCAAATCAAGATATTATTTTGTTACTCTCAGTTTAGAAAACACACATTTAGTTGGTTTTATGCAATTATAAAAAACAAAATTGTGAGGTTTCTCTCATATTAAGTAGAATAAATGATGATAACTATACGATTTGAAAAAATAAATAGTAATTATTTCCATTTCATTAAGGAGACCTTGATTAGAATATAAAAATAGCCGAATCGATTATAATCTAACTCGTATTTAGATCAAAGTGGTCTTTGTGAGTGATGATAGTGATATTATTGCCTCGGTATAGTGTTCATAAAGGTCCAAATTTCTACTAGTTTTCTTGGTTCAATTAATAGGTATAATAATTTCAATGCATTACTAAAAATTGTTGATGAATAGTTCCATAATTTAGATAAGGCACTCATTAGTACCCTAATTATGAAGTTATAGTTGAAGTTCATTGTGAGATGTGTGCGTGAGAACATTAGAACTCAACTTAAGAGAACTGAAGTTGATATATTGCCCACTTATGCACACTATACAATGATATTATTCTACAACAATGCAAAACCTTCGAAATATCCAACAATACACATAATAATAGATGGTCATTTAATAATCGGCCCGATCATTTGTTTTTAGAAGAAATGTTAAAAATAAACAAAAAGGTATAATACTTATTTAAAATGATGAAATATAAATGGATCTTAAAGTGTTTCTTTTGTAATAAGAAGGAATACGAGAATAAAGATTGCACCAATTTTAGATGTCACTTGAATATAAAGACTTGTATCAATCTCATTTATTTATTATGAATCTAATATGATTTATGTTATAACGCATGATAAATTGATTTTAGTTCTACATTCAATATTTTAAATAATTTGTATGATGTGCGAATTTTATAGAAGAAAGTGGAAAGTATAATGCATTTATTTAGGAAGCAATATGTATTAACTTGTGAAAACCATTGAAGCATTAAATTTAGTTTTAATTAGTGGTTTTACTTTTGAATTTAGAAAAAAAAAATTCAATATTTATAGTTTATCTAGAAAATTTTATTTTTAGAAATTATACCTTTAAGATTTTTACTTTAATTTTTCAGAAAATTTTAATTTATTTTTCTAATATTAACAAAAATTATACAAGGTCTCATCTTAATTATACTACATAAGATAAAGTGGTACCATTTATGCATGGTCACTTGGTAATAAATGTGCTATAAATAAAAAATTCTTTATGTTGTGGCACAGAAAATTGTGATATATCTCCGCAAAGAAAAGTTGAACATCGGTATAAAGTAGTTAGTACTTTAATCTTTACTTATTTTGATATTTATGTTAACTGTATTTAGATAAAACAGATTAACAAGTTTAAATAAAGTTTAAATAGGAGTATAGTTATATTAGATATCCTACATTTAGAAATTTCTTGTCTAGTTGTGGACTCACGTAGTACGGAAATATTTAATCTCTTTATAGATAATTTTTAACACTATATGCTTCAAGATAAGAACAAAATGTATAAAGCATATAAAGCAATTTAAGATTAGAGTAGATAAACAATGTGGTAAGTCACTAAGATTGTGAGAATTGATAGAGATTGAAAATGTAACGGTAGATACACTGAGAATGAACAAACACTTCGTCCATTTTTGGTATAATTCCACATAACATCGTGCATGGTTCTCTATGGTGCAGTAAATGAAGACATAAAGCTTTAGTAGACATGTGACAAGTGTGTATACATTATACTGAATTTCAACTAAGGTTAAATGTATGGCGCTATTAGAGAAGGTTGAAAATTAAGTTGGCAACATATATATACATAAAATGATACTCATATAAATAAGAGTTTATAATAACACAAGTGAAAATTAGCCTTAATAACCATCAATGAGTATTTAGTTGGACATACTGATAGGTCTAGGTTATAGATTTTGCTATCCATCTTGTCACCATGATTATGAAATCAAGAAATGACAAATTTCTTGAGATGACTTGATTACTTAGAGTGATCGATTTCACAAAAATAAAAATTCTGAAAAAAGTCAAATTCATATTCAACTTTCTAATTTAAGTTATAGATTGTCTATTATGTACCATACTCATATATACTAAATAAGTGTTGAACTATCAATAATTGAAGTTTCACTAGCCATTAATTTATTGGATCCAATTCCTGAGAAAGATGTTATTCAATTAATCGATCAACAATTTAAGGCAATTTCCTCAAAAAAATGTTGGAACGAGGACAACCCAATTTTATAATAAGAAATTGAGTGTTTCCAATAGTGAGTTTTGTTAGTTTGAAAGTTTTTATTATCTTTTTTAGTTTTATTTTACATATTTTCATATAATAAATTTGATAAATAGATTGAAGCATAAAATCATATTGAAAATGGGAAAATGGTAAATTTTATGAAGAACTAGGAACAAGGACGAGCCAATTTTATAATAAGAAATTGAGTGTTTCCAATAGTGGGTTTTGTTAGTTTGAAAGTTTTTATTATCTTTTTTAGTTCTAATTTTCATATTTTCATATAATAGGTTTCATAAATAAATTGAAGCATAAAATCATGTTGAAAATGGTAAATTTTATGAAGAACTAGTTGTTATTGCATCATATTTTATATAGTAGGTTTATTACTCGTCCTTTCAAAAGAATAATTTATGAATTTAAGGACACGACAAATTAAATGAGTTATATTGATGAAATGATAGAGACAAAAAAGGAAGAAAGAATTTTTTTTTTAAGGTAAATGACAATGCTGGTTATTTTTAAGAAGAAAAGTGGAAGAAAAGTCAAAATGGGTAAGTGAATTAAGATATCACGTGAGGTTTACTTAGGTATATGTAGTCTGAAGATTTAAAAATGAAGAAGAAATAAAATAGAAAAGAAAGGAGAGGGTAGAAAAGAAATGGAAGATTTGAGTTTGACAAAATCAAACTTAATAGTCAAATGAGGATGTCCTGTGAGGGGAGGTTAAATGGGTGAAAATTTTAAGAAGAAAACATTTTTCTTCTCACTCCTGCAAGCCTTCCACGAAGGGTTTTCTCTTCTCCCTTTCGTTTCCAGCAAACCCTCTACGCCAAAGCTTAGATTTCTCAAGGTTTTTCAAGATAATCAATTATTTAAGTTATAAGGGTTTTAGCTTAGCATAATTAGTGGTAGTAGTGATGAGTTTTATTAGAAATTTGATGGAAGTTTTGAAGGGATTGTTAAACCCTATTTAAGAAATCCAAAAATGTTAAATGTTTTTCTGATTCTTTCATTTTGTATGATTGATTACGTTATACCAGCGTATGTATGGTTTTATTTGAAAGAGATAGGTGTTTGGTTAATATTAGTGAAAATCGAAAATTTTGGATTTTACAGGACAATTTCTATTTTTGTGAAAATTCTGCTATGCTGTTGAAGTTGGATTATAAAATGGATTTGACCATTAGAAACGAAACTTCTCATGGTTTAAATAGCTTCTTAATTCATCAAATTCGGATCCATATTCGATTTGTTACGGATTTTAGAATCTATTGTACAAAAATTAGAAATTTGGGTTTTTAAACCAAGGTAAGTCTGGTTTTGATGTATTTCGACCAAGTTGTTTATGTTGAAGTGATAAATGAGTCTCAACAATTGAAAATAAACGTCCTAAAGAGTCCATAGTATTTCGTATCGTCAAAATCGGATATGTATTAGATTTGTTATGAATTTCCGAAGTTAGTCGAAACAAAAGTCATTTCGGGGTTAGTTAGGTTATGCTTAGATTGTTACCTTTTTTTTAGAATTTCAAGAATTGGAGGTCATTAGAGTTAATGAGTATGTTAATGTTATAGGTTCTCCAATTTTTTGATTTAGCATACGATCTACGAAAGTTGCTAAGGAGGCAGATAAGTAGCGTATGTATGTGCATTGCCTTCGAGTCTACATCGCAGATCGATAGGTTTGTCTGCATGTTTACTGTATGTTTTTAGTATGACATGCATCATGGTTTTAAAGATGCGAATACGAAACGAAAATGAGTTTGCATGTTTTTACGAAATGACATAGTATGACGCGAAACGATAAGATACGTAAGAAAGATAATGAAAAGTGAGGTTGGGGTATAACCGTCTCGAGAGGTGGACCGCGAGGTGTGTCTCCTTTTTCTCCCTCTTTACATGAGTATGGTCGTCCCAAGAGGTGCATTGCGATGTATGCCTACTCTTTCTAGGTTGAGGTATAGCCGTCTCGAGAGTTGGATCGCAAGGTGTGCCTCCTTGATCTAGAGCGTAAAGAAGTAGAAAATAATAAATTAATGAACGTGTAAGAATGAAACGGAAACAAAAGCAAAAACGAAAAATAAACGAAACTGCATATGTTAAGATATGAGTCATTTACAGTGTTTTCATTTCACTATGCACTATTTACTTAGCATTACGCTAATAGATGAGTTATGTGATGTAGGTGATGAGGTGATAGCTGGTGAGTTCTCAGAGCACGATCAGAACTAGGAGACAGTTTGAGGATTACGCTCAGGTGACGATCAGACCATCTGTCAAGTCGATTTAACCATGGAGCGTATGTATAGATTTTGAGACATTTTGGTGTATATTTGGATTTTCAAATGTTTTGGTATTCACTTTAATTTATATACTGCTTTGGGAATTGTATGGAGATTTGTTTTGATTGATTTGAAAATGCGTGAGATTTTGGTTTAAAAGATTTAAGTGTTATGCTGCCCAAAATTTTTTAAAGAAAGTTGTTTTGATTTTAACGACGGGATTTCCACGCATAGCTAGTTTTCTGCTGCGAGTGTTTAAATATTTTAAATAATGTTATTTTGAGTCGATGAATAAAATTTTAAAATTTTACACGAATTAATTTACGTAATCAAGTTGTAATAACCCGGGAATTTCGAATTTTATATTTTTATTTTTGGAATTTTTAGTTTAATCCCGGTCGGAGTTTTGAGAAATATTTCAACGGGAAAGATTTGAATTGTAAGACTCGGAGCCTACTTTTACGAAGTTTTTTCGGAATTTAAAGTCGGGAAGTCGAGAAAGTTACGAAATTTCGGACGATTGAAGCGCGTGAGGGCAATTTGGTAATTTGTATTTTTATTATTTTAAAAAATATATATATACAAACCACCCGAATGGCTTCGGGAAGAAGCCATTCGGCTGGTTTTCTGCAAGCAACCGAGAGCGCCGAGAGCTAGCGCGCAGGGGAGAGTGGTCGTGTGCGGAGCGGTGATCGACGGCCGGCGAGCGTGGGTGCAAGGTGCGGGTTGCGAACAGGTGCTGCTGTCCTGACGAATCGAAGCCATTCGGTTTTAGCAGCTCGAATTCCCGAGAGAGCCGAGAGTGAGACGCGAGAGAGGGGAGGAAAATCCTCGAGTTCCGATTCTCCGGCAGACGCGAGTGGGCGTTGGGGAGACTGCCGGGACTGGGTGTTCGGCTGTGCATTGCCCTCCATTCGACCGAGGGCACAGTAACGCAACGGTAAGCTTTTTACTTGTTCTGCCGCCCCATTTTTTTTTGGCTTGGCCGAGCTTAGTGCTCGGCCTGCTTTCGGCATTGATGAAATTAGCCGCAAGTGGTAGGGTAGCGCGAAGGTGATGCTGCGAGTTTAAGGAAACCGAAGGTGAGCCCTGTCGGTTTCCTGTTTCGGCCGAGCTTAGTGCTCGGTCTTCTTGCCTTTGCAATGAGCTTGGCCGAGAGTTATGGACGAGATGGGGCTAGTTGTGTGTGGAAGTTTGTAAATTGAAGTTTGAAATCAAAAATTTAACCATTTTTGTGCAGGGGCAGTTCGGTTTTTAGCTAATTTGGCCTAGTTTTGGTTAATTGTTTTAAGTTCTGTTCTTGTGGGATGGATTAGGCTGTTCGAGGGACGTATGGATGCTGGAATCGTTCGATTCCGATATCCGACGCAAAAGTTATGCGCGTCGGAAGTTTATGCGAGATTTTAGTTTAAGTCAAATTAGTGACCCTTTTTCGTGGAAATTCGACGTGTGAGAGTAGCATAGCCATTTTGATGC
>CM039531.1:12004847-12103107 GCA_022433055.1 Begonia peltatifolia
GCGTTAGGCTTATGTTGTGTGTTCTGTGGTGTAGGTGCTGACGATACCGCTGGTGAGCCTCGAGTGCCTAGTCCTGAGGCGTAGGATGGTTGGCGGCGTGCGACTGTGGCACCGGATGGTAGGACTTTTGTTAGGGCGACCCGACCCGTGGATATGGTAGGTTGTGGCCTGGTCGGTTTGTGGGTTTTCTTTCTTTTGCGGTGGTTATGTACGGAGGATGGGATTGATTGTTGTATATGCGTCAGTGTATAGGTGTATATGGAGTGCGTGTGATTTTGGTAACGTACGCGGATATTTTCCATGTTAGAGTAAGTTATTTCTCTATACTGGAGACTTTCTTCATTTGTATTTGACGGATTTTCGTCGCCTTCTTACTCTGATTTGGGTTGGGATGATTTCTCTGGATGATGGATAGGTAAATATTGTTGGATTTTGGTGAATTGTGTGCAGGGTTAAATTTTGGGGTAGCCAGTTTTTAGGCGGTACTCTGCCGAAATTTCGGGAGAGGGGTTGAGGTTCGAGAGGATACGAAATAGGTCAAGGTATGTGTATGATGAATGCTAGAGGAGTTCATATGAGTGTGGATGTGCGGCGTGATCGCAGGTGCGCGGGGCACGCGGCCCTGTGGGTGCACACGGGTCATGCGGCGCCGGGTGAGGGCGTGCGTGCGGACGTGCTGTACAGAGGCAGGGTGCGTGGGGCACGCGGCGCTGTGAGCGTGCGCGAGATACAGCGACGTTGGGTTGGCACCTGTGGCACCGCGGTGGTGTACGCGGGGTGTCGGAGTGGGGACGTGAGTGCTTGGGACCGGACTGGCTAGTTCGTGGGGAGCGTGGGGTTCTTTCCTAGGATTTCAAGTCTTACCGTTTTATCTCAAATTGTTTTAAATGGTTTTCTTTTCTGCTTCGTAGTTTTATGTTGAGGACTTCGTGTTTCCTCTTCGGGACGCGAGTTGTTTTTTTTTAATCGAGTCGAAAAATTTTCATACTCACAAATGTGTTTTTGAAAATGATTCGAAAACGAAAGGGGTATTGAATTGAGTTAGTTGTGTCAAGTGTTAGTGTGTGTGTGTAGTGTGTAGATGCACTGTAGCGCACCGGGGACGTGTGGGTTCTCGGGGTGTTACACAAGTATCGATCTGTGTTCAGATAACTCGGGTCGATGTAGAATTAGTGGTCAGAAAAGCGAACCGAGTTCAGATAGCTCGGGGCGTTACATTCTCTTTTCTAACAATTCACTTTTTTCCTCATTCAACAAGATATATTTCAATTTATTTTTTTTAGATATATTTACATAATTTTTAATTGTAGTTATATTAACTAAATTTTTTTGCATTAATTTTTTTTAGTTTTCTTATAGATGCAGTTGATCAACTCACGTCACCTACTAGCTTTTGTTAGACGTTGGTTTTGTGGTATCAATTTATTATTAAAAATTTAATTTTATATTTAGTTTGATTTATTATAAATCATCACAATTATAATATTGATGATAATGATATATAGGAAATTAGAGAATTAAATCCTACATTTTTATGAGACAATCATCTACACAAACATCCACTGCACATAGAAAAAGAAGACATAAAACTTTGAATGTATGAAAATATTTTAATTTAAAATATGTTAAAATTGTAAGTAAAATAAAAACTAGAGCCCATTGTAAATATTATGTTAAAAATAATGATTATATTTCTAGTAGCTCTACTAACACCATTGTAGATCTTTTCAAAAATGTCGCTTAAATGATAAAACACGAAATTCAACATAATCTCAATTAAATATTAGTGGTAGTAACATTTTCACATATCACAAAATAGAATAAGAGAAGGAATAACATAACTTGTACCACAATCTGAGTTACCTTTATCATTCACCGATAGTGAAGTATTTGAAAATTTTATGAAAGAACATACTACTCTTCGTTTTAAACGTATCTTTAGAAGTAGTACAAGCAATGATATTTTTAAAATGTTTATGAATATGAAAAATAAATTAATTATATTTTTTTCAAATGCTCATTCAATGTCTATTTGCATTACTTTTGATTTACAGAGTGTACGTAATGTTATTAGTTATATAGTTGTAACATTTTATTTTATTAATGAATCTTGTCAATTAAATAAAAAATTTTTAAGCATTTCGTAATTGCGAATATCTTCATTCTGATAACACCATCTACATATTTGTTATGACAATATTGCAAGAATATTATATTAAAAATAGAATTTTTAGCATAACTATTGATAATGGTAGTACTAATGATGTTACTATTTTTTAATTTAAGGATTATTTACAATTAGATGTTACTTGTGGTTCTCTTTTTCACATGAGATGTATGTGTCATATTTTAAATTTAGTTGTTAAAAATAGTATGTTATATATATTTCATCTCATATTGAATTAATCAGGTCATTAATTTTTTATATTATTAGGTCTAATTCGAAATAACAAGAATATAAAAATTTTTGTAAACTGTCCAACTTAAACCAAGAAAATTAAAAACCGACGTAGATAATAAGCAAAATCAAACTTATTTAATGTTGCAAAATGTTAGATAATATTGGCAAGTTATTTGTGTTTTTATTAATGATAAGACACAAAGTATTAACTTTGACAAATTTAGTTGTGATATTGTTAATATTTTTCTTAATTTTTTAAAATCTTTTTATGATATTATAAATCAATGTTGTAGAATTTATTATCGCACTTCTAATATTATTCTTCTTATTTTTATAGATTTAACATGTAATTTTATAAATATCAACTAGATGAATTTAGTAATATTCTTAATAAAATAGAAACAAAATTTAAAAAATATTGACATAACATTTTTCTTATTTTTTGTTATGCATGCATCATGAATTCAAGATTTAAATTAAAAGGAGTAAGTCTTATACTCAATAGGATTTCTACAAATTTATGTATTGCATCTTTAATTACTAATGATGACATAACAGATAGAGTTGTTAATTTATATGTTTATTATAAAACAAAATATTTCAATGTTAATCGTTATTATTCATGACCTACACGTACTGAGAGTTATCCTATTAATAGTAATTGTGGTGTTGGAGATAGTTTTAATCAACAATATAATATTGATGATATATGGAGTGAATTACAAACTGAAAATTATTCTACTTCTTTTACAAATGAACTCAATATTTATTTTGAATATTGTCATCAATTTTCTCGAAATGAAAATTTTGATATTTTAGATTGGTGGAAAAGACATTCAATCACATATCCTATTTTTCTATAATGACACATAATATACTAACATCTCATATTTTTATCGTAGCATCGAAATCTACTTTTAGTGCAGGTTGATGTGTTTATCATGAACGAAGAGGAAAACTTGCACTGGATCTTGTGGAGCCTCTTATTTGTATCAAATATTGGAGCGACGCTAACACGAGAGATTAACAATGAGAGGATAAAATTATTGAGGAGTCTACAAATTTGGATGTTAAAGACTCGATATTTTTTTTATTGAATTTCTTATGTAATTTGAAGTATTTTTTTTTAAATTTGTAATTTTTTTTCGAATTTATAATTTTTTAAAAATTTTAATTTTTTTTTATATGTCAAAATATATTTAATTATATTTATGTGATATTTTTTATTGAATAGTGTCAGATAATTTTTTTATTATTACATTTAATTTTATATATCTTTATATAACTAATTTTTAAATTAAATGAATAAATATAATTGACATATAATTTTTAATACATATTATAATTTTAAATGAAATTTTTAAAAAAATTTATATTATATTAATATAAGTTAAATTATTTATATACTCTCAGCTCGTTAGCATTGACTCGTTAAGACTTGTTGATTTGGATTGGCTCGTGTCGTTTAACTAGTGGCTCGCGAGCATACTCTGATTAAAATTTTTTCAGCTGATTCATTAGTCTCGACTCGTTACTCGGTAGGCTCGACTCGTTTAATTCGTTATGATCGATGAGCATGACTACTTTTAGCTCAGTTTGATTTGACTCGAACGATATGTTTGTCTTTTTTATTATTATCTTTCGTAGAACTTTAAAATTTATAGACTATGAATAAAATGAAATGTGAGTTATTAAAAATCTAAACAGTGCAACAACAATTAGTTTAAAATATGAGATTTGACAGGGCAATGCAAGTGCCGACAGTCGACAAAAGGCAAATAGGAGGGAAAATGAAAAATTTGGTGGACAAAAAAATGGGAAGAACAATAGAAATGAAAAATTGAACGCGCCTTCCTTTGATAAAGCCGCGAAAGACTCAACTTATAATCTAGAGCGATAAATTAGACAAAACGTAATATTGCAACCTACATCACCTATCGACGAAGAATAATGCACCACGCAAAGAGAACACTATGATCCGAAATATTTAAAAATATGTCGTGACTACAAACAGGTAAATTTTCACAATTATGCATTAAGTAAAAAAATATAACAATTGTCGCACCAGTGATCAGTAATTAATAACATAAAATATAAAATATATTGATTTACGACAGATATAATAAAATGTGTGAGTGATATAATAATACGTGACGATAGTTTTAGGGAAAGAATTAAATTAGTTACATAAATAACAAGAGAATTATTATTATATAATAAGACAATGAAATGAATATAAAAGTTAAAGATATGAAAATTATAGTTTGAATGAAGAAAGTGAGAAAGAGAATGGACTGAGGAGGTTCAGGAAAATAAGTATTCTCAAGAAAAAAAATGGAGATCTAATAAATTTAGTTTTTTATTATAAATTTTAAAAATAGAAAATATAGCTGAATAATTTAGTCAAAAGTCTGTCCAATATATCTAAATAAATTAATAAAAAAATTAAAATAATATTAAAGTCAATAAAATAAAACGGCATTCACCTTTCCCAAGGGTGAGAAGATGATTTGATTTGATTAATCAAGTTTAATGTGAATTAAATAAGTGGAAATGATTTGATTTCACAAATTAAATTGAATTTCAAATTAATTATATATATATATATAAAATTAAAAAATAAATAAATAACATTACAAGAAAATGAAACAGACTAATGAAAGGCTAAAACGATAAGAGGAATATAAGCCATATGAAATTGTCCTACTCAGTGAAGGATTTAACTAATAGAAATCCTTAAGAAAATGATATATTTAATTTGATTAAAAAATAAATACTTAATTTGAAAATTAAAAACAATAATTAATAGAGATTCATGATCGATGATTAAATTCTTTGATGTGACAAATAAAATTCAATTGAATTTTAATTTAATTAATAGGTTCGAACAAATCGGCCTCCATCGCCCTTCTGAGGTATAGGGATACATACACTAAGCTAGTACTAAATTTTTTTAGGCGTCAAGAAATATGGATTGGTGGCAATCTATCTTTTTCCTTTCACCACCTTATGTTTTATTTTTTTAAAAAATGTGGTACGCAATCCCAGGCTTAATAAATTATCCTAAAATAAATCTATGAATCAAAGTTTTTATCCATGAGAGCTGCAGAGAGCACTAAATTCCAGGTATCAGGAACACCAGCGAGGCACCAATGGCTACAGTCCATGCCTAGGTGGCCGCCGTAACCGAAGACCGATGGGTGGCCGTCTTTTCTGTATTGCGAGAGGGCTGTCACGTTGAGCAACCCGACTGGCTTTACCATGGCTCCTAACACTCTCTCCACCACAAGCTCAGCCGGATGTGCTCCTCCGGGATACGGAGGAGATATCGGCTGTGTTTCCGCCCCACAATTCTTCGCCTCTGGATCCCCCCAAGAGCTTGAACTATTTTGATTATATATATGAAAAGAAGAAAGAAGTCAATTTTAACGTCAATAGTAAAATCCTAATTCTATTTTGGAGAGAAATAAGCAATTTACAGTAAGAATGGATAGAACCCGACCAAACTATTGAAACCATAACTAGTTTTCCATTGTAAAAGTTAGACACAAATCAGATTCTAACCTATCTCAGAACCCGAAGATAAGTCATGATTCGATCCAAACTTTATTAATTTATTTTTATTTTGGAACGAGAACTCTATTTCAGGATTCAGTTTTGGTTTTCCATGGTTTCAGTCTAAGTTGAGATTGATAGGACATACTTGCTATGGTCGGGAGAAACGCCCTGAAAGAAGACCATGGTTCGAGCAGGATCCACATTGGCATCGACCCACTCAGCCCAAGTGTTCAACGCCTTCTCGTACGCAACCAATCTATCCATGTCTTTGTGAAGAACACCATTTTCTTCCATCCAATCCCACCTGTAACCACAAAAAATACAGCTAATTATGTCGTGTTAAACAAAGGTAACGTCAAGCGTAGCAGGAGTTTGAATCGGACGGTTGTTTTCTTCCGGTGTGGAGCCACCAATGCCAGGTGTTGAAGATCAGAACGTCTATTCCATCGTTCCACTTCTTCCCACTCACGATCGAGTCCAGCTTCAAGATTCTTCCCGTGCTTGTACTGACGATGTCAACAAGAAAAGCATTCCTCGACAGCATCAACTTTACATCGTATTCCTGCATTTACATATCATATAAATGAACGGCTGATAATCAATCTTTCAAAATGGAGATGTTTAGATTGGAGGGTTTGATGAAGTTTTCGGGTAACTCACCGGAAACGTGAAGGTGGAGAGGTCTCCAGATCTGACTGAGGTGTAGTTAAGGTATGGAGCAGCAGAGTAAAGCATGCAAGTGATTGACTGCCACTGGTTTAAACTCAACGAGTCTCCGACGAACATCACTCTTTTTCCTCTTAATCTCTCCAGTAACTCTAGCCCCTCGAATCTACAACCATCGTTAACATAATTAATCAATCAATCTTTATTGAACAACTTTTTGGATGGGTCGTGTGACTTTCAAAGTAAAGCTCCAAGGATGCTTACATATGACAAATATTGATGAAAAAATTAAAAGCTCGAGTGCCTGAACTTAACAATAAAAACTCATCTAACTATGATGATATTATCTATTTTGAATCGAAATCTGCGTAGTTTTATTTTACGTTCTACCTCTCAACTTATGGAACCATTGTACACTAAGATCTTCCATACTCTAACCATTTATCTTAACTAAATTTTACACTATCTTAGACGTGGAATAAAGCTGTTGTTGCATGGGAGGCTGGAAAGCCTTTTGTAATTGAAAAAGTGGAGGTGGCCCCACCACAAGCAAACACAGTTCATTTGAGGATTCTCTTCACTTCCCTTCCGTATTGAAGTTTACTTCCGGGAAACTAAGCTCCCTCTTCGTGTAACATGAGCAGTATCTGAAAGGTTTATGTCAAAGTTTGGGATTACAGAGTTTGTGAATAACGACAAACTTGTTCAACAGGTTTGCTTCAAGACAATCTCTGTGAGATTTGGAAATTTAAAGAGAGGAAAATTGGCATTTTAGAGAGCCCATTCTACAATTTCGGATCAAAAGTTTCGAATTTTGATAAATATAATTTGAAGATTTTTGCATGAATAGTCTTAATTAAAGTTTAAAATTGAAATACAGTCTTTTAAAGTCTGAAATCAGTGTATGATTTTCGACACAGTGGTCGACTGAAAATTGATTGGTCTATTTGTTTGTCCCTCCAACAAATGTTGTTTTGAGAGTTTAGGAAGTCCATGGATGATGATATATGTGTTAAGTACCGGGACTTGAATTCTTTATTGGACTTTTTGAATTATTGAGGTTAGGGAAGTTGTATGCTCAGTTGAGGTAAAAATTTATTTTTATATCCGGTGTTACACTATTTTTATCAAAACTTATCTGGAGACATATTTATAACATGCTCGGTTTTTCGATGTGTCGATTTTATACTGTATATACATTTTTTACAAGAATTTTTATTCGAGTATGCACATTTATTTCTATCGATCAATTTAATTGTATAAATCAAGTTTGATCGAACATGGTGTCCTCGTTTGTTATGCACATTTGATCATTGGAGGATTTGTTTGTTCGTTAACTAAAATAATAAGATAACTGTATGCGTCATTTCTTTGGGAGCAACATTATAAACCTAATTAAGGTCGTTCGTGATTTGCGATTATTAAGTATTGTCATTGTTATTATATATATCTATGACATGATGTGCTAGAGTTCACGAATGATTTGGGTTATTAAGCATGACCTATTTTATGTATGTACTGTACTATAGTAGAATATTTTGATATTTATTTTATTGTTTTTTTTTTCTTCTTAGTTTTCATAAGATGTTTTATATTTGACGTGCTCGATAATATTTCTTAACTTTTAAATTGAATATAAAATTTTATTTTTACTGAGTTTAACGGACTCACCCCCGACATCTACTACTATGATAAAAATAGACGACATTTAGGTTCTTTAGATATCTCTTTCATTTTAGAGCAATGTTATTGAACCTTAATTTTTAATTATTTATATAAGTTTGCTGTCCGAGGACCAGAACGTGGTCCAATCAAGCCATAACTCAATTAGAAGGGTTAGAAAGGAACATGAATCTTTAATTAGCTGTATGGACACAATTTTATAAAAAACTCTTTTCATCTACCAGCTGAAATGGAACAACTCGCATGGACCATAACTCCACCAACAAGTCTACATGTCTAGTCATTGAACAAATTAGTTTTCGCATAGAAAAACTAATCAAAATGATGAACATCTCCCTAACTTCGTTTTCTTAAAACCTGATATTATGAATAAAGAATGAAGCAGAGAGATGAGTAGGTCCAAACTAGCCCTTAAAATCATGCAGAATCCTGCCCACAGCGTTGGTTGCACCGTCAATGAGAAACAAACTCAAGCAAGCGACAACTGAACAACTTGTACACATGGGATAGTTCCATCTTCTCCATGTTCATACGTAACTGGGTATTGTTTTTCTTATTGTATCTTCTTTTTACAGACTATTTTTATCCTAATTTCTCAGAAGGGTTTGGCTGTTTACAATCAAATTTTCATTTAGACTTCAAAGTTTAAAGCTTTCGTTGATCCATAAGAGAAAATTATAATCTTTGAGCCGAGGGAAAGTCTTATTTCTTGTCCGACCTGACAAAACTTGTCAGCAATGGAAATCTTCTTCCTAAAGGGAGTAGTTAGCCTTCGGAGAAAACCTTACCAGAAAGAGTATGGTTTTAAAAATGAAGAATTTTCTATCGAAAGATCACCTGATTTAGGTGACTGTTTTGGAAACGCACTATCTACCTTCACCCAACCAACTTACCCAGAAAACCATCATTTTTCCAGGTTGGTAGAAGAGAAAACATTAATCAGTGGCGTACGCTAAGCGTTAATCACATGCCAAAGACAAAACTTGAAGCAGAAGACAAGCGTCTTCCTCGTCTACTGCCACAAAAAAAAAAAGTGATTTTCGACGACGCAAGTTAAAAAAGTTGTTGGCAGACCGATTGACGACGATCTTCCACCAAGCGAATTTGCTTGGAATAAAACAAATAATGCAGAAAGATCACTAAAACAAGCACAGAAGCTGCAATTACAGATAACGGAAACAATCATGCACTGCCGTGGAAGTTTTGGGGAGAAATATTAAGTACCTGGGTAAGAAGCAAGTATTGGGTTGCCATCTATATTGAAGATAGAGTTTGTCTGGGCGGCCGTTGCTCAAGCAATCAAACTCATTCTCTACAAACGGGCATCTCGAAGAATCATAAAGGGGATATGAACCATCAAAGACCCATTCTCCTTCAAAATAATGGCAACCACTCTTTATAATTCTTCCTCGCACTGTGTGCAACAGAGCCAGTACGTAGACTGCGGAAGCAATTTCGAACACACCCATTTGTCATACGTTAGAAAAGAGAGAGAGAGAGAGAGAGAGAGAGAGAGTTTGGTAGAACTCACAGGGTCTGTTACCGAGAGAAGAATATGTGGAACGATTATATAGTAATGCGAAAGTCGATGGGCTTTTTGTTGGTGAATCCTCCATAGTTGACAAAGATTGTTGAAGGATATAGATATATTCGTGTGCGTGTTAGGAAAGTACAGCCATTAAGCTCTATCTCTCAAAAAGATATTCAAAATCACGGTGCTTTAAGGTTTACCAAAAAAGACAAGTCAATTAGCTTTTGTGAATAAAACCCAAAAGATAAAATCAAACAGAGAAAACTTATTAAAGCTAACCCTTTTGTGGGTTTCCCTAAATTTGGATTTAATTTTGGCAAAATGGAGCAAAAGTTGAGGAAAGTTGCCTGTATACACTTGTTACCATAAGTTAATATTTCTACCCAAAAAACTTATAACTGAAAATAAACTTAATTATAAGATTATATCTTTTTAAATTAATGTTTGGAAAAACATCTTGAGATTAGTCATGTCTACACGCGAAGGCAATGTATTTTACGAGTTCATGTATTTAAGACGTTTAAAAACCTCTAGAGGCATTCTCAAATAGCAACAAGAGCCAAGTGAATTCTAGAAAAACATTTCTCTTTCTCCAATATTTTTTTCTTCTTTGCCGAAAATCCTCTCTAAATTCTTTTTTCGTTATTCCAGTAACTTGGTATCATAGAATATTTTTCCAACAAATACGTTAAATCATCGTATGGCTTCTTCGTTCGATGAACATTCGAATAATGGCTCAAAATTTGTAAAATCATCGATTTTTTTATGTAAATAAATAACATCTTAGATTACTCCATAAAAGCTCTCTCTTTTTTGCCTAACTTCCACTCAAACGCCTTGGGCTAAAAGGGCATGGTAAATAGATAGAGAAGAAACAAAGGGTCTATCCGTTTGGGAAAGGCAGGGTCTTTGATGGTGTGGTCTGGCAGTGAAGAAAGGAGAGTGAGACAGATCAAGCTTATTCCTCATCTGTTACTGTTCCTCAGGTTGAAAGTAGAAAGAGAATGATAAATGAGAGAGAATTAGTAATAGAGATTAATAGAAATGAACGACAAGGTGTTAATTGCTCTCTACTTTAATTTTGAGGTCTAAGTTGTTGAAAAAAATATAAAATATTAGCTGCATGAATCTCAATAATTTAGAGTGCATATGAATATTTATGATTTTAATAGTTGAATAAAAATGAAATGATTTTTTAAAAGGGAAAATGCAATAGTCTTGTATAGTTGTCCATCGTTATTCTTCTCTTTAGAGATGACAAACGAGATGGTGAAACTAAGTCGAACATGAAAAAATCTTGTTCATCGAGTCTAAAGAGTCTAGCGAGCTTGATAAAAAAAAAAAGCTGACTTGACTTACGAGCCAAAGTTAAACGAATCAAGCTCAACCGGTTGCTGAGGCCTGTGCTCAAATTGTTTGATGGGAGGTGATAATTTTATCCTTTAGAACAATTGTAGGTTCTTCTTAGGCAAAAATTAAAATATGTTAAGACTTTTAATTAAATCAAAGATGCCTTATTTCATCCAAATAAAGATACCAGAATACTTTGTACACGTCCTCTTCTGCCATAGAATCTTGACAAAACTGTTTTTTTTTCTTAGAGTTAGAATATATAGATTGTAAATATTGGTCTTTTTATATAAATTAAATTTCACGTGTAAACTTTTTGCATTATTGATGGTCAACGTGCCATGAGTTGAGGTCTTGTCGCATTGTGACTACGTTGAATTTTTCAATAATTTGGTAAAATCGATAATTTGAAAAGTCATCAAGTGATTGAAATTGTAGAAAATTAATATTGGGTAAATTATACTTTTGCATCGGATAAGAGATTTAAATTAAGTTTGGGTTTGGTTAAATCTAGATTTGAAGATTTTATTTAATATCTATGATATATTAATATATTTATCAAATAATTAAATACATAAATTAAGAAAAAGAACATCTTAAAAGAAAGAGAGGAAGGGCAGGAAATACTTCCTCCTCATTTGCACCGCAACCAAAATAGAGAGAGAAATAGAATTGATTTTTCAGAGAAATGATACATTGCAATTGAAGGCTGAAATTGTGTTTGCAGGACTGCGATGAGTAAGTTGGTTTCTATAAATTTGAGTTTTAGAGGGTGGTTTTGATGGATATAGATTTGAGTTTGAAAACTCGAATATTTGAATTACTTATTCTAAATTTAAGATTTATATAAGTTATTTGGTTGATTAGATATGAGAAATGAGAAAGAAGGCTGATTTTTGCGACTTTTTGTGGTTAGTAATCGAAAAAGTGTTGACCGTTGTGAGAGGTCAGTCGATATTTTGATCATTGCTGAAGAAAAGGATCTCTTAGAGATAAGTCGACATCTTGAAAGGTCGATCAGTTTAAAAACTAGTCCACTCATGGAAAAGCTCGAGAAGAATAAGGGGTCAACTCTAGAGTCAAGGTGTCGACATCTGGGTTGAAGTGTCGATCACTAGTGTAAAAACTAGTATTTTTAAGTTAATTAATTAATTTATACATAATTTTGTTTCCCATTAAAAATGGTTAAAGTTTCATGGCTTGATTCATTTTGTTCTTTTATAGCCACGTTGAATTTTTCGATCAATTGTCTAATCGATAATTCAAAAAATTATCTTGTGGTTAAAGTTATGAACAATTGATAAATTGGAATTTCACCCGCACTAATTTTTGAAAATTTTGGAGTTTTAAAGAATAAAGATATAAATTTTTTTATTAACTAAATAAATAAAAAGAAACATTTTTTTTTTATAAAAAGGGGAGACCCTTTTCGTTGGGTGCTTTACCTTTCTCGACCCAAGAGGGAGGCGGAAGCGAAGAAGGCAGTCATCACATTCCAAGGCCCAAGAAGTAGTCGTTGGACATTGTGCAACAACTTTTGTGAAAGAGTTTTGAAAGTTGGTAAGTATTCGGCCTCTATTTTACGTTCAAAATTTATTATCGAATTCAAGTGTAGAAACTCAAATTCTTGAGTTGTTTCTAGTTCATTTGAGCATATTTGGCGTCTAGATAGGTTGTTGGATTGAATGAAGGGAAAAACGGCGAAAGGAGAAGACTTTTGCAACCATCAGTCGTTGAAAATCATTCAAATGTCAACTTTTGGGATGATCAGTCGACACTTTAAGTCTTTGTTGCTGATAGATTTCACTAAGAAGAAAAAGATTTACAATAGTTTTGTCTTACACTCTCAAACCCACTCTGATAACTTAAATACGTCTTTATATAATAAATTAATTAGAATTACATAATAACAAGGTAATTATGACCAAAATACCCCCCCAATACTAGAGTAGGCTACACAATTCAACAATCTCCCACTTGGAGACTAATTTTATCATCTCTCAATCTATAGTCATTTTATTTTCATATCTCATCCAAGAAGTGCGACTGAAGTTGCGTACAACTTCAGCTTCTCACTCGTCACAATTTTTGTCAATATATTAGTTGGATTCTGACTTTCTGGGATCTTTTCAAGCACCAATACTCCATCTTGTAAGATGGATCTGATGAAAAGATAACGCACCAGTATATGTTTTGTCCTGTCATGATAAATCAAGTTCTTTGCTAAATGGATGACACTTTGGTTGTCACAATGTAATACACTCCCATCGTAGTTTTGGTTTAACTCGCGTAAGAAAGGCTACAACCACATCATCTCCTTTGCAGCTTCTGTCACTGCAATATATTCAGCTTTACAACTAGAAAAAGCTATTACATCTTGAAGTCTCGAGACCCAACTGATTGCGTGCCACCTAATGTGTAAACATAATCAGTCCTACTTTTACTACTGTCAATATTACCACCGTTATCAGTATCAACATATCCATCCAAGGCTAAATTAGACTTTTAAAAACATAAAGCGAAGTATCGCAAGATCCATTTTACGACTTTCTAATGTTTTCTTCATGAATTACTCGTAAACTTGCTGACAACTCCTACTGTATGTGCAATGTCTGGTCGTGTGCAAACCATTGTGTAGATAAGACTGCCAACAATAGAGACATACGAAACAGTAGCCATGTAGTCCATCACTTCATCAGTCGAGGGTGACTGATGTTTAGATAGTTTGAAATGACTAGCTAACGGTGTAGTGATTAGTTTAACATCCCACATCTTGAACCTACTAAGAACTTCTTTCACGTACTTTTCGTGTGAGAGTTTGAGAACATTCTTATCCCTGAAGATCCTCATCCCAAACCTAGCCGTGGTGGGTGATCGAGTCATCTGATCTAGTATTCTGTTAGGTCCGTCTTTAGATTGTGATAATTTGTCAAGAAATCGACAAAGTTCATAATTAATTTAGAAAGAGGCTTTCGACAATTTCTAAATTCGATTTCATTCTTGTCAACATATTCTTGTAACTAAAAAACTGTGATTATTAGCAAACAAAGTTAGTGTCAACATGTTAATACAAAGATTATAGTCAAATTTAGCAACAATAATGAAATGAAATTGAAACTTAGGGAGTTAATTTAGAAAATAAAAACTAGGAAGACTTAATTAAATCAAATAATTAACTCCGAATACTAACAGAGTATTCTAATTTTTCAAAAAAAAAAAAAAAGAATATATTATCAAAAATAAAATTATGAATCATAGTTATAGTTATAATGAATCAATGCTACACAAGTCCTGAATTTTTTTAGAAATTTTATCAACTTATTTTTTATTTTATTTTCTTTAAATGTGTTACGCAATCCAATTGCTTGATAAATCATCCTAAAATAAATCTATGGATCAAAGCTTTTGATTTTTATGCATGAGCTCTGCATACAGCACTAGATTCCAGGTATCAGGAACTCCAGCGAGGCACCAATGACTACAGTCCATGTCTCGATGGCCGCCATGGCCATAGACCGACGGATGGCCGTCTTTTCTGAGTTGCGAAAGGGCTGTCACATTAAGCAACCCAACCGGCTTTACCATGGCCCTCAACACTCTCTCCACCGCAAGCTCCGCCGGATGTGCTCCTCCTGGATACGGTGGAGACAGCGGCTTTGTTTCCTGCCCACAGTTCTTCGCCTTCGGATCCCCCCAAAAGCTTGAACTATTTTAATTATACCCCAAAAAAACTCAATTTTAATGTCTTTCGTAAAATCTTAATCTATAAAGCGAGAGAAACAAGGGACCCAATCAGCCAAAGTAATCAACATACTTGCTATGGTCGGGAGAAACGCCCTGAAAGAAGACCATGGTTCGACCAGGATCTACATTGGCATCGACCCACTCAGCCCAAGTATTCAACGCCTTCTCGTACGCAACCAATCTATCCATGTCCTTGTGAAGAACACCATTTTCTTCGATCCAATCCCACCTGTAACCACAAAAAATACAGCTAATTATGTCGTGTTAAACAGAGGTAACGGCCAGCTTTAAAGGAGTTTGAATCGGACGGTTGTTTTCTTCCTGTGTGGAGCCACCAATGCCAGGTGTTGAAGATCAGAACGTCTATTCCATCGTTCCACTTCTTCCCACTCTCGATCGAGTTCAGCTTCAAGATTCTTCCCGTGCTTGTACTGACGATGTCAACAAGAAAAGCATTCCTCGACAGCATCAACTTTACATCGTATTCCTGCATGTACATATCATATAAATGAACGGCTGATAATCAATATTTCAAAATGGCGATTTTTATATTAGAGAGTTTGATGAAGTTTTAGGGGAACTCACCGGAAACGTGAAAATGGAGAGGTCTCCAGATCTGACTGAGTTGTAGTTGAGGTCCGGAGCAGCAGTGTAAAGCATGCAAGTGACTGACTGCCACTGGTTTAAACTCAACGAGTCTCCGACGAACATCACTCTTTTTCCTCTTAATCTCTCCAGTAACTCTAGCCCCTCGAATCTACAACCATCGTTAACATAATTAATTAATCAATCAAACATTATTGAACAACTTTTTGGATGGGTTGTTTAACTTTCAAAGCAAAGCTTCTCAAGAAGTAACCCTCCAGCAAAAAACAGTAAAAAATGTCACCATAAGGTACGTTAATATGGGGAGCAGGAAACAATCAAAAGCATTAATGCCGAGAGCAACGTTGATTTGAGAACTTAACAGCAAATGGGTCCTCAAAAGAAATACATTATCAACATTGATTTAAGAAAATGGGCAAAAATATCGATATTAAGCTAAGATTATATATTATCAACAGCATGTTAAGATTACACGTCTTAATTCAACTTACTTTAAAACAATTAATAATGTAAAAAAAATCGATCTACGAATTTCTCTGCATAAAATATTCAAACTGGTTGAGGTCTACAACTCAACACAGCAGAAATGACAGAGAAACAGCCAAAGAGTTGAAAAGGTTCTAAACGAAGTGACGCTTAGTGGTAGGAAGGACCATTTTTGCATTCAAGCGACAACTCAGTTTGAACGCTTAGGAAAGGAAGAGGAATCTTTAATTACTCACTTGTATGGAGACAAATTTAAAAAAGGCTTTTTTGATATAGCTGCTGAAATGGAACTCTCATGGACCATGACCCCACCTACAAGTCTATGAGTCTAGTCATGAACACATTAGTCTTACTGTGTACTCTAATTTTTAGCCATTATAGCCTAAAATGGGATGCTTCAAGATGAATTAATCTTCCTAAATATTGAAATAGATAGATGAATAGGTCCAAAGTAGCCGTTAAATCATGCATGATGGAAAACTTGTAGAGTCTTCTTCATCCAGCCCACTGGATTGGCTACACTGTCTTGTGAAAAAGAAACTCTAGCAAGCGACAGATGAACAGGTTGTACACATGGGATAACTCCATCTTCTCCATGTCCATACATAATTGGGCACCGTGTTTCTTTCTTGCATCTTCCTTTTGACACTCTTTTTTATCATCATTTCTCGAAAGGGTTTAGCTGATTTCAATCAAGTTTTCATTTTGACTTCAAATTATAATCTTTGATCCGAGGGAAATTCTTATTTCTTGTCCGACCTGACAAAATTTGTCAGTGGAAATCATTTTCCTAAAAGGAGTAGTTAGCCTTCCAAGAAAACCTTACCAGAACAGTACGGTCTTAAGAATTATTTTCCGTCGAGAGATCACCTGCGTTAGGCGACTGTTTTGGAAACACACTCTCTACCTTCACCCAACTAACTTACACAGAAAATCATCATTTTTCCTGTTTTGTAGGAGAAAAACATTAATCAGTGGGATAGGTCAACCGTTAACCGCATGCCAAAGACAAAACTTGATTTTTGAGGACGCCAAGTTAAAAAAGTCGTTGGACGACGATCTTCCATCAAGCGAATTTGCTTAAAATAAAACAAATAAAGCACAAAAATTAGAAAAACAGGCACAGAAGCTGCAATTACAGATAGTGGAAACAATCATGCATTGCCATCGAAGCTATGGGGAGACATATTCAGTACCTGGGTAAGAAGCAAGTCCTGGGTTGCCATCTATATTGGAGATAGAGTTCGTCTGGGCGGCCATTGCTCAAGCAATCAAACTCCCTCTCTATAAAATGGCATCTCGAAGAATCATAAAGAGGATATGAATCATCAAAAACCCATTTGCCTTCAAAATAATCGCAACCACTCTTTACAATTTTGCAATGCACTTGGTGCAGCAGAGCCAGAACGACGACTGCTCCAGTGATTTCAAACAATCCCATTTGTCATACGTTGGTAGAGATAGAGAAAGAGTTTGGTAGAACTCACAATGTCCCTGACAAAGAGAGAAGAATATAGGGAATGATTATATAGTAATCAGAAAGTCGGTGTGCTTTTGGTGGTAAATGTAATCGATGAATGGCTGTGAATCCTACATAATTGACAAGTAAGCTCAAGGAATATATATGGTTGTGGCTCCAGAGCTAGGCGGCGACCACAACCGGACCGGGACCCTAGAATCGGACCGGACTGAAAATTTCGATTCGGTTTTAGTCGGTACTAAACTCATCACGCTCCGCCGCTCCGGGACCGGTTCTCAAATAACGGAATTCATGGACGATGGTCCGGTCCACGGTCCAAATACTAGAAATCCAAAAAACCATGGAAAACCGGTTTCCGTCACTCGCAATTAAACCGGTTTCGAACTAGAACAGAACACTGCCGAGTGCTGAGAGTGTGAGTGCTGCCCTTCCCTAGTTTCCTTCCCTTCGCACTTCGCCCCTTCCTTTCGCACTGACTGCTGATGCAGTGCCCTTCGCCCCTTCCCTTCGCACTTCGCAGCGAATCTCCAGAGTTCGACTTCGGCCCGGACCGCGCCCTTCGCTGTTGCTTGGCTTCGCTAATCGGCACTCGGCGGTCCACCTTCGCAGATCGCAGTGCGCAGAACCATTGTCTGCGGCGCACTCAGCGGGACTGCCCTTCTCCCTATTGTCTGCTGCCCTTCGCCCATCGCAGCGAACTTCTGACGCTACTGCCAATTGAACCATAACCGGTTACGTTTACAGAACCATGACTGGGTTCAGGTTTGGCTTAACACTTGCTTAGTTGCTTTGGCTTCAATGTTCATACTTAGTTCTTAATTGAAATTGGGAATTTGGAAGCTACCGCCAATTGACTGATTTGAGTATTGGAATTCCAAAACTTTGTTGGGAGGAACCGGGTTGGGTACCCGTTCCTCGGGAGGCCAATTTCAAGACAGGTATAAAAATTTTGAAATATCCGGGCGAAATCCGACTCCGTCCTGAAATCGGATCGACCCAGACTACGCCCACCCAATTCAAAACTGAGGAATCGACCCATTCTATACTTCATCAGACCCGACCACGGTTTTGTGAACCCTAGAACCGCAGTCCATGGTCCAAGGGCTGGTCTGCAGTTCGTGGTCCAAACCCTGGCAAACCGTGAGAGAACTTACTCGTGAGTCATTGCGGTTTATCCGACCCAAAATTATGACCCAAAGTAGGTTTATCTCATTTTTTTTCTAATTTTTTTTTCAATTTATCCAACTCAAAATTACGAACCAAAGTAGATTTTTCTCATTTTATTAGTTTTAAATATCTTATAAAATTACATGCTTATTATAAAATTTTCTGAATTTATTTATTTTGTAAAAATTACCTTTGAAAATGAATTTTTTCAATGTCTTTTGAATTTTTTGAAATTAATTATTTTATAAAATTATTTAAAAATAAATCGGAACTGAATTGTATTCCTATTCTAAATTTCTAAGAACCATGGGCTCAATTTGGAATCTAATTCCGGTCTAACCCTTTTTGTTTATTCCACATGCAGCAGCGAAGAATTTATAATTTTACTAATATAAATTCACATGCTTTCATAATATTATAAAGATATATACTGAATCACTGACATAATTTGTTCTTATGAATTAGTAATATCACATGATTATATTGCATCCTCAGGTAGCGATATAACTTGTTGACAATAAGATTAATACTTAAATGTCATACCAAATAGTCTTCTCTTTGCCCTTGCGTTATTTAATATTAGTCTAATGTTTTCCCATAAATGTCGCTTTAGATCGCATCAATAATGACCATAGGCGGCACCTTGGATTAGCAAATCCTATTCTTCAATTTCAGGACATAGTCAAGAGTCACAGATGGCACATATGTTAGATCCCTTTTGATGATCCATAGACTCACACGGTGAGAAACAAGGGATATGTCCACTCACTTCTATCTAGTTCAAGTAACGTGTCGTATGAAAGAAGTGTTACGGTGGAGCTCTCTTTCTCGGAAGAGCATATGTCAATCTCTAACACAATACAGATTTTAGTAGTCGCGATCATGTGCCTAACGTAAATTCTCTAAATGCACACTATCTAAAGCCCCATTTTAAGGTCTTACATCTGGCTTCAATCTAGGCGTATCATGGGCCTATCGATATTCGATCCTCTACCCAGGATCTCATCTTAGACTCCCTTACTTAGTATTTTAAATCATTCTCACGACAAAAAACACGTTAATTTAAGTATGTCTCTTCTTTCCATGTCATCCAAAGGACCAAAGTCAATCACTCTTATGAGTAAGTTTATCTTAGCTATTGACAAATCTTAATCACCATCTCATAAGGTGATAATGTGTGCATGAAATCTATAAAAAATAATTAAGATGACAAAAAACTATTTATTTAAATCAATAATAATAATATCTCAACATATATGCAAATTTGCTCCATGATAGCAATAATGTGTAATCTATTGATCCTTTGAGACATCGTAGCATCTCTTTCATAACCTTTTAATGAGTAAGTCCATGATCTACTTGAAATATACTAATTAGCCTACTGACAGAGCAGACATCTAGAAAATTGCACAACATTGCATACATCAGGCTTCCAATGGTGCTGGCAAAGGGAACTCAAGTCATCTATCTTTTTTTCTTTAGTCTCATAACACATGTCTTGACTAAGAGAACTACTGTTCTCAATATGATTGCCTATTGTTGCAATTCTGCATCGAAACCGTTGAAGTACCTTCTTGATATACCATTGTTGTGATAAAAGAAGAAATTTCTTAGAAAGATGTCTAAGGATTTGAACTCCGAGCACCTAGTTTGCTTCACCCATGTGCTTAGAGAACAACCACCAATTGGTGGCAACAATCATCTCCATGTAGTTTCCAACTAATAGGACATCATCAACATACAATGAAAGGATAATAAAGTTATTCTTTCATTGTGTGACGTATACGCAGGGATCTTCCTCAACCATTGTAAACCCACTAATAATAATGGCTTGATGAAAACTCATGTACTATTGTTTAGATGACTGTTTGAGACCGTAGATAGATATAGGGAGCTTACATATTTTGCGCTCCAATCCACTTTCTACGAAACCAATAGGTTGGTCCAAGTAGATCTTCTTATCTAGTTCTCCCTTGAAAAATGTTGTCTTCACATCTATTTGGAACAATTCCAAATCTAAATGTTCAACAATAGCTAAATTAGGGCAAACCATACCACAGTATAGAAGGTTTCTACTAGTTCATTGGGTGTTACATATCCCCACAATTGGGGACTTTACGTCAATCAATTGAGCCATCTACTTGGCATTTGACTTTGAGAACCCATTTGTTCCAATAGTCTTGTGCCCATGTAGAAGGTCAACTAGTTTCAAGACATTGTTGTTCTTCATAGATTTTATTTCTTCTATCATTGCAATTCAATTCCCTACAAGATGAAGATGAGAGAGCCTCTTTGTAAGATCTAGGTTCATCATTATCTTGTATGCATGAATGTTTCCCCTTGAATCTCAAAACAACGACGAAGAATGTTTGCACGTGTGCTTTTAAGAATAAGTTGATCGTGTGAATCATCACCTAGTGGAACACTCTCACTAGAATGTGATAGCTCTCATTTTCTTGAACAGAATTCAAGGTGCTTTCATTTGATTCAAATATTTCATACGGTCTAGTGCTTTGATCCACTTCTCCCATATTAAGAAATTCATTTTCAATGAAGTCAGCGTTTCGTTATTCTACTTCAGTTTCATTTCCATTCGGTTGTTGTCTATACATTACATATCTCTTTGATTTATTTGAGTACCTAATGAAGACAAATATAGATGCTCAAGAGTTTAGCTTCCCATACGTATAAGAACTAGAATGTACAAACCCAGATAAACTCCAAGGTCTTAAATGATCTAAGATGGGTCTTGTCACGAATCGAGAACCAATATTGGGTTCCCAGGCTGCCAACAAGAACTGTAACTCACCCCTTTACCCATATCAAAAAAACTCGTTTTAATAAAAAATAATTACAAAGTGCACAGTGTAAAAAAAATTTTTTTCTTTCGTAAGTCAATTTATAACCGAAGTAATAAAGTGCGGATTAAAATTATCAACAATAACTCTACTATCCAATCTTCAAAACATTTCTCAAAAATTTGGCAATATAACGCCTTAAAATATTGACTCCCAAAATAAAACTAATTCATAACCAAATTCAACAAATCCACCATACAGTTCCGAAAATCCAAATCAAATACATAAATTGAATCTATTATATTCTATCTCCATTTCAAAATCAAGTTTTCATAAAAACGTTTTTATCAAATATCTATAGCCAGTATCCATAAAAAATCTATACGTCATCCACAAAACAAAGATCCAAAATAAAAATCTTCAAAAGCCCCATCATATCACACTATCCTGCTCCACGGGTCGGGTCACCCAAACAGAAGGTGCCGGGCTGGTGCTGTGGTCGTGCGCTACCAATTGTCCTACTTGTCCTGATTGGGCTCTCGGAACTCACCAGTCGTATCCTCAATACCTACACCACAGAACACAAAACGTAAGTCATATGCTTAGCAAATAGTGCGTAGTGAAATGTAAAACTATCTATGCAATCCTAACATATGCAGTCTCTACTCTATCATACTTGTTGCTATTTTTACGTTCACTTATCATACGATCCTCATACTGAGTTGGGAAACAGAGCAAGTTTTCCAAGTCAATTTTCTGTCTGTGTCGAAAGACGAATCACTTCTTTCGAAGCTATATAAGGATCATGCATCAGAGTGGAGAGGGAGATCAATTCTCCCAAGTCATAAGGCCATATAAGGATCCTACATCAAAGTTGGGAGGCAGATCAATTCCCCTAAGTCGATTCTCTGTCTGCATCGAAGGGCGAATCACTTCCTTCGAAATCACGTAATAGTTATCCTCACCATTTACATGTTACATTGTTCACTCGTACTTAAAAACATGCTCAAATTCATTTTCGTACTATTTTCAAAACATAATGTATGGCAAACGTAAAGCACACATTAACACACAAATCATTCCTAAAGTACTGTGGCGTAGGCCCATAAGGACAACACACATGCATACACTACTTACTTGGCGTCTTTATCTTGTTGTGGCGTTCGGGTTCTATCAACGCTCGGGTTCAACCTATTACACAATCAATTCATATCAACATTTAGATAATAATCCATTCTAAGTACTAAAACTATGAACACTATCCCAATCTATCAAAAACTAACCAAAACCGCTCACTAACTCAACTCGGCCTAAATTTCACTTAAACTTCAAAATTGCACAACCTTTTCTACTATTATTGGATCGACTCGACTTCAGCAGCTCAGCGCTCCCCAAAGAACTTATTTTAACATACTAGAAGGGCTTTTAAAACAAATAACCATAGCTAGGGCAAAAATACCAAAAATAGAACCTGTCCCTTTGCCTAAAACTTCACCTCCTCGGTTTCTCAACAAACTTCACACAATCCTCCACCAATCAACCACATTCCCATCCCTTGAGCCTATTCTAACACAAACTAGAGGATTTACAATTCAGAAACCGAATTACACAACTCATCCCTCTGGGTTTTTTTTTCTGAATTCATGCACGTACTATCCACAGACTAATCACCATTGATTCTACCTTCTAAACACCCTAATTGCTGGCCTGAAACCTGAAGCCCATCTGAACCCTACATTCGGCCATCAAAACAGAGAGGGAGAAGAGGACTCACCAAGGGCTCTTCTCCTCGATTTTTCGGCGCGGGGAAGGAGAGACCGGAGGGAGAGGCTTCACCGACGAAAAGGAGGCCGAAAGATGGTGTGGACGTTGCCAGAGGAGGAGGGAGTCGCTCGCAAGTCTCTCTCTCTCTCTCTCTCTCTCTCTCTCTCTCTCTCTCTCTCTCTCGTGTCAGGGCTCTTAGCCGAAAAGAAATGAAAGTGGCTTCCGCGAGGAGCCATTCTCTCTCTTTTTTTTTTTGTTGTAAATTGTATTCACGTTTTAAATTCTCTAAATATTTGTCAATTCGTCTCTTCTTCATTTTCTGAAATTCAGAAATTTTTCTTAAAATTCCTCTTAGGTTTGAGCGGGAAATTTAATTTACCCAGAAAATTTCTCAAGTGTTACATCCTACCCTACTTATTAAAATTTTGTCATCAAAATTTACGTACTGGATAATTCTGAATACTGATGCTCTCAGGTGGTCTCTTCCACGCTATGATTGAACCACAAAACTTCAACACTTTCACGGATGACTCCATAATCCTCACTGGCTTCTCCTCGTAAGTCAGTGTCAATCGAACCTTGATGTCTTTTCTCTCCACCACCTGAGAAGGATCACGTATGCACTTCCTCAACATGGATACATGAAAGACATCGTGAATGACATCCATCGAAGGCAGTAACTGAAGTCTGTTGGCGATTCTCTCTATTTTCTTCACATTAGAAAATGTGAAAGACATCGTGAAGAGTTTTCTCTCTTTCTCATTTAAAAACAATTTCCTTTTTCTTTTATTTTTACTTAATTTATTCAATTTACATAATAAATTTTTAAATTATATCTTAGAAGTTGCCTCCTTCTAGCAAATCAAATCATTTATATCCTTATTTGTTAACTCCAAACGTTAAAATTTCTTACTCAAAGTAACCCATTATTATTTTCTTCAATTTAATCGCAAGAAAATTTCCTAAATTATCGATTTTGATCAATTGACCGATAAAATCAAATGTGGTTGCAACACGACAAAACGAATCAACTCATAACATGTTGACCATCTTTAACTCTAAAAATCAATACGTGGAATTTAATTACTTAAAAATACTAATATTACATAAATTGCTCTAATAGATACTCGCATTTACGATTAATCTAAGAGCTTTTGTTATTGTCTACCAAGCTCATAAAAAGTTTAAAGCAATCTAATATTTTTCATTTGTGAGATATCAAATAGATATGATTATAATGCGTAAAGTTGTCTATAAATGTAATAAAATATAAGTCGCGATGTCTACACCTCACACTTAAGGGACCGCAAATGTCATGTTGCAATGAAGAAGATCCCTTTGTTGCATTTACAAAAACTTTTCTTGTTGACTTCTCTGCCATAAAATGTTCGCATGTAGGGAAGCTAACAACACTAGTGGACTTAAAAGATCTTCTCTAACTAGTCTCAACATTCTATTTTGCCCAATATAAACTAGTCGTGCATTCCAAATAGTAGAGTCACAATTAATAGTAAAAAAAGAAACATAATTATTATTTGAAAATAGGGTAAAGTGCAATTTGGTTCCCAAACTATGGTGAAAAGGATAATTTTCACCGTACATTTTGATAATGGCAAAAAATAACTGTAATATATGGATAATGGGCAACTCACCCTCTATCGTGCCATTTTCTGTTAAAATGACACGTTTTCGTCATGTGCTATATTTTACTACCCAATATGGCCCTATCCTGCGTCTATTTTGAATCTCCTGCTTCATCCTTCACCCTCGCTTCTCTTCTCATCGACTCTCAACGTCTTCTCACCAACTCTCAGCGACGTGCGACGTGCGCCTCTGCCCCCCTTGGCTCTCTTTTTCTTTCCTCCCTCCCTCTCTCTCTCCCTTGCTCTCTTCCCACTCTAGGGTTAGGGGCAGAATCGAAGTGAGGAAGGATAATTTGCAAAAACAATCTAGAAAAATAGTACTATAGAGTAGGAAGAGAGCGAGGGAGAGAGCAAGGGAAGGAGAGAGAGAGAGAGAAAGGGAGTGAGGGCAAGGGGGAGAGAGCTCACTGTAGAGTGAAAAGAGAGCGAGGGAACGAGAGAGAAAGAGAGCGAGGGCGAGGGGGAGAGAGCTCACTGTCGATGGAGCTCTTCGCCGATGGGGGCAGAGGCGTACGTCGCTGAGAGTCGGTGAAAAGATGTTGAGAGTAGATAAGAAGAGAGGCATTGGTGAAATATGAAGCGGGTGATTCAAAACAGACGCAGGGCATGGGCATATCGGTTAGTAAAATAGGACACGTGACGAAAACGTGTCATTTTAATGGAAAATGACACGGTAGGGGGTGAATTGCCCATTATCCATACATTACAGTTTTTTTTACCATTATCAAAGTTTACGGTAAAAATTGCCTTTTTCACCATAATTTGGTGGCCAAATTTTACTTTACTCTTGAAACTAACTTAAAAATTATAAATCCTTTAGAAATAAACTCACTTTCATAATAAGTTGTTCACAAATATATCTCGATGCCATTATTGTAAAAATAAACTATACTCTAACTCAAGCAAATAACAACTAAAAGAAGATTTCGTCAGGAGCTCACTGTCGATGGAGCTCTTCGCCGATGGGGGGCAAAGGCGCACGTATCTGAGAGTCGGTGAGAAGACGTTGAGAGTAGATAAGGAGAGAGGCAAGGGTGATGAAATATGAAGCGGGTGATTCAAAACAGACGCAGAACATGGACATATCGGTTAGTAAAATAGGATACGTGGCGAAAACGTGCCATTTTAACGGAAAATGACACGGTAGGGGGTGAATTGCCCATTATCCATACATTACAGTTTTTTTTTTACCATTATCAATGTTTACGGCAAAAATTGTCATTTTCACCATAATTTGGTGGCCAAATTTCACTTTACTCTTGAAACTAACTTAAAAAATATAAATCCTTTAGAAATAAACTCACTTCCATAATAAGTTGTTCACAAATATATCTCGATGCCATTATTGTAAAAAATAAATCTATACCCTAACTCAAGCAAATAACAACCAAAAGAAGATTTCGTCAGGAGCACCCAACATGTCATGAAGCAATAGCATGCGACCACCACATAAGTCAAGCTTATAGGTTCCATGCCCATCACTAGTACACTATCACCATTCTCCACCAAAATTCATTTGTTTCCAACTAGTCTTCAACGATATTTCACGTACGTAACTCGCTCTTTAGTTACACATTGTGTCATTGTTGAATCCAAAATCCAACTACGAGAAGAATGAATAACCAAAACATGACTAGAAACATAACATAAGCCTGATATTGAGTTAGGAATTATCTCCTTTGGCTTAGTACAATCATTGGTGAATCGTGTTTTTGCACAATTTGCAACATGTAGTAAACTTGTCTTTCTTATCACCTTGTTTGCCCTTATGGCGCTTAGTGGTCTTTTTCTATACAAATCCATCATTTGTCTTTTATTGGAGAGCATTCTTGAATTTCATATGCTTAGGTCTGGATGGCGTCCACAAATTTTACTTCGATACAAAGATTGAGTCATTTGCTCTAGTCGCTTCTAAGCACTTAACTTCTAACTCAAGATGAGGAGACAAGTTACCGAACATTTTTTAAGTTTCACATTATGTGTCATATTTATTGTCATATGTTCTTAATTGTTAGGTAAAGAACCAATGTCGACTGGGACCTTTTGCTCATCAGTCAAGGATTGTTTGTTGCTTTAAACTGGTGATGTGCCACAGGAATCAGTCACATGGTCACAAGGTCACAAGCCAGTGATTAACTAACCTTTTTAGTTTCTTGTAATTTGCATGAAAATGTTTTCAAGAAGACTTGGACGAGGCACCTAACTCTAGTGATAAAGATATGTCAAAGCATATGCTAGTGTGAGACCCAATGGAAGGAGCCAAGGGCTAAACACCTCGACCATTTTGAGATCACTTTTGGCCATGATCATATCTTCTTTATGGAGCATAAAGACTATCTTTTATATCTATCTCTTTTTATGTTTAAGTTGTGTTATTTTTCATTGAACCTTATTTTTATCTTTTACTCATTTGGACCGAATTGCTAAGTGTAACACTCGCTCGACCCAACCTAGGTGGTCGAATGGGCTAAAAGTTGTGGTTGTTTTAATTATGCACTTTTGTTTGATCTGTAAATGGTTGCTAGAAATTCTATTTTCTTGTTGGAGGTCTATAAGCTAGTCATGTTAAACGAGCCGGCCAAGCCGAGCCAGGCTCAGCTCACCGAGCCTGTTGAGCCTAACGAGCCGAGCCTAACGAGCCTGTCGAGCCAAAAAATTTTTCAACCCGAGCCGACTCGCGAGCCACAAGCTCAACGAGTCGAGCCGAACTTATATAAATAAAATTATTTTATATTTATATTTTGTTAATTTCTAATAGAAATAAAACATAAATGTATTCAAAATTTAAATAATAGACACATTTAATAATTTAGTCCTACCAAATACAACAAAATATAGCGAAAATAGGTAAAAAATAACATACCTCACGTGGCAGGCTGATCATTGTCATCACCCTCTCGTGGATCACCCTCTCGTGGATAAGTGTCTCGTTGAGGTTCACATGATCTCAATAGATGGTCTGGAAAGATGGGTAATGCTGGACCCAAATTGTCATAATGATTATTTACAGCTCTCACATATCGTGCAAAGAAGGCTGTCTGCTCAAGTGAATGATTTTGCGTGTTCCTCAACCAATGTTCGATGCGATTCTGTTCATGTGATAACTATGATTGCTGATTGGAAATATTTTCTAACCTTTGTCATACATCGTGTTCAAAACTGGTTTGTTGAGCAGTCAGATTGGTAAACATTCGATTTTGTTCGACGGTGAGATTTTCCAGCATCCGTCCTACATCAGTGGTTGAGTAAGAGCGAGGTGGCACGGCAGATGAAGAAGCGCCTTGATCAGCTGGCATAGTTGATTGACTTTCGTATCGCTGTTTTCGGCGAGCCTCGGCACGTTCTCTTTTTGCTGCACTAGGCTACTTTGTGCACCTGTCATAGTACCATCTGTGCTGCGTCGGATACGAGGCAACGACATTAGTTGAGCAGGAATCTCAACATTAGCATCAAGCTCAATAAATCTCAGTCCATTGTTTCTATTGATGCCATACGGCCACTTAGCAATTCTTGAAATATTTGAGGAGCTATAAATCTTTTGCTGTATCCAAGTCTCATCAGTTGAGCTCATAGGTACATTCTGTGCAGCGCATAGATGTATGATGAGTACAGGGTGAATATGCCCAGCAGCAGTGAAACCCTTACTGTATGCACTGATATTATTGTGGATAATTCGGCCGACGTTTATGGATCGACCAGTGAGAATGCAATATAAGAGCACTGCCCGCTATTTGGTTAGCTCAGAATTTTGAGACGTAGGCATTAAGTTTCCTCTTATGAACTTACACCAAGCTTGAGCATAACAATTGAGACAACTTATAATCAAATGTAAAGGTTGAGTTGCATTGACTATTGAGTAAACCCATTGTGAACCTCGGTGTCCCATTTCTTGTATAATCATTTCATAATCTGGACCATCTTCCATCATTGTATGATAATCGTCTTCATTGAAGTTTTCCAAACCAAACTTAGCATCAATGATCTCCGCTGAAAACTCTACCATCTTGTTGCGAACTTGAACGGTATCATCTGAATTTGATGCCCTCAAGTTTGCATAGAATTCCCGAACAATACTCACATTTGCATCACCACCTAATACATCAAGATTTTTCCATTTTCTTTGCTTGACAATATCTAAAATATCTCCATCTGACTCAGAAGGTTGAAATTGAATTTCACATATAATAGGTTTATTCTTAGCCATGAATTTCACATATAATAGGTTTATTCTTAGCCATGAAATCCATAAAGTATTTCTTTACTTCAGAGTTTATGAAGGAGTGATCAATTTGTCTTACTGAAGCTGAGCTTGAAGAAGCTTTTAAACGTTTTGGTGGCATTTTCAGTCTGTAACCTATAATGTACAACCGACAATTTAGAATTGAGCCATAAAAATCAAACAATGCTTTTTAGAATTCAGCCAATTCAATAATTCCACAACAATGCAATAATTCCACAAAATTATTCAATTAGGTGTAACACCCACAATTCAAACCAACCTCAAGATACAAGTCAATTCAATCAAACCAATTCAGCAATAAAAAATCACACAATTGAAACCAAAATTTAGCAATAAAAATCAAATAATGCATTCAGCACAAAACAAATTCATCAACATGCGTAGAGCCGAACGATCGCACCCTCTAGGGTGCCAGTCGACTCGGGCACTCGGCTGTCATCGATCAGCCGATCGATCGTGCCTTGGGGTGCGATCGATCGGCTCCCGCCTCCCGCGTATACAGCAGGCCAGTGTGCGCGTCGCCGCGCCCTACCGAGTGAGTGGCGCGCGACCTAGCAGGAATTGGCGCGCAACGGGAATTCACTAGCCCGAGTGCCCGACAACCGAACTAAAAAAATTTCAAATTGTGGAAGAAAATAGAAATATATGACCTGTGGCTCTGCTCTGAGGTCGAAAGGATCGTCTGAGGGTGTACTCGATACTCGGGAGCGATTTGAGGTTTTCAGATTTGGGGATCGGCTGAGGGCATTTATCTAAAATTTTAGATAGCCGATCACTCGCCCCTTAAAGCGATTGATCGGCTATCATTCTGTTAAAATATAGAACGAGAGTGAGTGAGAGTGGGCCGACGGATCGCGTAATGAGACAATGTATCGGCTCACTCTCTATGAAGGTCGATTGTCACTACAGAGTGACAGCCGATCCATCGCCCCGGCAGGGCGAGTGATCGGCTATAATGAAAAAAATACAGCTCTGGTGGGGCGATTGATCGGCTGTCACTCTGTAATTTTTTACTAAATAAATATATAAAAAATATAATATATCATTTATTATAAATTTTACATTTACAAATTTTCAATCATTTAAAAAACGTAAAAATAATAATTGAAAAAATATTTCAAAATTTAATTTATTATCCTACTCTTCCTCTTCCAATTCCAACTCCAAATTTTTAAAAACTTCAAGTATTTCATCTTCGCGTTGTTGGTTTCTCGTAACGGCATCATTCCAATCCTTCATGCAAATAAGCGCCTCCACAAGATCAGGTGCAAGTCGTCCTCGACGTTCATCATACACACGTCCACCTGTACTAAAAGCAGATTCCGATGCTATTGTAGAGACAGGAGGAATTAGTAGATCTCGTGCCATTATTGAAAGAATATGATATGTGGTAGAAAACATTTTCCACCAATCTAAAATATCAAAAAAATTTTCATGAGAAAATTGATATCGAGTGTCAAAATAAATATCTAATTCATTTCGAATAAAATTAGAGTAAACATCCGTATTTAATTGACTCCAAATATCATGAATACCAAATTGTGAACTTACTATATTTCTACTATTGCTACTTGAACTATCACGCGAAGAAACATGTAAACGACTAATATTAGAATATTTAGATTCATAAGAAGAATATAAACTAGCAATTCCGTTACATATTTGTTCTGTAGAAACTAAAGAAATAGTATTTAAATTATTAGAAATTTTATTAATCATCAAACATACTCCTCTTAATTTATACCGAGGATCCATTATACATGCATAACAAAACATAAGAGGAATATCTAGCCAATATTTTTTAAATTTTATTTCCATTTTGTTAAGTATATCTCTAAATTCATCTATTTGTCGATATTGTACAAAATTACTTGTTAAGTTTATAAAAATTGGGAGTACAAGATGAGAAGTGAGATAATAAATTCCCGAACATTCATTAGTAGCATCGTAAAATGGTTTTAAAAAATCAAGAAATATATTAGTTACATCGCAACTAGATTTATCAAGATTAATACTTTGTATTTTCTCATTAATAAAAGCACAAATAACTTGTCAATGACATAATATTTTCTAACATTAAATAAGTAGAATTCCACCTATTATCTACATCAGTTTTTAATTTTCGTGGTTTAAGTTGTGCAGCTCTACAAAACTCTCTGTATTCTTGCTGACTTGAATTAGATCCAACTATATAAGAAATTGCAGATCTAATTAATTCAATATGAGGCAAATATATGTCATACCATCTTTAACAACCAAATTTAAAATATGACAAACACATCTCATATGAAAAAGAGAATCATGAGTACTATCTAATTGAAAATAATTTTTAAAATGAGAAATATCAACATCGTTAACACTACCATTATCAAGTGTTATGCTAAATATTATATCTCGAATAGAATATTCTTATAATATTGTTAAAATATATCTATAAATCGTAATACCAGTATGAAGATATTCACAATTACAAAATCCTAAAATTCTTTTATTTAACTGTCAAGATTCATCAATAAAATGAGAAGTAACAACAATATACCCTACAGAATTACGCGCACTCCATAAATCAGAAGTAATACAAATAGACATAGAATGGACATTTAAAAAAATGAAATTAGTTCATTTTTCATATTATTAAACATTTTAATAATATCATTTCTAGTAGTACTTCGAGGAACACATTTAAAATTAGGAGTAGCATACTCTTTCATAAATTTTTCAAATTCATTACTATCGGTAAACGCTAAAGGCAACTCACATTGTGCTACAAGTTTTGTTACTCCTTCCTGCATTTTATTTTGTGAATATAAAAAAGTACCATTACCACTAGCATTTAATAATATTTGTGTAGGGTCTCTAACTTGCTCGTTTAAGTGACATTTTTTATAATGCTTACCGAGTGTGCTAATTGACCTACCAGAAATATATGCATAATTTTTAATACAATAGTTACATTGAGCTCTATATTCTAATTTATCCCCAATTTTAATTTCTTTCATTACAAAATGTTTTCATACTTCAGACGTTTTATTTCTTTTTTTTTTAGGTGATGACGTGGATGCTTGTGCCGATGAAGACGATTGTTCTACTGAAAATACTGGATTTATTTCTCTAATTTCCTCAACATCTTCATCGACAATATTATAATTACGTGCATCCATGCTATTAAAAATATATAAATTTCAAAAAAATTGATACCACGCAAATGATGTTGGAGTTCAACAAAATTTGTATCCGGTGAATTGACTACACGTACAAAACCTGCACAAAAAAATTCAGGTAAATATAATTAAAAATATAAAAAATAAATTATATTTACAAATATAATTAAAAATATAAAAAATAAATTACATTTTACCTTATTGAACAAATTGAAGATGAAGAAGAATATATTGAGTATCGAGGGAGAGAGAGCACGAAAAATAGATTGAGAGCAGATTGGTTAGAAAGATTTAGAGAAATTGGTGAAAAAAAAACAATGAGGGTGGAAGAGAATTTATAGGTTGCACTTGCATTGTTGCCGTTGCATTGTCAACGTTCGTAACATTCAACGGTCATAATATTGCAAGCGCAACGGTCATAATACTGTTAGATTGCAAGTTAAGCGCAAATCGAAATGCAACGGTCATAATACCGTTGTGCAAATCGCAATGCAACTTTCATATGCAAGTGCAACATAAAATATTGTGCCGATGGATCGCTCCGTAGAACGACGGAGTGAGACGAAGAGCGGGGCGATCAATCGACCCCTGGGGCGATGCCTCATGCGTCGCCCCAGAGAGCGGGATGATCAATTGCCTACCGGGGCGATGCGTCGCCCAAAGGGCGGGGCGATGCCTCATGCGTCGCCCCACTTAGAGAGCGGGGCGATGCGTCGCCCAGGGAGCGAGGCGATCAATCGCCCCCTGGGCGATGTGTTGCCCAGGGAGCGGGGCGATTGATCGCCCCACTCCAGAGAAATAATAATATAAATTAAAAAAAAAATAACACAACGATATTAAAATTATAAAATTAATTATAAAAAATTTAATATATTATATTATTAAGCTAAAATGTAAAAAAAAAAAAAAAAAAAACAGAACAGAACTTCCTTCGACTTCCTGGTTGATGGTTCTGTATATCTGGGAAACGAGAGCGATAGAGTGGTGAGATAGTGAGAATAGGGGTGAGCCGATGAGGTGAAAAGAAACTGAATAAAAGCCACACAAGTTGAAACTTGAGAGATTTTCTCTCAGTTTTCAACAAAACCATTTTCATCGAGTTTTTCTCAACATCTTTTATCTTTATCGTCAGAAAATGTCGAAGGTTAGAGGTTAGTTGATTATTGATTATTTTCTCCTATTTTCAGTTGATTGTTCAGGGGTTTTTAGTATTTTTGACCGTCTGAATTTTTTAGGGTGGCTAACTGGGTCCGGCATCCTGAGGCTGAGGATGGACGGACGGACGAGCCATCGGCGAGCTGCTGTCGAGCCAACGAGCTAGCACGTTGGCCGGCTCGTTTGGCTCGGTCCTTGGCGGGCTCGCGATCCCGATTCTTGAACTCGGCTCGACTGGTCTCATGAAAATGGGTTAAACTCGGCCGACTACAGTAGCGAGCCGAGCCAAGCTCGATTCGCTACTCTAGCGGGCCGAGCGGGCGGGTTGGCGAGCCAGCTCGCCCGTTAACCATCTCTATTATAAGCTGCTTTAAAGTTTCTTGGCAGCCATCTTTGAATAAATGAAAACCTTTATTCTTTGCTTTGAACATTTCCTGTTTAAGCACAAACCAATTCAATTGTTAGCATTCGATGTTTGAGTGTAAAAACGTTCATTTCTATTTGAGTTTGAGAGAGAGAGAGAGAGAGAAAAGCTCGAAGTGATTTCCATCATCTTATCCAAATTTCCAATGTCCTAATTTTTGTGATTATTCAACGTTTTCATGGGAACATCGAATCTAAAGCTTCATTTTGTTTTTTTTTTTCTACATTTTGGTTGGGAAATCTGATTTCGAATTTAAAAACTCAAAATCATTTATTGAAATCAATGTTCGTGGGTTGATATTTAATTATTAAAGCATTGGTGGGATGTTCTATATGGAGTTTTGGAGAGATGAGTGGTTTTTTGAAACCAAGATACGTGAAAAGCCAAGTCATGTCACGACTTAACAATTGTTAACCTAGGGCACAACGACATTCTTCTTGAGTGCCCCCACGGGTGACATGTGTCGTACTTTTACTTCTCTAGATAAATGTTGTGGTGTGGTGCCAATCAATTGCGTGTGCACCATGAGTCTTTTCTCTGCTCCTTGCTTTGGATCACTCTCGAGGCCTTGTTCAGCCATTTTTTTGGTCGTTATTTGGAGTCGTGGCCTATTGTATCTCTTTCTAGTATGAGGCTCCTCCAGTTAGTATAGAACCCATCAATTAGCGCTAGTGTTTTAGGTGGGATTTTGACGTTTATCTTTTCATAAGTTTCTTTATTTTGAGTCCATCTCCGAGAATGTTGTTTGCCTGGATAGGAAAGCCAATTGTTATTAAGGTATAGTTTCTTTTACTATATTGGCATATGTATCATGACTTTCAAAACTCTTATTTTGTGATAGATCACATAAAAGAAAACTCGACATGTCTTGTTTAACATCATGTTAGTTTTTATAATAAATATACGTTAGTTTTACATGTTTATTTTCTACACACGTGATATTTCATATTATATTTAAGAATGAACATCTAGTTGTTTTTGGCCCATGAGTTGGGCCATTTGTTTGATACATACCTTCTTTAGCACGAAGGTGTTTGTATGCACATGCAATTTAGTAGTGGGGCAGATCTCTTCTTGCATGTCTTTAGACATCGTTGCGCAATAGTCTGTGAGAAACCTTGTTTCCATTAAGAATGTTTATTAGGGAAAATAATGGTGACATTCTCTCCATATAGTTACTAAGAATGTTTTGTATGGAAAACGATGGTAATATTTTCTCTATATAATTATAATATAGCATATATCAATGTTTTTCGAAACTCATTTGACACTTATGGCTCTTGGAGCGTAATTTCAAATGATAAAATTTTTTTGAAAGAAATCAATGATTGTATATATCTTCATTGGTTCATATTTGAAACTAATAAATTATAAAAACCAATTTTCTCTCGCATTAGATATAGTTCTAGAATCTTTATTGCATTTAGTTGTTTGCCCAAAAGACTACTTATTTTTTCTAAGAGAATTGAGGTGACTAAGAGTAACCAGTAATAGTTTTTGTATTTCTTATTTGGAGTGTTTGTTTTATTTGGTAAACACTTTGATATTTACTATCTTCATTTGGTGTTTGATTCTTTACTTTTGCTGCATGGTACTCCCTCCATATATTATGTTGTAATATCTGATCATTATAAAAACTTCGATATGTTTGAGTTTTTTAGTGTGAATCATGAACTAAGTTATTGAATTTCTTCTGAAAACTGGGTAGTTCAACTCAACATTTCTGTTTATATTCGTCTCCTTTCTGTTTATTTTCCTGTGAAACACTTTGTACTTAAGTTTAATACAGTTGAAAATAAATTTAATTCTAAAAATATATATCTTTAGTTAATGTCTTTTGTCTTCGTTTTTTAGTTAGTTCATCCATATTTGAAAGACAGTCATTTATGTACGTGAGAGAGTTGTGTATTTTTGAAGTTCTTGTAATTGTTGAATACATGTATTTGACAAACAATATCGCGCAATACATATACGTAAGAGTCCTGTATAGTACATATATTTTGGTTAAAGAGGTTGTCGGAGAAAATCCTCGAAAGGATACCAAAGTAACAAGTAAAATATCATGAACTTGGAGATAAAATGTTTATCAAGTTCTATATCTCACTAATATTTTTTTTTTCCTTCTCTTAATTCCCCTTTCTTATTCCAACAAATTAGCACTCCAAATAGTCTCACGTGATTCGCGCATGACAATTGGCATGGCTTCTTTGTTTGATCAAGATTAGAATGATGGCTCCACATTTGGGTCTTGTGTGATCCCTTCTTTGTATCTTTTCTTCATTTAGCAATCTATAAAATAGGTTACTTGCATGAGAAAGCTCTCATTATTTGGATTCGAATGCATTTAGCTCCTCTTTATTCGTCTCTACAAGTTTGTTGAAAGAGAGACTTTCACAAATTAAGATCCCAACTTCTTAAAATTCTCAAATTTACGCGAAGAAACAACAAAATAAAAATCGAATCAATTCCATCATTACATGTTTGGGGTCAAGACTATTTTAGACGACATTATGTAGATCAAACTTCGATAAATATTTTTAAAAGAAAAAAATTTGATACTTAGATAAACGTTTTGAATCAACTACTCGTGATTTCAATTTGAAAAACAGTGTTTTTTTAGAACAAAAGACCAATGTTTTACAGCTTATACCGCACAAACTCGAAAGGCAAATGGACAAATAACTTCACAAATCCTTCAATTTATCACCACCTCTGCAAGCACCACCATAAGCATATAGCATATTCGACAACCGAGGAAGTTGTCTACATTAAGCAACCAAAGTTTGATCGCAACTTGCCTATGTATTTATAGAAGATGACGTTTCTTCCGATCATACCGTCTATAAACGGAGTATGCATTTTGTCCGTGTGTACAACGACACTTTTTCTCAAACTTTAGGAAGAATAATCTGAAGAATCCCATCCCTGTAATGAGAAGCACAAAATATCAAGAACGGAGAATCGCTACAAAGGAGATGCATAATGACATCACTGATGTCATTTTACCATCTGCGCAACACAACAAAAAGTGATTGAAACAAAATTATGAATATCTTTTGGAGATTTGTAATTAGGCGAACCTTGAAGTTTCTTTCTAAAATTCAACGTTTTTCTCTGAGTCATATGGCGTTGGATCAGAAAACTAAATCCAGATTCAATATGATGTTATGAAACTTCATCTTACCTGAACTCAGCTGAGACACTGTCCTTGTTAACATTAGCAGGAAGTGGCCACTCGACTTGATAAGGCCATTGAGAAATCTCTCTCTTGTGATAGACGGAGATTTTATCATTTGAATAACTACACATTTTATGTTCGCCGGAGCGATGGCCAGTGACCGTTAACCTGTAACAGAATTATGATCTCGGTATTATAACGAAGAGAAATATTTAGTTTATACTCTAATCTCATATTTTCATTTGACGTTTATTTTTTATTTATTTGTTGAAATAATTATTATGATATAATATAAATATTTAAAAGGATTATTAAAGTGTTACGATAGAATGTGTGTGTTATTATTATTATTGTCTAAAATTAAAGGGCAAATGAAACATTATTATATAATTAAAGAACTTAAGATAGTTTTCTAGAGAGACCAAATAATTTTTTTTCCTTCTTTATGAACACATCTTACTTGTGCTCATCTACCTCTACCCTGATGTTTCGGATATTCACTCCCGGAATTTCCATTCTCAAGATGAAATTCCTGCCCGATTCCGCGACATCCATCCTGGGCGACCAGTTAATTCCTAAAGAAATCACGAAAAATTCTTATGATAATGAGCTCAGGAAGGGTGATTAACGATTTCAAATCTGAAGAAAAATCAAGAACATCGTCATGAGATATGAACTACCAACCCTTGTCTTTAGATAAGCACATATTGTCCTGATTTGGTATATAAGTCATCCTCCTTGGTCTGGCAAACTGTGGAGGGTCAGCTGCAGTTAATCTGCAACCTGTGGCGACAGGCTGAATTACCCCCAAACTTGGGATCGTCACAGGTCTCGAAAATAATGGCCCTTGAGAAACCTCCGAAGAAACCTCAGATGCAGAATTTAAGGATTTGACAGCCGAACCAGTCTGGGGAAGATTACCCAGAAAAGAAGAAAGTAAAAATCAGTAGATGTAAATCAATAATACCCAAGATATTATAAAGAAAACTACAGAATAGCACCTTTCCAGTTGGAACAGGCATCATGAAATAAGCCTGAGAAGAGGATCCTTGCCTAGCAAAAGTCAGCCTATTATCACACCTTCGAGCAAAAGAGCTTAAACTGGCGCTGCAGCTCTGAAAAAATAAGCCCCACAAACCAATTCAGCAAGAGAAAAAAGAAACCATGGAAATCAACCCAATTTATTCAAGATATGGACAGAATGGAGATCACCAAACGAAGAAGGTTGGTCGCTGCGATCTCATCGGAGGATGCGATGTGGGCTGTAATCATGTTGATTCTTCGATTCACAGCTTGGTTCTCCATTGCCCAAAACCTCTGGTAGATTGAAAAAGAGCGCCTTTTGAGTGTGTGGGATGATGAGAGCAGATAAGATTTAAGTAGGGAGTGGCAATGGAAGACAGATATTTTTGTGAAGGGAGAGAGCCTGATATTTGAGCAATCGAAAATATCTTCCATAAAGATAAGTTCTTCCAACGTTAAACACCACCCAAAATGTTTTGGACATTTCCTGCGTTCTTCTGTTCCAACAGACCAAAAATATCTCCAAGTTCTCAAATCTACTTGTCGTTCAGAATCAGCTACGCATATTTTTCTCAAAGTTCTGATCTTTCTTAAGTTTCTTTTGGAGATTCATTTAATCGAATAATTGATAATTATTTTTAAACATATAATTATTAGACTAGATTTCTAATTGGATTTGATCAAGAGTGCGTTATTGTATGAAACAAACTACTGTTATAAATAAAATTATGAGTATTACTAACATTAAAGAGTTGGTTTGACCAAATTTAAAAGCTGAAGGATAAAAGGTCTTTACTTTTTGTACACTTTGATTCTGGTTTAAATAAACCCGAATCGCGTGCACCCGATTTTCTTCTGTCGGCGGCGAACAAAAGAGAGCTACGAAGACCACAAACGATCCAAGCACCCAGATCAGATCTGTTCTCTTCTTCGTTGTCACGGTCTTGTTTCTCCATATCCAATACTGCAGGTGGGTCTTTTTAGATGATTATGCCTTTGATAATTTATTGGTTCTTTTTATCTGGGTATCAGGTCAAGTTTGAGAATTTGAGTTAGTGTTGGATCTTCTTCTTCTTTTTTTTTTTTTTTTTTTTGTTATCTAGAATGAATGTATGCTATGTGATTGTGGGTTCTAGTTGAATTTCTGGTTTGTTTGACAGAAGTGAGCTTCATCGGACTCGAAAGCTTCAGTTTTTTTTTTTCATCGTCCCTTCTTCTTGCCTTATTGGTAGCCGATTTCATAATTCGAAGTTCCACTAACCTAAGTGTCTGTGAGTTATATTGGTACTCTTCCATTCTTACTGTTGAGGAAGCTTAGTTTCTGAAGTTGCTGTGCTGTAGTAGTCATCACGTTTGCATCAAGTTCTTATAAAAATAATGTTGATGAAATTTAGCAACATGTTTGAAATTTAGAGTTAAAAAACTAAGTCTTAGTCTCTTGATAATTGGCTGTGATTGAAATCTAGAGTTAAAAAACTAAGTCTTAGTCTCTTGATAATTGGCTGTGATACCTAAATGACAGAGACTATGGAAAGCAGATGGTAGAGAGATTTTCAGTACAGAAGTTGTCATTGCTGCCGTAAACTACATCCAAACCGAGGGCTTGGGCCTAGTTCTTCCGGGGAAACCATCATCCTCACATTTGTTTGAGAAAAAGAAGGAATAGTTCAATGCAGTTCTTCCATTAACGAATGAAGATTCAAACCTAGAAAATAGTATATTTGAGTTGCCTTTGCTTCTACAGAGCAACTGAGACAACACGGATTTTGAAGTCAACACATTGACAACATAAAGTTTCAGAAGCAAAAAAAAATATGGTTTTGCATATTGAAGGTGAGGATGTTGTAGACCCCCTTTCCAAACACATCGAGGACAGTGGACAGTATAGTTATGTATCTTTTGATATTGAAAATGCATCCGGGAGGGAGATCGACAGTGGATGCTCACTTCCCAGTAGTAATCACAAGGCATTGCCAGAAAATCCCAAGAAGCCTGTTGTCAATTCGTTCTCTGTTGCCAATGTGTTGAAGACACTATTGTTTATACTAGTATGGTATACCTTTAGCCTATTCTTGACCTTGTAAGTTCTTCATCCACCCATTGAATATTAAAATTTTGAAATCAAACTGTTCTTACTCATACTAATAGCATTTGTTGTTGTTGGTATGGCTCGAGTAGGTATAATAAATCATTACTAGGAGATCATTTGGGGAAATTCCCAGCTCCCTTACTCATGAATACAGTTCATTTCACGATGCAAGCCATTTTCTCTAATGCTATCAGATGGTTTTGTCCTCATAGATTCCAATCTAATGTCATAGTGGCAAGGAGGGACTACTTTATGAGAGGTACGCATATATTTTTATATTATGTCAATTTGGTAAAATGCAAGTTTTTTCTTTTGAGGAACAGATTGGTTTAGCAAAGGCATATAGGACTTAGGAGAGGAAAAAACAAAACAGTAATAATGTAATAGTATAGAAGAAGAACAAGGATTGCTTCTTTTGTTCTTTTGACGTTAAAGATCATTACATTATTCCTGACTTTTAGATTTAGAAGCCATACATATCCGTGAGAGCGAAAACTCTCGAAACTATACTGGATTGGTTTCTTATTTGTGGAAAGTTGTTATAATTCCTACCAACTGATCGTGTTTTGTAAATCCCGCTTTTTAAAGTAGTAGTCGCAATCTGTCCTGTCCTTTCACTTGGCCTTACCCGATTAACTTTTCTATCAACTAATGCAACAGATGGACTTTGCCTTTCACAGTTGTCCCTACTGCTCTTGGAACAGCATTGGACATTAACTTGAGCAACGCATCTCTTGTGTCGATATCTGTCACGTTTGCCACCATGGTTGGCCATTTTCCCTCTACTATTTGTTGTTGTGAGATATTTTATCATCCAAATACAATTTTTATGCTTTTCAAATACCCATTGATCTTCCTTTGTGTTGGCAGTGTAAATCTGCCGCTCCAATATTTCTCCTTCTATTTGCGTTTGCTTTCAGGTGAGTTCTTTAAAAAGTTTAAAGTTCTAATTAACGTAAAATTAAATATCAAAATACTAATTACTAAGCTTTTCTCCAAAGCCATGCATTTTTTTTGGTTATCATATATAGCAGCTGAATTCTTAAATGTGCCTGTTAGCACAAGCCAATTACGTTTAATGAAAATTTCATGTTGTGAAGGTTGGAATCTCCAAGCTTCAGACTCACAGGCATCATCTTGGTTATCTCTGTTGGTGTACTATTATCAGGTTTCTAGCTTGACTTTTACATTCTAGTAAGTTTTGTAGACCGTAATGTTAGCAATCTAACTTTATGTGAAAAAAGAAAATATGAGACTGATACACTAAGATTTACGTAGAAAAACTCTTGGGAAAAAATTGCGTGTTTGGGAGGATATACACTGTGAAGAATGAAATACAACGGCTTATATGTATTTAAAGAGAAGAAAAACCCCAACACATAATTTGTTTTCCAAGTTTTTCAGTAGAGATTTGAGTCCAGTTTACGAAACATGGCTGTTTATGGTAGTTGCAAAGGAGACGGAATTCGAACTTTGGGGTTTCATTTTTGTCATGCTTGCATCTGTAATGTCTGGATTTCGATGGTCAATGACTCAAATTCTTTTACAGGTATGAATCTTCCTGTTGCTATATATTTCTCTTCACCAAATAATAGTTTATTTAGTGATTTATGTGTCCTAAACTTGCTTGTTATATTTCTCGCTTTAACCGGTTGATTGGATGATTTCTGTTGCTGACCGCTAATACATTAAGAGAGAAGCATATGGTAAGAGCTGTTCTTTACCTCAATGAATTCCTATTTTCTATTGGCTTGTTTACATTTTTCATCTTATAGTAGCCTAATTGGCCTCCTATATTTATTTGTCTTCACTATACGAGCGTCAAACTAATCATTATCGCTCAAGTGATGTCATTAAATTGACCCGTAATAAAGCCCCGATATTATTACATGATAGCTTGCTGTTTTGAATATATATTAGGTGTATTTTAAATAATTATTAGTTAGTTATAGACATGATATCTATTGGAATCTATAATTCAAATTTAGGAGATCTGATTAATAATCTGAATAGAGATGACAATAGAGACAGGGGTGGGTGGAAAATCTAGAGTTTATGGAAGATAACTAAGTCGCTTGAGCCCTTAAAACATTGATTAATTGATAGATTTGGATAGATTTGAATAATTGATTAATGGGAGAGTGGGAGGTTAATTGGGAGGTTAATTTTTATTTATTCATCTTGAGGACAAGGTGACTCATTAGGGCGGAGTAATGATAATGCCAATCCATGTGAGTTAAGGGTGGGAAGGGAATTCAACACGGTAGTTAGTTATGGAATTGCAATGTAGTGGTAGAATGGATGATGGGGGATGAAGAAAATTGGGTAAAAGTCTTTTGCGGGTGGCGAGTTGCCATTAAGGTGCTCGGTAATTTGTAGTTTGGAGTTTCTTTTGTGTTACTCTTATCTTTTTCTAGTCTGTTTATTTGGAGTTCTATCATTTTTCTACCAAATTTCTTATTGTCGCTCATCGTGTCATGAATTCACCCCTAGAAAACTGATGCAGTACACCTTAAAAAATGTTCTGGCCAAAACATTCAATGTTTACGGGTATTCCTTTTATGGTATAAACAGAAGCTTCATCTTTCGGTGGGATTTTTCGCGCAATCCAGTAGACTTTCACCGATTGAGATACCTTTCTTGTCTTAACATTTCACCATTCGAATTTGCATTTTTTATGTGCTCGATTTATTCAAGCTTCAAAAGATAAAATCAGATCATCGTTTCTTGATCAACAAAGCAGAAATATGTGAACCCATGATTATAATTATGTGAATGTCATGTTTAACACTCGTCCTCGCAGGTTTGAGAAATCCGCTGACACTGATGAGCTACGTAACTCCAGTTATGGCAGTAGTGACTTTACTTCTGTCTCTTGTATTGGATCCTTGGAGTGAATTCGACACGAACAAATATTTTAACAACCCTTGGCATATTACTCGAAGTTGCTTGCTGATGTTTTTAGGCGGAATAATTGCCTTTTCAATGGTTAGAAAAAAAGAATCTTTCTCGAAAATTTTTATTTTTTACAAATAACATCCAAGAATCATGTTACTCCTCTTCGCTGCAGGTAATAACAGAGTATGTTCTTGTCTCTGTAACAAGTGCTGTCACAGTGACAATAGCTGGTGTTGTCAAGGAGGCTGTCACCATACTGGTCTGATCTCTTCTCTCTTCTCTTGCCACTTTCTTATCTAATAAAAACCCATTTTTCTATTTGAGTTCGAGGCCAAATCCACGATATTTTATCGGGTATTTGCCCTTTTTTTAAAGTGAATTTCGTGTTCAGGCTGCAGTGTTTTACTTTCATGATGAATTTACCTGGCTGAAAGGAGTTGGTCTCTTCATTATCATAATTGGTGTTAGTCTTTTCAACTGGTACAAGTAAGTGAAAGAGAACTCTGTCGAATAAAATATGATGAATTTATGGAGAAAATTAAACTGCCAGAAATATCGAACTTCAATCGTTTTGTGAAGGTATCAACATCTGCAGAAGGGCCACTCAGATGAAGTTAACTACCCGGGCTTGTCGGGAAATGCGGCCGCAAAATATGTCATTCTCGAAGAGACGGAGGAGGAAGATAATCGCGATTACAAGTAGAACATCTTTCTTTAGTTCAAGCACGATGGTGTCATTCCGCAAAAAATTTGAAATGTATTATTTTGTTATTAGTAGACAAGTTAAAAGAGTATGTGGTTTAAATCCTTATTTTTTAATAGAAAATTGATTTAATTTTATTATTTATTTTTAATCGAGACTACATTTAGCAGAAAATGTTAGACCGCCTCATTATTATTTACGTTATTTGGATTCAAATTACTTAATATATCCGGCAGATTAATTAACTCTGAAAAACTATGATTGAGACTGTTCAGTCGTTGTCATACTAGGTTGTTCTAAGATGAAACATCCCACCTTAGAATCTAGGACTTGGACCTGCGGTTCGGAATTGACTTGTGTGGTTTGGTCCAGTCCATGACGGCTCTGCGAGGGCGAAGAACTGGCCACGGTTTGGATACTGTCAAAACTGCTGGTCATGGTTCGGTTCACGTTTTGAAAGTCAAAAATCATCCGAAGCATGGATCAATCTCAGTAATAGTTGATTAAACCCAACGCTAAAAACCAATTACCCGGTCCGAACTATTCTTCCCAAAATCTAGCCCAACCCAAAACCCACCTCGTTGACTCATTTGACATTTACATTTGAAATTCCTTCTCACCTCTCGCCTTCTCCTCCCCCAATTGCCATTGCTCCTCGCACAACCTCGATGCTCGTCAATGGTCAACTCACGGGTCCTCTACTCCGCTCCTTGCGAGTCGCGAGACTCTTTTGAGACTGGATTTGCAGAGTTGAAGCGAAAAAGAGTTTCCATCGTGTCCTCGTTTACTCTGAGAGGAATCTCATCACTTCCAAAGCCAAGTTTTGTACACATGAGAGTAAAAATAGATGCCACGTTACAGACTACTTACTGGAATGAGCTTGATTTCAGTTGGTCCCAAACTGTGGCTCTCTCGTAAGTGGCCCGTATTTGTCCCAATGCAGGGGCTTCAATTTCGGCTTAACACCTTCTGAATTGTCTGCTTCAAGTTCTCTGACGAGCTTACGCTGCTGTAGACTTGTTCAACAGAATTTGATAATCCAGAACTAGGAGGAGAGTTAGATTTGGACTTGGTTGCGCTCCAATACGCTGCTTTCGAGGACAATGGAGTTGGTGTCGAGGGTACACTCCTTTCTGAAGGTCTAACTTTCCTAGGCTTTGAAATCAATGTTGGAAATGCCAGAGGAGGAGGTGGTGGAGGTGGATGTGGAGGACCCGGTTTTCTGACTATTTGTGGATTTGGAGACGAATTGCTTAGCGATTTAAGGACAGCCTAATTCGGTGGAGGTGGATGCTTTGAGAATTTCGGTCTCTTTGAAGAAATCTGAGGCTGAGACTGCTGAAAAGGCGATGTTGGAGGAGGAGGCGATGGTGGCACGGGAGACTGACCGACCTTTGATAACGATATGGAAAGCCGGGATTTAGGAGAAGTTCTTTTTTAACACAAATTTGAATTCTCATGGGATTTTACGGTAGCGGACAAAACATGGTTATAACGCCCTAAATTTTCAATTTTCAACTTAAAATCCTAATTTATAAATTCTAAAAATTTTTTAAATTGATTTATCTAATTAGATTTAGTTTCGAGCGTTAAAACCCTAATATCATACTATAGAAAAAAAAATCTTTTTAAATAATAACTGAAACATTAAATGTGTATAAGATTTAACCAGAATTTAAAATATTAAAGATTTTGATCGACATTGAAATAAATACAGAATTAAAATAATTTATAAAACTTTATTTATCAATAAAATTTAACATAATTTATTTAATTTTTTAACTAAAATAAAACATGAAATACTCTTGAAAACTGAAATATACTAATTTAAATTATTTTCTCTGACCCAAAAATATTTTCTTCTTTTTCTGTATGGTCGCTTGCCTCTGGAAGAATATCGATTGGCTATATTGGCTATACTCCTCAACAAAATCTATCTACATCACAAAACTACTAATAAAAAATAATCTCAACAAGTAAAACACGTGAAAGAAAAAATTAATATAATGCATTACCAAATCCAGACTTAATAGTTACATACTGATTGAAACTCATTTTCCAACTTTCGTTCAGACTTAGTTATTTTATTGTCTTCAGTCTTTGTCATTTTACTTTCTTTTAATTATAGCCGTCTTATTGTTGTTCAAGCATAACCATTTCATTTTTATTTAGGCGCAACCATCTCATTATCGTTCAGGCGTACCCATCTCATTTTCGTTCAAGATTAGCCATCCCATTGTCGTTTAGGCTTTGGTATCACATATTTTCTGTCAATTCTATCATATTCATGCACATACAAGATATTCTAGCATTTTTATCTTATACTACTCTATATCAATGCTTAAACATGATAGTTCAGTTCAAATGTCAGAATCGAATAATAAAATATTTTTAAAGAAAATACTTTGAATACTATGCTTTGTGATGTCGCATACGATCAAAATGTTTGAAATTAGTATTTTACTTACTTGAATTCCGAGAGGGGATGGTTATTAGGTTTTTTTGATATTCCAAATAATTTCCTACCTAAATAAAATATTGATATTAAAATCTCACTTAATTAAATTCTGTTTTAGAATAATTTAGACATAAAATCTTTACGTGTGCTCTTAGGTCGGATAGAATCGAATTGGATCGATTAGGATGATTTTCAGAATCTTCCTGCCTAAACAAAATATTCGATACTAAATTCTCACTTTAATAAATCCATTTCAAAAGGATTTAGACAAAAATTTCTTACCGGTTTATTCTTATATCGATTAAGTCAGATTTCGAATCGTTCCAGACAGCTTTCGATCGAATTTTGACTGTCCACGAGAAATCTGGTTCGGTCTGGCGATTCTGGTCGAATTTGAGATCGGGTCTGGTTCAGTTGAACCAGATTTAGTTTGACTGGACCTGTTTGGTTGGGCCGTCCTTTAATGAATTTGGTCTGTCCCAGCTCTTTCTTCTTTCTCTTTCTCTTAGCGATTTCTTCGCGTTCTTCAAACCAGAACACCCGAGAGTTGTTCTCGGTGGTGGCGACGACTTCGACTGAGAAAAAGTCCTTAAGAGCTCGGCCGCTCAAGTGGAGTTGCTGCCTCTTTAGAGCTCTAACTATATTTAGAAGTCAAGCGGTGGTCAAAGACCGGCGATAGAAGGTGAGACTCCTTTTCTAAAAGAACTCGGAAGGGAAGGAGAGAGCTTCTTGAGTGCTGTCGAGAGAGAGCTCGAGGATTTTTTCTATAAATTTAATTCCTAATTGGATTTTCAAAGAGTTCTGGTTATTACAGAAGATAGAATCAAATTTATTTTTTTTTATTATTAAGGGATTTATGATTAAAATTACATATTTTTTTATTTTTTAATTGATTTGGGATTTCAATTTGAATTTATAATTTTTAAATCATATCTGTTACAATGGTTTATTGATTGATCATACCCTTCCTCGTTACTGGCCGCCGATGAGCTTTGCGGCGTATGAAATACCGTCTCGTGGTTTCATCATCAGAAGATGACGATGGAGACAGAGATTTTGCCACCAACAGTTTCGATAGAGGTGGAAGCAGCTGCAATTCTTGACTAGGATGGTATCGATCTGACATTTTAATGGAATCAAGCTTGCGATAAGGAGAACTACAAACAATTTTACTATTCTCAGTTTGACGACAGAGGTTTGGCTTGGTTCGACGATATCGATGTAAAGAAAGTTGGACGGTGGTACTCTCGAGTCTTCTGGATATCTATCGCCATTGTTGCCTCCGGCTAGCTTCTGAGAATCGTCGGCATGTTTACCTCGATGATGATATAGGAAGAATGCAAGAGTAGAGAGTATTCCCAGAGTGACAATCCCGACTGAGATTGCAATCATGACAGTCTTCGTCGGTTTGGATGATTGAGTATCTTTCGGAATCGAAGAATTGACATTTGAAGATAAAGGAGGGGATTGATTCTTATCAGAGTTCAGTATTGTAGGGGATTCATGAAAAAAAAAGGCTTGTCCTCTGGATTAGAATCATTGATAAATAGATGCAGTTGAGGAAGCACAAGATGAGGAAGACGAAAAAGGAAATTGGCGGCAGAGAGAGAGAAAGGAAAAGTTCAATGATAGCTATCGTTGTAAAATTATGTATTCCAAAGAGAGATTGATACAAGTATAGTTTAAACCAAAGAAAAACAATGTTGAGATATAAAAGTAACTAAACTGAACTGTAACTATATTTGAATAGTAATGAAACATCAGTTAATATCCCCCCTCAAAATCAAGGTCGTAGGCTAGAGATTTGGGATAAGGAAAGAAAGAACGACATTGGAGGGAGGGGTTTGGTAAGTGCATAACCAATTGGTTCTCTGAAGAAGTGAATTTTATCAATAACTGCTTTTGAAGCATTTTTTCCCTGACAAACTGAAATTCTATCTCCACATATTTTGATTTTGAGTGCAACACTAGATTGGAGGCAAGATAAGTTGCATTCAAGTTGTCACAGAGAATAAGAGGAGTTGTGGAGAGACAATTCCAAGCTCTTTTAGGAGCGAATGTAACCATAGCACTTCAGCCGCACCATTTGCGACATTGCGGTATTCGAACCCCCATGCTAGAGCGTGAGACAACCTTCTGTTTGGCAGAGGACCAAGAAATAAGATTTTTGCCGAGAAAAATACAGAAACCGCTAGTACTTTTACGATCATCTAAGCAGGAGGCCCAATCCGCATCCATATAGCAAGTCAAATCGAAAGCGTTAGAGGGAGTGAAAGAAATGCCGAGTGTTGAAGTGCCTTTAAGATAACGTAAAATCCTTTTTACTGTTGCCAGTAAGCTTCGGAGGGTGCATGCATAAACTATGAGACCTTGTTGATGGAAAAAGCAATTTCAGGCGATGTAAGGCAGCAATACTATAAACCACAGACCGGCTTGCAGTATAAAAACCCATCACGGAGGAGAGTGCCAGAGTGTAAAGATAAAATAGGTCCTGCAACCATGGGTGTTGGGATCAGCTTGCAAGAAGTCATATTTGCTCTGTGGAATAACTCAGATATATATCTCGACTGAGACAAACCCATACAGGTAGGAGTCTGAGTGACCGATATGCCAAGGAAGTATGATAGTGGTCCAAGATCTTTGACTTTAAAATCTGAATGTAAATACGCTAAGAATTGATCTATCCGTGCAGCGGAGTCACCTGTCACGATAATGTCGTCAACATACACAAGCGCAAGGGTAACAGAAGATGATATGCGACAGATGAAAAACGATGAGTCAGACTTTGATGCTAAGAAACCTCATTTAGTGAGAGCAGTGTATAGTTTGGTGTAACAGGCTCTGGGAGATTGTTTGTGTAATGACCCATTTTTCCAGTAAGATATTGTCTGCTCTGGGGATTGGGTTGTAACCCAACATCCTCCCCTTACGGATTTATTTGGCAAGAACGTTCCAGTTAGTCACTCAACATGGTACTGCTCTCGCTGGAGCACTTTTAACTTCGGAGTTCTTATGGGATCCGTTGCCAATTGTGCTCCAAAACGTGTCTTACTATCTTGGGAAGGTTTCCTTACATATGTTTCATTTCCATATACCTTCCTAAACGATGTGGGATTGTGACGACCCCCTCTTCCACGACCCAGGATTTGCCTATACTCGAATATGAGATTTTCCTACACTCGGTTTATGTAAAAAGCATACAGCCGACAGATGGGATGGATCAATAAATTCAGGAGGTTGGTGCATGTAAACATTCTCAGTTAAGTCCTCATGTAAGAAAGCATTACTGATATCTAGTTGTCTGATAATCTAGTGAGATGAAACAGCGAGGGAGAGCACTATCCGAACTATGGTTGATTTGACCACTGGGCTGAAAGTCTCATCATAATCAATGTTTTTGGTCTGGTCATACCCTTTGGCTATGAGGTAGGCCTTATACAGAGAAACTATGTCATCAGAGTTAAATTTAGTTTTGAAAACTCAATTGCACCATATACGTTTTGCACCTCTCCAAAGGGGAACTAACGTCCAAGTGTTGGTTGCTCAAAGGGCCAAAAGTTCTTCTTTCATTCATTGCGGTCGACCAATGAGGACACTTTGCAGCTATAATGGTTTGAATCTTTGTAAATAAAATGGATCAAATTTTTGACTTTAAAAATTTGTAATCGTGTATATTTATATTAAAAAAATGTATAAAGATATGTTAGAAAAGTTGGATCGAAAAAAGGAGACAAAAAAAATTTGACGTTTTGAAAAATATTAAAAATATTAAGCGTGGCCGATCGATCGCCCAAGATAGCCGATCGATCGCCATCTTGGATGAGAAAATGATGGCGGACTCGAGAGCTGTTGACCGATCACCAAACGAGAGGCGATCGATCGACTGTTGAATGAAGAAAATGAAATTTGTAAACAGAAGGGTTACCGATCGACCCTTTCGAGCCGATCAATTGCCCCTCTAAAATTTTAAAATGTAAAAATATAATTTTTTTTAAATAAATTTTGATTAGTTATAAAAATTTGATTAAAATTAATATAATTTAGATTAGATTAAAGTTAATTTAGATTAAGAATTAATTAATCAAGGATTAATTGGTAAATAACCAAAAGTGAAAGGCAAAATGGTCATTTGGTAAAGATAAAAATGATTTAGTAGTAAATTAACTTAAAAATCACTTTTACAAAGTGATAAAGTGGCCGGAGAAACCACTTCACATGGAGAAAGAATGAAAAGAATTGGAGAGAGAAAAGAAAGTTGCACAGAGAGTTTTCAAACCTGAGGGAAAGAAAAACAAAGAGAAAAATGAAACGAGAAAAGAGAAAAAAATGAAGAAAAAAATAGAAATTCATCAATCGATCCTTTAGAGAAAGTTGTTCCGTTAGTTGAAAGGAACGTTTTGGTGGAAAGATCGAAAGATTCGGTGAAGATTTCGGTTAAAGTGGAGGAACCGACAAATACAGTAAATAAATCTATCGGTTAGATTAGTTAATTTATTCTTTAATGCATTACTGGATGGAAATAGCTTTGATTTCCGCTTGAATTCTGGATGAGATTTTGATATTTGGTGAATTGGATGAGAATTTGGATAGGTTGAAGAATTAAATTGATATTTTTTTATTATTCAAATTGAATAATTAAATATTTTTTAAATTTAATTTTATTGGATTGTTTAAATTTGGTTTGTTTGAAATAGTTGAATTGTTAAACATAACAATTTGAAAACTACGTTTTCTATTTAAATTGAACTCATTGATTTTAAATACAAAATTCATGAATGAGTGCGTATTTCAAACATGTATAATATTGTTTTTTAACTGTTTTAAGCACGCATTTAAGAAGGAGGGAGTTGGAAGCTGTGATAACATAAGAACCTATTGGCCTGCATTTACCTCTTCGTGTGTGATGAATATGACTATAAAAGAGAAGGATAGTGACTATGGATGCTCCTTGAGTTAAAAGTCTCTAAAACCTCATGAGGTGGCAATGTGTAAGATCTTGCAACCTTATCAGTGAAAGCCTTGGAATGTGTAGGTGTGTGATAGTTATATGAGTCAGTTTGAGTGAATTATGTTTTTAACATTTCAAATAGAATGTTAAAAATTATTTAGGAACATTGATTTAAATCATGGTTTTAAATAATGCAAATTTTCTTTATAAATTCCATTAGTTTAAATTGATTATTGAAAATAGTTTTAAACCGTGGATGATGGGTTTTAAACAGTTTGAATTACGAACATACATATATTTTTATATAAATGACATGGTTTTCAAATGAAAGTAAAAAAAAAAAATTTGATTTATGAATGATTTTAAGAATAAATCATGAATAGGTGGATGATGAATGGTCCGAGTTACCTATTCTAGCTCTTATACTTATTTACTGAGCCAATGATTCATTATGTGGATATTCATGTTTTTCAGATAACGAGATTGTTCACCGCGAAGGAAAAAAGAAGGCAACTTGAAGGTTGAAGATACATAGGCTATAACCATCGAGGTAGATGGTCACTTTTGTATTGAGACTATGATAGATATTTTAGAATTTCATAAACTCTTTTTGAACAGTCACGTGTGTGTGACCTAATTGTATATTCGCTTCCGTACTCTGATAGACTGATATAATTAATAAAAATTGATAAATACATAATGTATAAACTGCTTAGATAATGGATATTGTATATGTTTAATTATTTGGTTGAGAATAATGAACTGTTTTGATGTCAGATACAATTTAAATGGGTTAATTAAAAATACAAACATATCCATGCAGTTCGAAAACTCGACTTTGTTATGTCATTTCTCACTTCGGGAATCGGTTCCGACAGTCGGGATCTGGTTCTAGGAGGAATCAAACTCTGACAGCTTGGTATCAAAGCTATACGTAATAGTTTTAACTAGTTGGGAAGGTTAATAACTATGTTTAGAATGTCTCTATTAATTGTCTTAAAGGTGAGCGTTTATCTGATCAATATATGAATTTTTGTAGATGGAGAGAGGAGATTCTACGAGTAGAATCGATAGCCCAACTAATGATATTACCGAGATGAGGAGAGCTATCACTGCTTTAGTTGACATTGTAAATCGGAATATTGCTCAGCAGAGCACTGGAAGAGTTAAAAGTGCCGGCTCAGCTGAAATGAAGTTTCTAGATCGATTTCTGAAAGCTAAATTGCCTGTATTTATGAAAGAAAGCAATCTAGTCATTGCTGAGAAATGGCTGAGACAATTGAAGAAGAAATTTGATATGATGGGAGTACCAAAAGAGTTCAAAGTCAAGTTTGTTGTGAATCAACTTGACAACAAAGCTGATAAATGGTGGAACCAGACGAACGTTTTCTTGGGTGACCAGTGTACTTGGGAACAATTTGAGAGTGTCTTTTGTGGAAAGATTCTTTCCCAGGCACAGCTGGCAAAAGCAAAGGAATTTCTAGAGCTGGTCTAGAAAAACATGACGGTTATGGAATATCAGACCAAGTTTGAGGAGTTGGCCAGGTATGCAGGTCAGTTTATTCCTAATGAAGCTGCAAAGGCCCAGAGGTTTGAACAGGGTCTTAGAGCTGGCATTTCCAACAAACTCATAGCTTTGAAGATCAAGTCGTACCCTAATATGGTAAAAGAGCCATGTTACTTGAGCTAAAGCTGGAGGCTAATAGAGATGAATGGGAATCCCGACAAAAAAAGAAAGGGAAGAAACCAGAAGGTAGTAGTGAAGGAGATCAGCAGTCCAAAAAGTCTCGATTTACTCCGCCTCAATTTCAATCACAGAGTTCATACTAGAGTGGACCAGTAAGAAGTGATGGTGGCAGTTTTCAGACAACTGATGGTCAGACCTGCTATTACTGTGGAAAGGTGGGTCATATCAGGAGAAATTGCAGAAAGTGGATAACTGACAATCCTGATGCTCAACAGGGAAGCCAGCCGACTCAATTTTCTGTTCAGAGTCTTCCTCCGAGTTTTCGGCCAACTCAGCCAGTCTCTAGACAGTATAGAGGAAATACATCTCAGGTCGCTAGCTCTCGGCCAAAGGTGCATGCATTTGATATTTTAGGTGAGTAGTAAGACAATGCGGTAATTGAAGATACTTTCTTGCTTTATAATTCTAAAGTAAGATTTTTATTTGATTGGAGCGACACACTCATTTGTGTCAGCTTCAGTTGTTTGTGCCTTGGGATTAGAGATTAAAGTTTTACCTTATTTTCTAAATATGGATTCCCTTCTAGGAGGGAATACTGTGGTAGATAAAGCGTGTCAGTCTTGTGTTGTACGAATCAAAGACTATGAGATTGTGGCTGATCTGATAATGATGGAGCTGGAATGGTTTGATATTATCTTGGGAATGGATTGGCTATCTAGATATAGGGCAGTTATGGACTGTTACAGAAAGAAAACAACGATATGTATTCCCCAAGGCGAAACCATTTCATTTTATGGTGATGGGAACTCAATCCAATATCATTTTCCTTGGACTTCATCTGAATTCAACGGATGGATAGCTAACCTTCTGTTAGAGCTAGATGGTGACAACAAAATTGACTATATCGATGTTGTCGGTGAATACATAGACGTATTTTCTGATGAACTACCCGGTTTACCTCCGAAAAGAGAGATAGAGTTTGAAATTAAAATATATCTGGGTACTAATCCGATATCGATTCCTCCATATCGTATGACACCAACAGAATTGAAAGAACTGAAGGTGCAGTTGGAAGAATTACTAGAGAAGGAATTTTTACTGGCTAGCACTTCTCCATGGGGTGCTCCAGCCTTATTTGTAAAAAAGAAAGACAGCACTTTAAGGATATGCATCGACTACCAAAAGTTAAATGGCGGAACGGTTAAAAACAAATATCCACTTCCTCGGATTGATGATTTATTCGATCAACTGAGAGGTTCGTGCTGGTTTTCAAAGATTGATTTAAGATTTGGATATCATCAGCTCAGAATTTGAGAAGAAGATATTCAAAAAACTCTTTTCAGAACTTGTTATGGTCATTACGAGTTCTTGGTGATGCCTTTTGGTTTGACAAATGCGGCTGTTGCACTTATGGATTTGATGAACAGAGTGTTCAGACAGTACTTGGACAACTTTGTGATTGTGTTCATAGACGATATCTTGGTGTATTCTTTTTCAAGATCAGATCACGAAAAACAATAACATTGTGTATTGATCCGACAACGATTAGAAATTGCTTAGAATTGTTAGAAAAGTTATGTTGACTGGTGAAGACAACCACTAGAATTCAATGAGGGTGATTAGGTGTTCATCAAAGTTAAATCACATCGAAGTTTGAGCAAATTTGGAAGAGGTGGCAAATTATCTCTAAGATTTGTCGGACCTTTTTAGATTTTGCAGAGAGTTGGACAGATGGCTTATAAGATTGCACTACCTCCTCAATTGGCAGGAATTCATGACGTATTTCATATTTCAATGATAAGGAAATATGAACCTGACCCTTCGCATGTGTTGGACTGGACAGAATTGGATCTTCAACCAGATATGTCAATGGTAGAAGAACTAGTTGCTATTTTGGATTCACAGGACAAAGTACTACGGAATAAAGTTATTTCAACTATTAAAGTTTTGTGGAAGAGAAGATGTGTTGAAGAAGCTACATGGGAGCTTAAAAGCGAGATGAAAGAAAAATACCCCCAATTGTTCGAAAAATAAGCTAGAAATAAATTTCGGGACGAAATTTTTGTAACGGAAAGAGAATGTAATAGTTTGAATCTTTATAAATAAAACGGATCAAATTGTTGACTTTAAAAATTTGTAATCGTGTATATTTATATTCAAAGAATGTATAAATATATATTGGAAAAGTTGGATCGAAGAAAGGAGACAAAAAAAAAAAATTTGACGTTTTGAAAAATATTGAAAATATTAAGCGTGGTCGATCGATCACCCAGTGTAGCCGATTGTTCGCCATTTTAGGTGAGAAAATGATGGCAGACTCGAAAGCTGTCGACCGATCACCAAAGAAAGGCGATCGATCGGCTGTTGAATGGAGAAAATGAAATTTGTAAACATAAAGGTTGTCGATCGATACCCCTTTCCAACCAATCGATCGCCCCTCTAAAACTTTTAAAACGTAAAAATCCAACTTTTTTAAAATAAATTTCGATTAGTTATAAAAAGTTGATTAAGATTAATCTAATTTAGATTAGATTAAAATTAATTAAGATTAATAATTAATTAATCAAGCATTAATTGGTAAATAATAGAAGTGAATGGCAAAATGGTTATTTGGTAAGGATAAGAATGGTTTAATTGTAAATTAACTTAAAAATCACTTTTATAAAGTGACGAAGTGGCTAGAGAAACCACTTCACACAGAATGGGAGAGAGAAGATAAAGTTGCAGAGAGGGTTTTCAGAGTCGAGGAAAAGAAAAATAGAGAGAAAAAGTGAATGAGAAAAGAGAAGAAAAGAAAGGAAAAAGTGGGGATTCGACAATCAATCCTTTAGAGATAGTTGTTTAGCTAGTTGAGAGGAACGTTTTAGTGGAAAGATCGAAAGATTCAATGGAGATTTCGATTAAAGTGGAAGAACCGACAAATATAATAAATAAATCTATTGGTTAGATTAGTTAATTTATGCTTTAATACATTACTAGGTGGAGATATGTTTAATTTTCGTTTGGATTCTGGATAAAATTTGGATATTTGGTGAATTGGATGAGAATTTGAATAGGTTGAAGAATTAAATTGATATTTTTTTATTATTCAAATTAATTATTTAAATGTTATTTAAATTTAATTTTATTGGATTTGTTTAAGTTTGGTTTGTTGAAATATTTGAATTGTTAAACATAATAATTTGAAAACTACATTTTCTATTTAAATTGAACTAATTGATTTTAAATATAAAATTCATGGATGAGTGCATGTTTTAAACAAACATAGTGATAAGTGTGTATTTTACACACTTAATTGTACTCGTTTATACTTGATTCGGTAAATTTTTTTCAAGCGTTCTTTAAAATTTGATGTTTTTGGTATAAGTGCGCAGATAAAATGAATATTAGCTGCGTTACAAGACAAAAATGAGGAATGTGCTGAGTGAAGACCGAACAATGACCGATCGATCGCCTACTCAGTGGCGATCGATCTGCCAATATATAAAAAACAAGGAAGTTTTGGAGAAGAGGAACAGCGGCTATGTCGATTGGTCGCAAAAAATCAAGTGATCGATCGGTTAATAAAGAAGATCAACAAGAACAATAGCATAGTCGATCGATCGATTGAACCGTGAAAAATAGTTGTTGCTGAATCAGAAGAGAAGCTGATCGATCGGCGGTCGTGATTAAAGTTTGAAATTAGATTTTTTTCAAATAAAAATCCAAATCTAAAAAAAATGAGAGAAGACACCTAATTGACATAAGAATTAGGTTATTAAGGAGAGAAGACTACTAGGAGGCAAGGAGAGGGCGAAAAATCGAAACAGAGCGAGAGCATCAGAAACTGGATTTTAGCATAATTTTCTTTTTCTTCTTTTCAATTATGAATTTATTTATTATCATAGATGTTTCTTTTTACGCCATCATGAACTAATTTTCTTTTTTAGGGCTATAATATAGCCAAACAATATTTATTTTTAGTTTCATTGTCTAATTTAATTCACTCAATGTTCTTCCATTATTGTTGATATATTTAATTCCTAATCTTAATGTTTGTAAATTTTTGGCCAATTTTTACATGATTGTAAGCGTGTTTTGATATAGAAAGATGATAAATGTTTTAGTAATGGAATTAATGTCAGCAAAATGAGTAAGCTAGAAGTTACAGTATGGTGTGATCTTTATGATTTCTTGAATTAATTGTATTTAATTATTGTTAAGATTTGAGATTGAAAAGTGATAACTCAATAATTAAATAAACTAAACAATGTTCGAAAGGAATTGTATTAGAATTTAGTGAAATCGATCATCAACGTAGGAAAAATATTGATGAATATAATTAGTAACAAATTGGAATAAATATTGTCTGTGTGAAATCGTAGGACCTAAGTTTTTATTTATTTATTGAACTCAATCACATTTTATTTGTTTATTATCTTACAGTAAATTATTCAAAATTATTTGAATTGTTAATTTAATTTGTTTTCCTTTTTCATCGGTTTAATTTAAAATTAAAATTAATAAATTCGATAATTAATTAACAAGTTCTTGTGGGTTCGATACTCTACTTAACTCTTTATTATTTGTTGTGACTCGTACACTTGCAAAATAAATTTTCATAACATATAGCATTGCTTTTTAATTGTTTTAAGCATGCATTGAAGAATGAGAGAATTAGAAGCCGTGGCAACATAATAACCTATTGGGCTGGACTTATCTCTTCGTGTATAATGAATATGACTAAGAGTGACTGTGGGTCCTCCTTGGGTTGAAAATTTCTAAAACCTCGTAAGGCAGCAATGTGTAGAGTACTACAACTTTCTGGTGAAAGCCCGAGAATGTATAAGTATGTGATAGTCATATGAGTCAGTTAGAGTGAATTGCATTTTTAACATTTCAAATAGAATGTTAAAAACTATTTGAGAACATTGACTTAAATCATGGTTTTAAATAATGCAAATTCTCTTTATAAATTTCATTAGTTTAAATTAATTATTGAAAATGGTTTCAAACCGTGGATGATAGGTTTTAAACAGTTCAAATTACAAACATACATGCATTTTTATATAAATGGCATGAATGTCAAATCAAAGTAAAAAAAAATTAATTTATGAATGATTTTAAAAATAAATCATGAATATGTGGATAGCAGATGGTCCCAGATAACATGAGAAGTCTGAGTTAGCTATTCAGACTTATTTATTGGGTCAATGACTCATTCTATAGATATTCATGTTTTTCAGATAACGAGATCATTCACTACGAAGGGAAAAAGAATGCAACTTGAAGGTTGAAGAGGTGTAGGCTATAACCATCGAGGTAGATGGTTACTTTTGTATTGGGACTGAGATAAATAGTTTAGAATTCCATAAACCTTTTTGAACGGTCACGTGTGTGTGATCTAATTGTATATTCGCTTCTGTACTCTGATAGATTGATGTAATTAATAGAAATTGATAAATACATAATGTAGAAATGGCTTGGATAATAAATATTGTATCTGTTTAATTATTTGGTTGAAAATAATAAACTGTTTGGATATATCTTATCTTAAGATGGCAAGTACAATCTAGATGGATTAATTAAAAATACAAACATATTCATGCAGTTTGAAAACTCGATTTTGTTACGTTATGTCCCACTTTGGGAATTCCTTCCACCCGTCGGGAACTGGTTCTGGGAGGAATCGAGCCCTGATAGCAGCTGGTTGAAAGTCTTAGGTTCAAAAGTGAGCTCAAGGAGAAAGCATTTGGCTTGAAGATACTAACTTTCGCCCGTGTTTTCATAAGATGAGTATTTAGGACAGTTTGATTTGGTACCTGGGAGGGTATGAGTGCAGATGGTGAAAAGGTGGATGGGATAGTAGTGATGGGTGGAGGGGAAAAGGAAAAGGAAACAGGAATAGGTTGGTCCGGGTGGATGGGAGAAGGGTCAAATACGAGGAGTGAACAGGGTGTATCAGGAGGGTTTGTAGAGGTGGGTGGGTAGGGTAAGCAAGATATTGGAAGAGCGAAAAGGGAAAATGGAGTGACAGGTGAACTGGAGTTGGAGAAGGAAAATTGAGACTCTACGAACGTAACATGGCGAGAGATGTGGATTTTGTGGGAAGTAGAATCGAGACACATGTAACCTTTGTGGTGAGAACTAGAGCCTAAGAAAATACAAAAAAGGGACCGATGTTGGAGTTTGTGTTTATTGAAAGAACGTAGGAGGTGAAAACAAAGACAGCCCAAAACTCGTAAGGAAGAATAATCCGAAAGTGCGTTAAATAAACATTCGAAAGGTGACTTGTGATTGAGGATGGGAGTGGGAAGAAGATCTATCAATTTGGCAGTTGTAGTGAAAGCATAAGTTCAGAAATGTTGAGGGACTGAAGAATGAAAGAGTAGGGCGTGCCTTATTTCAACAACATGACGATCTTTTTGTTCGACTCGTCCATTTTGGGTTGGAGTATACGAACATGAGATGTGATGATGGATGCCAAGAGATTTAAAAACAGAGGTAAGGGACCGGAGTTCTCCACCCCAATCTTATTGGATAGTTTTGATTTTAACACCAAACTAGGCGTGGACAAAGGTATTGAAGACTTCGCTTTTTAATTTTAGCAGAAACAACCAAGTGAAGCGAGTACGATCGTCAAAATGTTTTGCTCATTTGGCAAGGAATACAATTTTGAGGTACAAAATGTTTGAAATTGATATTACAAATTTTTAATACTTGCTGCAAAATAGTGGGTGAAGGGCGACCCAATCGGAGGTGCCAAAAAATGCCCAAAGAAGATGTTGGGACGGACCAGGAAGTGGTTGAAGATGACTGAGGGCGTTTGTCTGTGGTGAGAAGTGGTGGGTCGCGCCGGAATTGAGAACCCATGACGCGGTCGACAGAGATGGTGACGGAGTTAGGAGAAAGCCGGAGGTGTTGAAATGGCTCGGGAGATTTGCACAGGAGCAATGGGCTTGTGCTAGGTCGGGTGAGAAGAGTTGGTGGGCTGGTTGTGATGTGAGGTTGGTGTAATGTGTTAGGGCTTGGGCCAGAGGAAATGGGTAGCGAGCTCTTGGGGCAGGAGGGCGGCAATTTGAGTTGAGGTAATAATAACACCTTATGGCCGAGTGGCCCATGCGGTTGCATATCGGGCAACAAGGGCGGTGATTATTCTGGGGCCGAGGGTAGTGCCACGAGCCTAAGTAGTTGGGAGTTGACCCGCTCAGATGAGATCCAGGCGAGAAGGGGCAATGCCTTTGTGCGTTCTGCTGAGGGCTCCACGGTGGACGGAGGTGCTGAGAAGTGAAGTTCGCCTGCACTGAGTCGGCAGCGGCAATGAAATTACAGAGTTTTGCTTTTCCAGACGGAAGTCGAAGATTTGAAAGAGGCTCTGTATTTCTTTCAACGGGGGCTGCTACTAGGCTCAGTTGGTGAATGAGGAGATCGTTGTTACAAACGAGTTGTATTCATTGCCCAAGCCATTGAGAAAGTATGTGATTTTGTTCCGGTGTGAGACAGGTTCGCCGATGTTTGCAAGAGTGTTTCAAATTGAGGTGAGTTTTTGAAAATAACTGGACGCCGAAAGACCGTCTTTGGATAGGAAGTGAAGTTGACTCCTCGGGTCTGTGATTCTTGCCAAGGAAGATGAGGCAAAGACTCTTTCTAAGGCTGTACAGACTTCGCTAGCAGTGGGGAAAGTTATCATCTGTGGAAGAAGATCCTCCGACAGGAAAACAAAAATTCAGCTCAAAAGTAAACTATCATAGCGTTGCCATACAGAGAACTCCGGATTTGTGTGAGAGGAAAGAGCATCCATAAACTGGGGAGGTGGAGTCGAAGATCCGTCCAGAAGATGTTGGATGTCATTCGCAGTGGCTACGAGAAGGAGCTGAACCTTCCACACATGATAATTTAAGCTATTTAGTTTCAATGTGGCTGTTTGATTCTGAGAGGACAAGGAAGAGAGAGGAGGATTAGAAGTAACAAGGGTGGGAGAGGAGGGAACAGAACTAGATAATGTCATCATTGGCTCCGATACCACGTTGATATATTGATGGAATTGAGGAAGCGCAATATGAGAAATACAAAGAAGGAAATCGGCCGCAAAGAGAAAGAGAAAAAGTTCAATGATAGCTATTGCTGTAAATTATGTATTTCAAAGAGAGATTGATGCAAGTATAGTTTAAACCAAAGGAAAACAATGATGAAATATAAAAGTAACTAAACTGAACTGTAACTATAATTGAATATGAGACATAAGGTTACAGGAATAAGAAGGATCTACCGGCGGGGGTGGTGGTGGGGTTAAGGAGACATCCGGTGGCGGTGTGGAGGTATCCGGAAAAAGCGGCTGGTGGAGAACCCGTCTGTGAGTTGTAATTTGAGCTTTGGTGGAACCATTAATGGCGACTGGAAGAAGGAATATAGCTAATGATAAAAAGAAAAAGAAGTCGAATAATGAGCTCTCATGGTGAATTTTTCTGGGTGTCTTATCTTCTTTTCATTTCTCGATGGTTTTGAGCCTCTCCAATTCTCTCTGGGTTGGACGGAGAGAGACATAGACAGTAGTGTGCGAAGAAGAAGCTTCCTTTTGTTGCAGAGATCTGGATGATCAAGCCAAAGTGGCTTCTTCGCTTCTTCATCAAGGTAACTTCTAATTATCCCTATTTCACTAATTTCTTAGTACTTTTATTTATTTTTATTAATCCCTACAAGTGATTTATTTATTCTACTCATTATAATTTATCCTAATTATCCATTGCTTGATCAATCCAATAATATTAGAATATAAATATTCTTCTATAAACATAATATTAGTCATTAGAGATATTGCAACATTTTTATCTTGGTATTATCGGACAATATTTCACCTTTCGTGTCATGAATTCTCAACCCGATCCTGTAAGATTTTGTTGTTCGATCATCCTCTATTTCTCTAAAACGATATGAAATTATATATTTTTACCTAGTTTTGAATTTTCAATGCTCATAGAAGTATTTGTCACAAATGTTTTCTTAAAATTTTTATATCTGTGGAATAGAAGGTGCATAATATTTATTACTCTCTTAGTACTTGTAGCTTGGGACATCAGCAAAACATCTCATGAATTTATAAAATTCGTTGTTTCAATTTTTGCTTGTAATTATGAATTTAACTTGCTTCAATTACTTTGATTCACTGGCTTTTCACGTACATTCGAGATATCATATATGATTCCAAATATTAGAAGAATAAAATTGTGGAATCAAAGTTTAGAAAAATGACATCGAAGAAAATTCGGCAGATGTTCTTACCAAAGTTCTACTAGTTGTCAAGTTAATCAATGCAAAATGATGCACAAGCTCTCGATTACAGAGTAGAGGAGTTCAAAATTTGAATCAATAAGGATATTGTTAATATTCGTTCAAATTTTGTGGGTTCTTTTTTTTTATTTTACGACAGTTTATTCCTTACTAATATTATAATATTTAGTGAGTGATCTAAAAGAAAAGAATAAGAGAGAAGCGAAGAGATAAGAAAAAAATACAAGTGAGAGAGGGTGAGTACTCTCCAAGTATGAGCGTTTTATCTTGTATTCGTCGCAATGTTACGTGCGATGTTGCAACATTGTAAAAAATTCTTATTTTCTTTATTTTTTAAATACAATTTACTGTCAGGGTTTTATGTTATGGATGTAAGATGATTTTGTCTGAACCACCGAAATTTATTCTTGATTTATTTTTTAATTTTATTGATTAATTATGGCGATGAGTTTAAGGTAAATGAAATAAATTTTGTTGGCTGTGGAATCAGCCCAGGTCTCTTAAACAACTCTCGCAGATGAGAGTACTAACCATTTGGCAGTAGTACACGTGTTGTTTTGAATTTAGAATATTTGACTGGAAGACAAGCACAGAATCGAATTGGATTGCAGGTAGAAGCCATAAATTTCACTCATAAATATCATAAAAAATGGGGATAAAAGCATCCCACTTTTATTAATCACTCCGCTTAACAATCAAAGAAACTCAGCCAAAGCATTCTTGACGACATAATCGGAGATTATGTGATTTGCTTTCTGCGTTGGATGAAAGGCATCCCAGAATATGTATCTGTCTGCATCTGCGCATGAGTATGATCTGCTTCTGCTGCAGGCATACCCCATCTCAAACATCCCACTCGCACAGCACCCTGCTGCAGTTATTTGAAATCCTGCAACAAATTCATTTCATCACACGAACTTCAATGGCGGAAGACCCGGTTCGATCCCGAAAAGAAGAAAATAGAAAGTGTAGACTGATAGATTGCTTACCAAAAGAGAAAGGTTTTCTTATCATTTGCATCAGAATGTCATAAGGGTTTGTAAATACCACTTTTATCCCATGGTGTTCCTTGTTAAGCTTACTTGTCAACACCTTCAGTTTTCCATTGAAATCCAGAGCTATGCTGTTGTACCTCTCAACACACCCATTGCCTCCCAGAAAATTGGCGCTCCTCTCCAATGGCAGGCATCCCATCGGGGGAAGCCCTCCGATAGAGATTTTCCGAGCTCCGAGACCGTAGAGCTCCTTGACGAAATTTCCAGCGATCCCGACGAGAAAATTCTCATACTCTTGCACGGTAAACTGAGACGACCTGCTTCCTGGGAAGGTGAAGTAGTTTTCCATGAAGTCGTTGGTTCCTAAGCTCATAATATGCAGAGCTTCTTTTATCACTGTCTTGGCTCCATTTTCTCCCAGATAGTCTTTGAGTTTCTTCTGGTAGTCCTTGTAGTTGCCGAGCTCTTTCCATAGCGGAATAACCGACTGAAATCCCATTAAGCAGGGAAAAAGTTGTATATTTTGGACATAAAGTACTAGAACAGTGAGATTATATGAATTTACGCGACTTACTAACACGTCGGAAGTGGCATTGTCATATCCAGAGCCTGCAGATGCAAAGGTGACCCCAGTGGAGAAATCTGATATGTTATATGATGGATCCAAGTAAGCAGGAATAGTTGGCTTCAGTCCAAAAGCCTGGGAGATAAAATCTGTCGTAATTTTACCGTTTGAGAACCTTCCTGTCGGCTTGCGGCCAGCGAAATCCCGTCCATAAGGCTCAAAATTGCTCCTTGCAACAGTCGGAATATAGTTGTTATTTCCGGCATCCACGGATGAGTCTCCAAAGACGATAATCGCAGAAACTTTGGCTTCCGCGTTGATGATCAAGGCAAGTAAATGAGGAAAAAGGAGGCAGAATATGCAAGCAAGCGACATTGGTTTGCTTGAATTTGGCTGAATTTGGCAAGCAGAAATGCTTGGTATATATGAACATCAATTCTTGGACTGAAGTTGGTGGAACTTTCATTACTTCCATTTATGTTTCGATCACTGTTTTACGTCATTAATTGTCTTTTTACTTCAAAACAAAGAAGATCTGTCAATCAATTAAGAGGGGCTTCAGCTTAATCAAGGCTGGCAAGAGGAGTTAGCAGAGTGATGAGCTAAAGCCGAAAACATCAAGTGGTGGGAACCGCCCATGAAAGGGAAAGAGGTAGTTCGTTTAGGCTAAGAATGTCAGACATTAAAAGCTTCCCAACAACAATGGAGGTGCAGATAGTGACAACCCTCAAACCCTTGTGTGTGCAGCCAATATGGTTGCTGTTTTGGTTTAATGTCGCTGCTCCTACTTCCCTTGAGAGGTTCTGGGAGGTGCATTTATCAGTTGTGTTTGGTTACAGTTTCACTTCTGGAATTTGACGCTACCTTTGTTGGGATCGGCCTCACATTCATCCGTAGTTATTATCTTTTTCGATCGAGTTATATGTTTTACAAATAAAGTTTTCATTCTTAATTAATATATAGGTGTCGGGTTAACTTCAAAACAACTTTAGCCCAGAGCTTAACAACTTTATATTAATTATAAAAAAAAAAATTGTTTAAATTATGTAACAAAATAAATTTGTCAGACATTCATCAAATTAAATTAATATTTTATTTAATCCAACATAAAATTACAATAAGCCATTCTGTTGATTACCATAATTATTCTAATTGGGCCGTCCAATATTAGTTTTTTATCAAAATTATGTCATGATTTCTCGCTTTGGCATGTGAGAATTCTAACGTTACCCACAACTTGATTCAAGCTCTGTGTTTCAAGTTGGGTACTTTGTTGATGAGTGATTTTATTAAAAACTGGGAATGGACTGAAAAGACATCAATTCCTTACCAGAGTTTAATGTAATAATAATTCTACTTGAACTTCGTCGGTTCATATTGAGGATTTTTGTAGTTTCTCTGCAGGTTGATAATTGAGTCGCAAAAAATTTATTTCTCATTGATTTGCGATTTTTTTTTAAAAATATTTTTCACTTAGATCTCGGTGTCTTGTTTTCTGCATTTTTTTTTTTTCATTTTGTGTCCAACTTTCAACTATTGGTATTAGAACATATTTGAAAGTCTTCTGAAAATTAAGTTTTCAATTTATCGAAGTATCGAATGATTTGAATATTTGGATTTGAAAAAAATATATTAAAAACATAGAATTTATTTGTCTGCGCGTCATCTTCCACATAGAAGATGAAGAAGCCCTAAAGAAAGGGAGTCATTGCTAAAAATAATTTTATAAAACAATGCAATTCAGTACAAAAAGTATAAAACTCTACCTTGAGAACGATTACTCTTCTTACGCACAAAAGCGAAATCCTCTGGCTCAAAATCCATAAACTCATTTAAGACTAAAACAAAACCAAAATCAAAGAATCTCTCTCTTAGCCACTAAGGGAAATACATTGTTGGAATCCTATAACAGTATGAGCTCAATTGAAGGCACGACAAATGATCGCAAACTTTTTCATTAATATAACACTATGTAGCACATATATAGTGCAATGGTTGACCTTTGTTCACCACTATATGAATAGGGGTCGATCGTACTGGTCGACACTTATAGGCAAGTGTCGACCCTTAAACCTCTTACGTTTTAGCAAGGGCCGACATCTTCATCAAAGTGTCAACCCTTCAAGATGTCGACTGACCATTCAAAGAGGCCGAAACTTAAATGACCTTGTTTTAAGCAAGGATCGAAGCACAACGGTCGACACTTGCACGATTTCTGGCAACAAAATGTCATGAAAATCACCTCCCTTTACCAATTTCCATATGTAATTAACCGAACAACTTATATAAAAATTAATTTACTGCATAGTATTTCATTGGATTATTTAAGTTTATATGTTATCTTATTTTATTTGATTGCTATGTGGATTCTGGATCATTCTCAAAGGGCCAGGGCTCATTTCGTTTGAAGTCTTTCGCTATCAAACCTAGCCTTGAACTTGGCTTTCAGATTATTTCCGAAGATCTGGTCGCTCAACTCGACGTTTCTATCTAGACCCACTTCCGAGTCGTGACAAATAACACTTTATAGGATAGTTGGTATTTGGTAACTTCAAAATCAAGATGTTTGATAGAGTTGTGAAGATATTGGATAATGTGAAACATGTGACCAAGTTGAAGAAAATCTGATCTTATTGAGTACTCTGGATTCGAAAGGGTACAAATGCAACATTGTAGTTGGAGTTGTGAAGATCAATAGGGTTGCTCTTGTCATGTTAAAGGGATATAAAAAATTTACAAATTTGTATGTGTTGTAGGGTTCTAGAGTTACAAGTAATAAGGTTGAGAAGTTTATTAATGTACCTTCTAAATGGTTATTGGAGAAGACTCAGAAAAATTCAGATTCTCATATGAATTTCAAGTTGGAATTTGAATCTACATCAACTGCGATGCATCAGCCTCTTATAGATGTTTACAGTGAGCTCGTCTCCCCATCGTCACAATTTTCAATTTCACATCAGAATGATATCATAAAGGCAAAATCAAGTTGAACATTAAAGTTCTACAGCAATATGGTAAACTAGTATAGTAAGTTATGCATTGAATGTATTCGATTATATATTCTTTAACATTTTCAAATTCAATTTGTTGTCATCAACTGCAATGCATTGAACATGTGATTTCTGCTCGAGTATATTTTTAATGTTTGATTGAGGTTTAAACTTGATTGGTATCAGTTGTTAAGTTGACACATCATAGGCTTTTATGAAAGAGAAGGTTATTTTATTTTTAAAGTTTTGTAAATTTATTTCTTTATACTAAAATTTCTTTGAAGATAGAGATTGTCAAAGTTTCGTACTTTAGATTTACTCTGCATCGAACCAATAACCCTGTATGGGATCTCTCGTGTGGGATTCATATCAATGTGAAGATTATTAGATTTCAATATGAGCCGAATTCTAGTTAGGTATGGTCGGACTCATATTCAATATTAGAGTTTTTGTGATTTCTCTATATATTGATGTTTAAGTCGTGAAATTTTGTGGCACATTGTACTTTGATTTGATTATAGTTAATTTCACATGTGTCTGTGTTTTTTCCTTAAAACGATTTTTCACAGAAATCTTGATGCTACATTTTTTGCATATTTTTTTCCTTTTTGCATTTGATTTTCAACACTTCTCATAACGGAGGAAACTAATTTTATCGATGAGCTCTCTTCCCCCATGGAGGTAATCGGCTGATATTTGCATGATTTACGCTCTTTAGAATCAAATTGCACCATGAAAACTAATAACTCATATCAGAGTGTAGGTTCGATTGTGAACCTTGTCATTTCTCTACCATCTTTTGATTTTATGGACACAAACTAGAGATTTTAAATGGATAGAGAGTTGAGATTTCGAATGGGCAGAGGAGGCCATAGACGACAAAGAAGAAGCAGAGAATGCAGGTAGAAGACTGAATGATTTTTTTTTTTTTTTTGTATATTATTACTTTGGAAAAGGATTACATGTATACATCAGGAAGAGAAAAATGATGGGTGTTTGACAAGACAACGAACTAAAAATACAAAGTTAACTAAACTATAAATGAACAGTAATTATATGTGTTAATAAGCCCCCTCAAGATTAAGGTCGTAAGCCAAAGATCTTGGATATAAAAATAGAGAACGATGCCGATGGAAAAAGTTGGTGAGCACATCAGCAAGTTGATGTTCTGAAGGAGTAAATTTGACTAGTAACCTCTTATTAAGAACTTTTTCTCATACGAAATGAAAGTCAATCTCCACATGTTTAGATTTGAAATGTAATACTAAATTGGAAGCTATATACGTAGCACTTAAATTGTCATAGAGAATAAGAGGTAATATGGAAGACATAATAACTAATTCCTAGAGGAGTGATTGTAGCCACGAAGCTTCTACTGCGCCATTTGCTATGTTACGATATTCAGATTCAATGCTGGAGCGAGAAACAACTTTTTGTTTGGTAGAAAACCATGAGATAAGATTAGTGTCGAGGAAAAATGACGCCCAGTCCACATCTGTGTAACAAGTCAAATTGGAACACTCAAACGGTGAAAAGGAAATTCCTAAAGTGGGTGTATCTTTAAAATATCTCAAGATTCGTTTAACTACTTGCTAATGAATGTCTAAGGGTGCCTTGCATAAACTATGAGACCTTATTGACAGCAAAGGCAATATCAGGTTGAGTAAGGCAACCGTATTGTAAACCGTCGACAATGTTGCGATAAAGAAAACCATCACGAAGTGGTGTTTTAGAATGCTTTGATAGGATTGGTCCTGCAACCATAGTGGTAGAGACCTGCTAGCAGCAATTCATGTTAGCCTTATGAAGTAGTTCAGAGATATATTTCGATTGTGAAAGTCTCATACTAGTTGGAGTATTGGTAACTGAAATGCCGAGAAAGAATGAAAGTGGTCCAAGATCTAGAACTATAAACTGGGAAGGTAAATAAGTTAGAAACTGGTCCAATACGACAGCAGAGTTACCGGTCAATATCATGTGGCATTCAACGAACAAAGAGTGATTAGTCAGATTTCGATGCTGAGAAACCCCAACTTATTAAAACATTATATAACTTAGTGTACCAGCCCCTGAGAGATTATTTAAGACCATATAGAGCTTTATGTAATAGGCATGCAGTTGATGAAAAAAATGGATTGATAAAACTTGGAGGCTATTGCATATAAACAGTTTCAATCAAATCACGGTAAAGGAAAGGATTGTTGATGTCAAGTTGTCTAATAACCTAGCCGAAAGAGATGGCTAAGGAAAGAATTATGCGCACTGAGGTCGATTTAACAACGGGACTGAATGTCACATTATAGTCAATACCTTCGATCTGATCATAACCTTTTGTGACATGACGAGACGAGACGAGACGAGCCTTGCATCGAGAAATTGAACCATATGAATTTTGCTTGGTTTTGAAAACCCACTTGTACCCAATGATTTTTGCTACTCTTGAAAGTGAAACTAATTTCCAAGTATTGATCTTGTTGAGAGTAAATATCTCCTCTTACATGGTCTTTAACCAATGTGAGTGTTTGGATACTTATTGAAAAGTTGTTGGTTCAAAGGAAAAGTCAATGACAAAAGCTTTTAGCTAAAAAATACCACATTTATCTCTTGTTGTCATAGGATAGACATTAAGGGGCTAAGGTGAAACGTGTATAGGTAGGATATTAGGGAAAGATTGGTGAATAGGATTAGAATGGGGTGGAGAAGTGGATACAGGGTGGTCGATAGGTGTGGATTGGGAAAGCAATGTGGGAAAAGATGAAGGAGGTGGTGCTGGCTGGTAGGTGAAAAAATGTGGGAATGAGATATACGTTATTGGGAGAGAAAATGAGGATGGATGTATGATAGACTGGTTAAAGGACGAAAAAGGAAAACTAGACTCATCAAATGTGACATGACGAGAAGTGTATATTTTATTTGAATAAGGTTCTAAGCAAAGGAAACATTTGTTATAAGAGTTGTTTCTTAAAAAAACACAACGAAGATAACAAAACTGTAATTTATGTTTGTTGAATGCAAAGACACGCAACGAAGAATAATCTAGAATAGATTTAAATAGACATTCAAAAAGGAGAGTGATTTAGTACAAGAGTTGGTAGGAGATTTATCAGGGTGGTGGCTGTGGTAAAAGCATAGGTGTAGAAATGTTGAGGAACATATGAATGGAAAAGAAGAGAAAGGCTAGTTTCGACAACGTGGCGATTTTTCCACTCTACTCTACCATTTTGATTTGGGGTGTATGGACATGAGATTCAATGATTAATACTAAGAGCTTTAAACGATGGCGTTAGATATTAGAATTCTCTACATCAGTCAGATTGGACGACTTTGATCTTGGGCTCAAATTGTATGTAAACTAGTTGATAAAAATGCACAAATGTAGTGTGAACTTAACTTTTTACTTTTAAAGGAAAAAACCAAATTAATGAGTATAGTCATCAACAAATAAGACAAAATATCGTGCACCAGTAATAGATTGAATAGCAGACGATCTCCAAATATCAATATGTACAATGTCAAAAGGAAAACTAGCATATGATTTAGAAATTCCAAAAACCTATGAGTTTTACTCATTCAACAGAGGATACAAAATTTTTCCAAGCAGATTTTGTACATTTAACATTGCAAGAATCTAATACTTGCTGCAAAATGGATGAAGACGGATGACTTAACCGAAGGTGCCAAAAGCTTGAAGGGATAGTGGGTTGAACCGGGAGTCGTGCAGTAAAGGACAGAACTGGGCCAGTTGACGGAGGCCGATAGAGACCGTCAGTGAGGGTACCCTAGAGCATGATATAATGAGATTTCAAATCCTTGACAAGGAAATAATTTGAGTGAAATTTCAAGAACACAAGATTTTCACGACATAGTTGAGCGACACTCAATAGATTGTGATAAATATTTTGAGTGTGACAGACGACGTGTAAATTTAGTGTTCGACAGGAGGTCTGAATAGTAGATGAACCAATATAAGAAATAGATAGAGAGTTACTGTCGGCGGCTGTGACTTGGGAAGGACCAGTGTAGGGCTGGAGATTGTTGAGAATGGATGATCGTGGTGTGAAGTGGTGCGTCGCATAGAAATAAAGGAGCGGCCGACGTAGAGGGAACCGGCGTAGGCAGGAGACCGGCAATCTAGTTGGAGATGGCAGGGACTGAAGGGAAATTCTGGTAAGGGGAGTTGGGTGTAGGTTTGGAAGTTGGGTAGGCCGCTGAAGTGAGCTTGGGGTTAGGTTGTAGGGTAAAAATGAGTTGTTGGGGCAGACTGATGATAAGCGGGGTTCAGGTGGTGGTAACAAGTTGAGGCTGAGTGGCCTGTTTTGTGGTAGATTTAGCATTTGAGTTTGGGCCGATTTGATGGTCACGGGTTAGCAGAGGAAAATAAACTGGGGCCATTCTGCTGTGGATTGAAGTGAAAATTAGGGCAAAGAGGAGCATTTTGCCGAGGAGTCCAACTTGATCGGAAAGGGCAATGAGAGACAGCATTCGCCTAAATCGGGTGCGGCATCGTAAGAGAAACAACTAAGTTTTGTTTCTTCAAGCGAAAATCCAAACTTTGGAGAAGATTTTGGATATTTTCCAGAGTTGGTTGATCGGCGTGGTTTGTGATAGACGTGACAAAGACATTATACTCACTGCCAAGACCAACAAGAAAGTGGATGATTTGGTCTCGATATTAAACCAGTTCTCTGATTATGGCCAGATTTTTGCAAATTATTATAATGCTTTGAATATAGCTTATGGCCGAGAGGCCATCTTTTGACAGAGAGTGAAGTCGATTCCGCAAGTCCGTGATTTTTGCTAGAGAGGATGAAGCGAACATCCATGCAAGAGCCAACCAGACGTCACTGGCGATGGTGAGGGAAACAATCTGTGGAAGAAGATCCTCCAACAGTGAAGCAAAAATCCAACTCATAATGTGCCGATTGTATGGCCGCCATACAATGTACTCTAGATTGACTTAAGAGGAGAGGGAGTCCAAATATTGAGGGGGAGGTGAGAAGAAGTCATCCAAAAGATTTTTCATACCATTTGCAATGATCACATTTAGGAGTTGAACTTGAGGTAATTGTTGTTGTTTAGTTTGATTGTGAGAGTTTGATTTGTAGAGAGAAAGAAGACAAGTCAAAGAAGGTAATGGGCAAGAAGAGGGAACAGTAAAATTGGACGATGCCATTTTCTAGCTTTGATAGAAAGTTAAGATTTTGAATGGGCAAAAAGTTGAGATTTCGAATGAGCAGAGGCGGCAATAGACGACAAAGAAAAAGCAGAGAATGCAAGTGGAATACTGAATGATTTCTCGAGTATATCATCCTTTTGAAAAACGATTACATGTATACATCAAAAAGAGAAAAATGATGAGTGTTTGACAAGACAAATAAAAATACAAATTTAACTGAACTATAAATTAACACTAACAATGTGTTATTTAGGAATAACGGACAAAACTAATGACATTTTCAGCAAGGTTTAAATGGATGACGGTTTCAAAAGAAAGACCAAATTTAAAATACAAAAGATATCGAAAGCATGTACCCTTTAAAATAAAGGGTTTAAATTGATAATTAGCCTTTATTTTTTAATGGTGGAAGGAGTGAGTTCATCAATGGAAGGCAGCCCGAAGAGCATCCATTAAATGATCCACAATAATTCTACTAGTTTTCTCTGTGGGATGAAATGCATCCCAAAACACGTATTTACTCGCATCTCTGCAAGTGAATGGACTATGTTGATTGCACAGATAGCTCATTTCAAACGTCCCTGTCGCACAGCACGCCACCCCAGCCACCTCAAAACCTGCCATTCAAAACAAAAACAGACACCAGCTTTGATCATCTTCTGGAACTCAGAAGACTGGCAGGAGACTAAATGACAGTTCAGAAATACAGTGGTTTGAAAGAAGTCTGCTGTAATAACGCATAACGTAAGAACACGAGAGAGAAACAGCCACATAAACCAGACTGCAATGAAGACACTCATTAAATGCCACCACCAACCTCCTTTCACCACTCACTGTGAGTTTTATCAGAATACTTTTTCCAGAAAACTGCCGATCTTGTTCTGATCTTATTAACTACACTGCCTCAGATCCACGATACCCATTTCAGTTTTTGATACTAAATTTCAATAATGATAATCAAAAATCGCATTTTTGCGAATGAGCTTTTTTGGGTTGATATATAGCTTTGTCAAATTCGCTTTTTCAAGACACGAATCGGTACTTTGATTCTATAGCTTGACAGGTGATTGAAACCCAAGTGTCGGCAATCACGTATTGTTCTCATCTTTTGGAGTACCCTCGTAGAATACTACTACTTTTACGTGTATTTATGATATTTTTGTATGTAAAGAAGATTGGTCTTACCAAATAAAGAAGGCTTTTGAATGATCTGAAAGAATATGGAATATGGATCGGAAAACACCATTTTAAGGCCAGGAAGCTGCCTGTTCATCTTCATCACTAAGCCCTCTAACTTTCCGTTGAAATCCAAAGCCACGTTGTTGTACTCCTCTACGCAGCCATGATTTCCCATGAAATTAGTGGTTCTCTCGAGTGGCAAGCACCCCATTGGAGGAAGGCCGCCGAGAGAAATTTTTCTGACTCCGAGGCCGTAAAGTTTCTGGACGAAGTTTCCGGCCAACCCAGTGAGAAAGTCTTCAAACTGTTTGATCGTAAATTGGGATCTCCGGTGAGTAGCTGTGTAGTAGTTCTCTAAAAAGTCGTTTGTTCCTAAACTTAACAAATACAAAGCTTCCCCCAGTATCTCGTTTGCCCTCCCATTGCCGAGATAAGCTCTCAATCTGAACTGGTATTCTCTGTAATACTCCAGCTCCTTCCACAGCGGTATCACATTCTGCGTGGCGAGAAAGAAGAAGAAAATGAAAAATGGCTCGAAAGATTAGAGAGAGAAAGAGCTAGAGAGAGAAAATGTGGCAAAAACTTACAAGAACATCCGAAGTTGCATTGTCATAGCCAGTTCCGGCAGAAGCAAAGTTAACACCGGTAGCGAAATCCGAAATGCCACAAGTTGGATCCAAATAGGCAGGAATGGCTGGTTTTAGGCCAAAGCCTTCTGATATGAAATCAGAAGGAACTCGTCCATTTGAGAATCTTCCAGTGGGTCGACCGCCATAGAAATCACGTCCATAAGGCATGAAGTTGCTCTTGAGCAATGTTTTAACGGCATTGTTATTTCCAGAATCGACAGAAGAGTCCCCAAAAACAATTACTGCAGGGACTTTGGCTCGAGTTTCAGGTGCTAAACGAAGGAGGAAGATGAAAAGGAGGCATGAAAGTTGTATGGACGCCATATCACTAGGCTCTTTCCTCAGCTGCTAGGATAGAGAAGGACGAGCGAGTTTGGAAAGTGGAGCTCGCATGAATTATATGGAGGTGGGAGAGGAGAAGATGAATTAATACGATTGGTGAGAGTTTAATGGACAAGTGGTAGATTTGACAACCTTTCTCTGAATGATTAAAGTTACTTTAATGCCGAAGATGATGGTAAAGGCCAATGTTAGAAGCAATGGCCATGTTCTTGAGGTAACATTATGTCAAGTTTAACAGGTTTCAACTCCATTAATAAAGCTTTTGATGAGTTATTGAAAGGTGATTTATCAGAGAGAGAGAGAGATTCATAGACCTAAGACTTCCCAAACAAAGATGGCTTTCATCTCACGTCATTTTCTGATGCTCCTGTGTTCATCTTTTGCCTCCTACTAGCTTAAATTGCCTTATTCAACCCAAAGAATCTTTAGTTGTCGGAGAAGAAACACTGTTTTCTAAATTTGAGGATGTTGGGTTCAACACCTGTAACATAGAGTTGTTTCAAGAGACGAGCTATGGAAACTAGAACAAAAAAAATATATCAAAAGTGAACCTATCAGCTATCATGCAGATGTTGTGATGATCTGACCATCAATTATTATATAGTTGAAGCATTTATTTGTTACAGTTTAAGTTTGATTTGATGATTTAGCTTAACGGTTGGGTCTACGTCCACGTGTCAATCTTCCAGTTGACGATGTCAGCTGCCCATTCATGAAGATCTGCCTAAAGACCAGCTCTCTGTTGTCGCAGAAACCACACAGAAAAACAGCCATTAATAGGACGTAAAAAGCTTCCCTTTTAAACTCTCTTCTTGCTCTTCAATCTCATTCCATCTCTTCAGCTTCTGCAATGGCGATCTCTAGAAGACTGGCGCTGCTCTGCGTTGGAACCATTTTGATGTGCGCCTTGCTCATCCAATTTGCCGAGGCGGATTCGGAGAGTGGAAAGATCCATGCAGTTAGGCATGGAAGTGACGATTGCAGAGAGAAGGTTTCAGGCAGAGGCGACAGGTGCACCAAGGGAGACTATGGATCAGACGAAGACGATGATGATCTTGCAGATGCTTATAAAGCGGCGCCGGTTGCAGGAAACTCAAATTCTGACGCACAGATTCCAGAAGAAGAAGAACAAGATTATGCCACTGATCACGTTGTGCTAGGCCACTGAGTACTATGCATAAGTTTTTTCTGTTGTTTTCGTTTCTGCAGATGATTGTACTTCCTGTAACGAAATGAAAGACAACAAAATGTCTTCTTGGTTTTTCTTTTCATGTTTCGTAGCCAAAAATACAGATAGTATCCATGGACAATGACCATTTCGCAAACGAAGAACGAGCGAGCAAAAGCAAATACCGGGGAGACATCGACAGAAATCAAAAATAATAACCCAAAGAACTCTTCTAGTTTTACCTTTCTGTATAAAAAGTGGCAAAATACAGGGAAAAACAAAGATTCGGGAGCAGACTCCAAATACAAGACACTCATTTCTCACTATATGCAAGTTTTTTTGTTTTTTTTTTTGTGAAAAGAAAAAAACTTTAAAGATTGAGAATTTGCACCCACTTCACATCCAAATTCAGAGAAAGATCATAAAAAACCACGAGTCTTCTCTAATGTCAGACCAAACCTTGATCTCAGCCAAGCTAATTAAAGGTATGAAATTTAAGAGCTATCCATCGGCACATCGCTTCCACTGGGGTTTTGCTGACTGGCTCCAAACGTAAACTCGCGAGGGATGTCTGAAGTCGAACGGGAAAAAATGGACGTCCCACCAGCAGTATTGAAAGCAGGAATGGGAATCAGATCGTTGACTTTTGGGAAGCCAAAACTAAAAGTTGTGCCGGAGACTGCAGGAGGGAGAACGGGCATGTTAGATTTGTTCGTGTCGGCCGAGCCAAAGGCTTTCTTCTCGAACTCCTGCAACTGTTGATGGACAGCTGGATTGAGAAAATGAAAACCGAAGTTAAGAGTTGTGAGGGTCATTTTTGACGGGAAAAAGAAACATTTTTTATTGTTACGTGATTAGATTTTACAGACAGTTCCTCTCCATTTATGCACAAAAACAAAACTTGGCATACCTTCAGTGATATCGACAGACGGTCTCCGCTCTTTCACCCACTGATAGCTCTGTTGGAGTCTCCACCCTTTGCTCTTCATTAAGTAAGCTATTACAATAGCCGGGGACCTATTAGAGATTATTGTAAGAACCATTTCCAAATGGGTCAATTTTACATCCATCTGGGTTTGATCGAAAAAGAGGAAACATCGAGAAAGTTCACCTATTTTTCCCCGACATGCAGTGTACCAGAACCCGTGCTTTATCCCTTTCACATTGCTCTGCATAATTACTAAGAATGTTGAATACACTAGGAATGTTATTCGACCACACTTTCAAAAGACCTAAACTCATCATGGCGGACTTGAGGTAGTGGCAAGAGTAAAAAATAGTTGCAGAATCCGTATGCTCATAAAAAAAAAAACAGAGAGAGCTACAGCATCAGAAGAATAAATGCTGACATAAAATCAAAACAACCCAATTTAAGACATACACAGTTTGACATTTACTTGACAAGTTTATGAACAAATGCTCAAATGACTATCATTGAAAAATTTATCATGTTACTAGCACAATGGAGCTGCGTCGATGATTTTACAACTTCTGTCACAACTCTTTGTTTGACCAAACTAAAACAACCTATCAGAATGATGGCAAACAAAGAAACTCTCTATCATATAAAAGGACCCTCTTTTGGTCAATCTTCTACACTCTGCATGGATATAATAGACAAAGATATTATGTCAAACTACAAAAAAGAAGCCTATTTGTTGATATTGCGAAGAAAATTGAGAGGTTGATTCTTTCTGTTGTAAGGTTTGTTGGGATAGGGATTCACATCATTTGATTTTATAGAACCCTAATAAAAACGGCGTCTCTTTCATAAAATTTTTCTACAAGGAACCAAATATAGAAGTTCTGGTTCTCTATTATGGATAAAAGGAGGAAGTCTAAAGTCCTCCTTATGTGCACTGGTTGGAGAAATTTTTATCGTCAGCCAACCTTAAAAGAAGATGTTGCGTTTTTACAACTGCATTGTCCATTTCTTTTCAACTGTCGATGCGGGTGTAGTATTAGCGTGGTTTTGGCTAGGGGATGCCCGAGTTAGTGAGGAATTTAATGTTGGAGGGTAAGCAGTATAGGAATTTAACTACCTCAAACAGGACTAAAGAAAAATAAATGAAGCCAGTGAATCAAAGCAAACACATATAGAATTAGATCAAAAAACAGACCTAGAAACTGAATTGCATCATCGAATGGTAGAGATTTATCGTATTCGAGGCAGTGATAAGTGAATGAATTCTTGTAGAGATTTTGACAAGCAGGTACACTCTGCAAACATAGAGCCAGCAACAAAATGTCAAAAGTCATCACAGAAACTTCATTCTCGTGCAAGCCATGAAATCAAAACACCAGAGTCAGATCTTCACAATGTGACTTTCATGATAAGAAGCAGAAAAAAGGACACTAAATTATCCATTACTACACGATTCTAATAAACAAAATTGGATGCCTAATTCTAGTGTTAAACTTGTACAGCCTAATTCCACAACATCGAAAGAAATGTTCCAAATTGTTAACCAATAAAATAATTTCAGCCAGACATAAGCAAGTTGCAACTAGCCTTCATTCAAAACATGTATCAAATAGCAGAAGAAATAAGCTTACATTCAGAACGCGGGAGATTCCCTGAGTTTTGAGAAGTTCGGGCCTCGAAGCATTGTCATAGCTACCCAAATAAAGAAATTCCGATAAGATCTCCGACGGAAAGGCACTTAATTGCATCGACGTTTTCTCCGACGATACCGGAACGCGGTGGCCACAAATCCCGCAGACTTCCCCTTCCTCGTATTTGTGATAATGGCCACAAACCCCGCAAGGATTCTCTCTCTCCCTCTTCCTCATAGATTTAAGCAGTGATTTGGCTCAAACCCAAGAAGACGAATTCAATTCTGAAACATAAAAAAAGAAGCAAAAAACAAAACCCACTTGAGAGCATGCTTAATTAAGGAAACAACCAATACCCACAAGATAAAACAGCGAAGAACATTAATAATACCGATTCAAACAAGGTACGGCAAATTTTAAAGATCTTTAAAGCTGGGGTGCTCCCAAAATCTTGCGATTGCAGATAAAAGGTACAGAAGCAGAAGGCGTGATGGCGAAGCTTCTTTAATCAGACAGTCGGAGTGAGTATCAAGAATCGAGATTTGGCTTTGGGGTCTGAAAACTTTGTTTGTTCTTCAATTAAGAAGCCTGCTCAATCAAGAACAACCAAAAAAGAAAACACATTTTTATAAATCTGAAAATATGACATCACAGGTTACACAGTACTGCATCGAGATTCCTGATGGACATGTGATAAGCTGGTTAAAGAAAACAGGTCAGGCTCCTCTCTATTCTCTTTGTCAAAGACCGACTAACTTTCCACCAAATGAGTAGCCAATGATGGCTCTCCACGTCTGACCACATGGCTGGGCCCCGCTTCTCTTCCAATACGAGCTGCGGCTCATCCGGACGATTGTTCACTGGCAACCCATCTGATTATTTTGTCAATGTGTACAGTTTTACCCCAGGTAACTTTCCGACAAGTTTCTCATTTTACCGACAAGTTTCTTCACCTTTTTTGGACTACATGTCGGACAATCGGATATTAAAGTACTTTACGGTTCAAAGCTGAGTGGCAAGTACTCGTAATTTTATTGGAGGTAACAAAAAAATATAAAAGCGATTAATTAAATGTTTTGGTAGGATTAATTTGCATATTATATTTTATTATCCAATAAAAAATTAAGGCAAAATGTAGTTATAGTCCCTTTAGAAGTGGATTTATCCAAATGTTGCAAAAATTGCGCCGCCCCCCTTCACTATCGACCCTCGTAATTGCTAAAGTCTCTAAGTTCGAGAATTTATTTATCTGAAAAAAAAATTTAAATACCCCCTCGTGTTTTTAAACCAATAAGTTCAAAAAATAATATGCATTTTATCTTTTTTTTTTTTTAACTCGTGTATTATTATAGCCTCTGCTTGTAATGCCCAAATGAATTCAGGACAGCCGAGCGAAACTCGATTAGCCCCGACCCACACTCTTGATTTGAGCCGAGCCCGACGTTTTCAGAATTTGGAGACCTACATCTTAAAATTCCAACATCGTCCTCGTTAACAAACCCCGGTTGCTCCCTTCATGAACATTGTCATTGAACCAATGTGCATGTAGTGACCAAAACATCCAAACCAACCTACATGTCTCAGAGGTTTAGTCAATAATGGTGGAAGCCAATTTTTTTTATCCTTAAAGTTTAATCAACACAATCCCTGTAAATAACTGAAGTTGTAGAGGATCATTCAAATCTATACTGATGAACTGGTTTTTTATTATCAACTATAAATAATAATTTGAAATTTCTACTCTATGGATCTCGTTTGCAGAGCAAAATCTTTCGTACTTGGATCCGGACAAGAGATCATCGAGCTCACTATGAAGGTCCAAGTAGTAAAAAAGATCGACATTGCAATCAGGAAATGAATCTCAGAATTAGAAACTTCCTCGCTGTCTGAAACTCTAGTCTTGATCGTTGACTTACTTACTCATGGTTGAAGACAGAAAGAAGTTCCAGAAAATAGACCCAGTTGACATGAAAGCGACACGAGCATGAAGAGGAACAACCCTGTACATATTCCAACAATCAGCAACAAGGCATACATCAATGACGGTTAAAAGTCAGTATCTAATTCGATGAGCCGACTTTCAGTTCTCTAATCTGTCTATCATATCAATGAGCCATACACAAGATCTTAAGATATGAAAATCTGAATTTCACGATTCCATATATTTTCAATTCAGATAATGAGGCGAGAAACTATCAAAATAACTTTTTTATCTTATTCCTCTACCCCTAACAATGGATCTGAGAGAAAGAACAATATCTAAGAGAATCGTGTTCGACCAAAAAGAGCAAATCAGATGTCATGCCAGTTACAGTAGTGAACATACTTCATCTGGTGAGGAATGATATCATCATAATTTAATTAAAATGATATTATCATTCGTTGAAAGATGATAACTTCTGAAAAATCTTCATAGAATAAGTCAAAAATTAGGAACATAAATTTGTTGCATAATGAAATGGCCCTGCCTCACTGAGCATCTAGGAAGGATATGCAACCACTCTGGGTCACATGAGTTTATCAGCATCAAAGTAAAATTGAAAATGAATAAAAGCTTATTCAAAACAAGTTCCAATACTCGAAGAAGTATGGCTTTGAGGCATGGAACTAAGGAAACTTAGGCCACCAAATAATGACATACAGAGTGAGGAGTTGAAAGAGTTTACCAAAAGTTCAATGCACTGACTGGAATCCAGAACCGAAATCCTGCAACGAGGATCATTTGTATCGATTTAGTAACACTGGAAAATACATTGAAAAGTTGATCCAAACAATATTTTATTTTACCATAAAGCAATGTAGGGAGAGCATCTTTTCGGTATTTTTCAGGAAGCTTTGAGAGCTTTCCTTGCCATAAATTGTTCCACGCAAACACAACGGCAATCACACATGGACCAAGTACAATTTGATTCAATAGAACCTGAAGATTAAAAAGACTTCCCCCACTCATAACTTTGCCAAGAAAGCTTATAAAAATTAAAATTGGTTTGCACCTTCAGCATAAAGTTCTGTACAGTTGGCTTTGGTAGAAAACGATCTAGGAACTGGTACCATGCATAGGAACCGGGACCATATAAAAGCAATCCATAGGACGACATCCTCAGGGAACGAACCCAATCATAGTCTAAAAGGTGTTTCCAAGTTAAATCCTGTGGAAAATTTCTTGCTTAGAAATGAAACTCAAAAAGGAAAAATAATGATCCAAACTACACTTGCACGAAAACCTTGAATTAAACTTTGTTTGTTCAACTATGCCATAATTGCTATAGATGAACAAAGACATCTTAAACCCAGCGTAAGAGAAAGTATTACATGCGCTGGTAGAATTCCCAGAAACATTTTATTCTGTATGATTAACTGAATTCTTAGCAAATCAAATGAGGCAGATATACTGAATCAACTCAAACCAAACCTATTAAGGGTCTTCTTCAAGCAGATTCGTTAAACAGCTCTACAATCATATAAACATTAATAATAAAATATAAACAGTGTCAAAATATACTTTCTTATCTTTTCGATTGTGCAAATATGGTTAAACTGATTACCATACGCCTCAAATATAAATGAAATCCTCGGATTCCATCATCCTGGATTGATAGCCAACAAGAAAAGCATAATATATAATTAATCGTCGCACAAGGCAGCACTTTCAGTTTCGGCTTCTTCTACGCGAGAGAGAAAATTACCTCGGTGAGCGCGTCTGAACCAGAGAGAGAGCTCTCCGTCAAAGCCTGCCCCTTTGCCCACCGACCTCTGAGCTGAGCAATAGTGTCGCCGGCGAGAGCAAGAGCGCCAGCCGTGACAGCCTGCTTGACAGGGAACAGGTAACCAGGACGTCCGGCCGGGTCAGCGGAGTTTGATGAATTAGATCTGGGTCTGTTTCTGTGATTCCGAGAATCCAATGGCTTTGAAAGAGGAAATCGCCAACCCCAGAAGCCGCCATGGCCTACATCCATCTTAATAGCTTAAGCCAATTAATATGTAGTTTTCCTTTGGTTTAGTACACTTCATAGTGTGCCTGCTCTCTTTCTCCAATCTTAGGATGCAGGTGCATCATCACGTGAGACTTGAGAGAGAGATGTAGTGTCGAATGGGCGAACAGTTCACCGACAAAAACATTAACGTAGCAACTCTACCGAATGGTATTCACTGTTTAGCTAAAAAACCAATATAGAATTTCATTTTAAGAGAATTCTATGTAAAGGAAATAATGTGTTCAACGTCATCTATACATATGTTGGCACTCTCATGTTGACAAAAGAGTTAGACAATATTTAATATATGATGACACTCCTTGATGATGATTTACGAGGCTTGCAATTACACATTTAAAACTAAAGATGAGTTGTTTCATTTTTAACCAGTTTTATGCACTCATAGATAGTGAAACTATAAAGAAATTAAAATGAATTTGCACAAACATAATGGCAAATAAAGGATTCTTCAATCTGTAAGATGCATGAGATCAGACGTGAGAAATTGGTTGCAAAGACCACTCAACAGAATGGTGTTGCGAAAAAAATGAATAGAACAATTATGAAGAAGATAATATGCATGTTATCGCATTCTAAGCTTTCTAAGATGGTTTGGGAGATGAAATAAACACTACAGTTAATATCATCAATTTGTCTCTATCAGCATCACTAAGAAGAGAAGTATCAAACAGTCTATGGATAGAAAAAAATGTCTCTTACATATATCAAAATGTGTTTGAATGCAGAGTTTTGTCTATATTTTAGAGACGAGAGGTCCAAACTAGACAACAAAACAAATCAATATCTATTCACTCGTAACAAAATAATACAAAGAACTCTAGAATGAATTAAACATATTTCCTAGGACATAGTAAACATTATTTCATTATTCCAACTTTCAAATACTAAACATCATTCAAAAAATTAATTTATCAAAAAATTTTAAATATCATAATATGAAAATATTGTTGCAATCATTTTAGAACTTTAATTCAAAACCATATCAAATCATTGATTCATCATCTTTTAGAGATATTTCATCCGTAGCACAATCTGTAAAATTAAAATATTGAAAACATCAATTACGAATAAAACATGTATAATGAATAATAATTATGAAAAAATGAATTTTCAAACCTTCTTCAATAGTTGTGAGAGAATTATCTAGATCGTCATCAATTTGTAGAGAAATTTTAAAAGTATTAAATTATTTGAGCTAACTTTGAGTGCATATGAGAGATTCTACATTTAAGACGATAAAGAACTGCAAAACGCATCAACAACATGACCACCACAATTAAGTAGATTCTGATTCCATTGTAGAAATTAGAATGATCTAGATATTTTTTGCTATGACACTTAAAACTGGATACTTATCAGAATTCCTCTCCCACCAAGATAATATGTCCACACTCTCTAAAAAATTCTCTGATTTTTCATACAAGTACTAATCTATTTCTGACAAATAACTTTCATCATCTACCTCGTAAATATTGTCATGCTCGTGAAACATAAAGTATGTTGCACTATATGAGCTTGTCCTAAAGCACTTTTTGCTTTTGGTAGCCTTTGAAAACTATCACAAACACTTGATATCTGATTTTCATTAATTGTATCACCTTTATACTTTGAATACAACTTTTCAATTCCATCATCCACTTGATTTGAGTAACCTGTAGCTCTTTCGAGACCAAATAGTATGGCTAGACAATGCTTTAGAAATTTAGTTTTGCAACTTGGATCAAGAACAATAGCCACATATACAAACATGTTTATTTTCTTAAAAGATCCACCATATTTATTAAATTTATTTTGCATTCCGATGGTCATTCGTCTCAGTATCATATTATCACTGTTATAAAATCTTCAAATTACAGACTTCACCTACATATATATTCTATGTATTCTGCAGAAAAGAAGAGCCATTAAGAGTGATTGTATGAAATGCCACTAAAAAGTTGATATATTTTCGAATGCACAAGCAATCTTTAGTTGTGGATGGATCTTCTCCTCTCATTTCAAGCATGAATGAACTATCATTTTATGTTAACATTTTAAACGTTGTTTCATACTTCTCATCATTTTCTAACATCAAATATGTAGAGTTTTATCAAGTGAGAACATCAAGTGCAAGTAATTTTTTGTGGGAGGAGAAAGAAAGTGTATGAATGAAAAATGGATGAGATGTTTTAAACACGTTATGAAATCTAAGAATGCTAATTTATCTTCTAGAATATTTTCCAAAATATTTGGTTTTTAAAAAATATTACAAATCTTATTTTTCATAGTAAGATTTTTAGACTCAGTATAGTAATTTTTTCTCTATTTGGGTTTACACTATATTATCTTTATAAATATTCTGTAAATATTTTTTAGGCTACGACATTTCACGATGGGTTGTATCATTGATATCTTTTCTTCACTTAGCTTTTTTGTTTCCTAGATTAAGTTTTCTATTTATGTAATTATTCTTACTGCACAAAAAACGACAGAATTAGTTTTTGTATAAATCCAAGGCTACGACCAAATTCAATGATAGGAAAAATCATTCCACAAAGCTTTTTTTGGTATCTGAACATCTCAAGAGCAGAAGATCTAGTACCAACCAACGACTAATTTTTTCAATCATTCTCCAGTGTTTGAAACCTTCGATCTTCCAACACGAAAAGCGACTATCGACATCTCGTCATAGATGACAACAAGATCACCAAACCCCTCAACCCCACATCACCATACTATCTTCATCCCTCTGACGGACCACAAATCATAATCTATCCTATTGTGTTACGTGGTGAGAACTATAATGAATGGGTTCCTTCAATGCACAATAATTTCTTAACAACGAATAAAGCTAGGCATTCTCGATGGAACCGTAACCAAGCCAAAGAAAGGAACTCCAAAAGCGTCTTTATGGGTGATAGTTATTTCCACACTCGCGGGATAGATTCATAATACTATTAATCCAGTCCTACACTCATCCGTCGCCCAACCCAACGATGTGAGGGACATGTGGGACAATATTCAACAACGTTTCTCGATAGAAAATGGTTCGAGAATCCATGAGTTAAAGACACTTTTGGGTGCTTACAAGTAGCGTGGCAGCTCGGTGGTGAATTACTACAACAAACTGTGGAAGATATGGGATGAACTTGAGGGATATTCTACTGTTCGTGTGCCACTGCTACCGTAGATGCCCAAGTTGTTGGTTTGGATTCTATTCTTTATGGCACTGTTGTTTCACATATCTTGATGATGGACTTGTTGAGCTTAAACACGGTCTTTGCTAAAATAGTGACTGAAGAACGCCACCAAAGTGTTGCTTGAGACTGTGAAACCAATTCTTATATTGTCAGCTTCGCGGCGCATGGGGATGCTAGGGGGCGGAATGAGTAACCTAAAATTGATGTTCATTGCATCAAACCTGGACATGAACAAGAAATTTATTTTCAATGGATTGGGTTTTCGGATTGGTGGTATCCCGAGAACCTCACCAATGGAGGGCAAGGTAGAGGTAGAGGCAAGTCTGAATGAGGGTTAGGAAGAGTTCAAATAAAGGCAGCCACAAGCAAGTAGCACATGCCGCAACCACCTCGAAGCTTGTTGCTTCGACACCCGTATAAGAGTTCGATCGTTGTGGCATTCCTGGTCTCTCGAATAATCAGTGGGCTACGCTTGTAAACATGCTCAACTCTTCAAAAGGGCAATCTTCTTCAACCGAAAAGTTAAGTGGTAAGTTTGGCTTTTTCGCTCAATGGATCATCGATACCAGATGTTAAATCACATGACTGGTAATGCTAGATTATTTAGCCAATTGTTTGATGTTTCTCCTGCTTCTGTTGGGCTACCTATTGGAAAACAAACCATTGCCACTAAAGAAGACATGATAACTTTGAGCAAAAATATGGTTCTCAATAATTTCTTATATGTTCTAGATCTTGCTTGTAATTTGCTATCGATGTCTTACTTGCTTACTGATCCATCTTATTATTTCACTTTCACTAATAAGTTTTACATCGTACAGAACTGTGCTTTGAGGACTATGATTGGAGCGGCTGAACAATGTGATGAGTTTATTGATTTCGGTCTTTGAGACAACTTCAAGCTTATCAAGCACCTGTGGGAGATAAACAAGAATTATAGCATCAAAGGTTGGGACACCCTTTTCGAAAAGTGAATTTACTTTTATCTGATATTAGAAATAATGGAAATAAGGATGCTAATGTTATCCATGAACCTTGTCATATTTGTTTAATAGTCAAACAAACTAGATGCATGTTTCCTTTGAGTAATAGTAAAGCAAAATATGTTTTTTATTAATCCATTATGATATATGGGGTGCGTATACTTTGTCTGCTAGTTGAGGTGCTCGTTATTTTTTAGTTATTGTTGACAACTGTTCTCGAGCTGTATGGGTTAATTTGATGTCTGTAAAATCTGAGGTGTCTCAGCTTATTCAAGATTTTTGTATAATGGTTAAAACTCAATTTGATAAGCATGTTATAATTTTACGAAGTGATTATGAAAAAAAATTCACATGTATTCATCGATTTTATGTTGACAATGTTCTTATTCATCAAACATCTTGTGTTGATACTCCACAACAAAATGGGAGGGTAGAATGTAAACATAGACATTTCTTAATGCGACCCAGACATTACTCTTTCAAGCTAATCTTCTCATTTCTTTTTAGGGGAAGAGTATAATGATGGCTGCCCATATCATCAACCGAATCCCTACCCCATTGCTCAATAATAAAACACCACACAAATTTCTTTTTTGTTTACCTCCTAAGTATGATGTTATTTGTGTATTCGGTTGTCTTTGTTTTGTCAAAAATCAACCTCGTGTGAAGGATAAGTTTGGCACTCGCTCTTGCCAATGTGTGTTTGTGAGATATCCATTTGGTAAAAAGGGGTGACGTTTGTATAACTTAGAGAAACATGTGTTCTTTATATATTTAGATGTTGTTTTTTATGAACAACAATTTTCTTTTACTATTAAAGTCTATTTGCATAATAATGATGACGTGTTCAAAAATAAGGAGTATTATGACAATATGACTTATTTTAAGGATATTCTCTTAGTAAAGGTTCGTGAAGAACACTCGATTATGGTAGGCTCAAATCAATGGCAAGGCTATACAATATGTCATACTACCTGTGGGTTGTGACTTAGAAGTTGTCTAGCAACTTGCTGTTGGTGCAACGTCGGATACTAAGTGTAACAACTGAGATTTTTCTGGACATTTTGATTTAGGTGCATAAAATTCCTGATAGATTTTTAGAGAATTTCCAAATAAAAGAAAATGGATTGAAAAACTGAAAATCTTAAAACCGAGAAAATAAGATAGCAGAAGGGGGAAATTAAAGGCATACGAAAAAATGGGTAACGATTCGAATTAAATGAAAATTGTGGACTAAATGGCAAATCTTCTTGCCACTACAACTCTTGCATCCCACCCCCCCGATTCTCCACCTACCCCAATCACTTTTTCCTTCCTCTCTCGATTTTCTTTTGCCAGAACCCCCGTCCTCTCTTCTATACTTTTCCCTTCTCCTCTCTCTCTCCCCCCATTTCTTTTCTTTCTCCTTCACGCCAGTCAGTTCTCCTCCTCCCTCAACGAGACTCCCACGGCGATTCTTCATCTTCCCTCTCTCTCTCAATCATTCTTCCACACGGCCAGCAACCCTCTTCTCTTCTCTCAAGGATTTGATGACCGTTGGATCTACAAAATCCAAGGTTATACAATAAAAACACAAACTGATTTTCTCGGCTCAATGAATATTAAGAAATAGTAAATGAATGTAAAATGTAATGATTTGTAAAGGAGAATTCATGTCATTAGAGTGGTAAATAACGACCTTTAATATTTGTGAAAATTAAAATGAGAGAAGAAACATGCAATCAATTTCTGAACTGGCCTGAAATGATAACTGTGGTACCAATCGGAGAATGTAATCTTCAAGAAGAATTACAACGGTGTACGATCTGGTTTTGGCCACTTTTCCTTCATTTTCTAAGGTTTTGGAAATCATGAGAGAAGGTGGTGATAAGAGCATCCTAGTAACCACGGCTAGAAAGACAATTGGACACACACTCTACTCGATCGATGAACAATCAAGAACTTACCTAGAGTCTCGGCTCTAGGAACTTGAGAGAGAACTGGTCGGTGTTTATTGATTTAAAAAAAAAAACTCTTTACAAACACCAATAATGATGTTATGTAAACCTAGGGTGTTTTGGGCTTCGACCTTTTACAAATTTAGTGTAGAAATCTTAATTTGATCTTGACCACCAGTTGGACGATCCCCCCTCTCCTTGTACCATGTAGATGTGCTACTCACAAGGCAAGCTATCTTTTACCATCTATGGGATACATAAGTTGTATCATTTTAAAAATTAAAGGCTGAAATGTGCACTATCCATCTTATGGGCTTGATCTTCTCTTCAAATAAATCGCACTTCTAATCTTCAAGTGGCGCACTTCCTCTCCCTTTATTGGTTCAGGCTTGCGTGATGCTTCTGTGGGCTTAATGACTTCCACTCTTACCACCATCTATCTTAATCATTCAATCTAGCCCTAATCACACCAACTAATGCATGCTTAAACGGTAAAAAAAAACGAGCAAAGTTTGCCAAAGTACAAGACTAATGTTTTGCCAAAATTAAAGCAATAAAATAGAGAGTTACATCAAAAATCCTCGGAAAGACAAATTCCCTTTTGATCTTTAAGTGCTTCTACTTGGGTCTCCCAAATGAGTAAGTGCTTGGGCTAGTCCGCATCGTGAGCTTCGGGCTCCTATACAAAGTCTTTGAACATCTCTTCATAAGTGTTCCATTCCGAGCAATCCGTTGGGCCTCTACCTACAAAAATAGAATAGTTATTAGCATAAAAGGTTAATAAGGTTAAACGGATAGCCTTGGGATCATGTCACCGGCCTCCGGGGTGTATCAGTATTCTACGGTAAGGGTTTGCTTCCCCTATTTGGATTTTTGAGTTAGAGCTTAAAAGTGCTAAGCGTGGTTCAGTTTTTGTGGCAATGTTGGATGTTTGATGGCTTGTGAGTGCAATGCACAAAAATTAAAATTTTGAATGTTTTGAGCTGCTGGAAATCTCCTTTTGATGGTGTTGATTTTGTTGGATGATTTAATATGTGGTTTAAACGTATAAGGGTTGTGTTCTTAATGTATTTGGATTGATTGATTTGAGAATTTGATTGAAGCATAGAAAAATGTGAATTTTAATGTACAGGACATACCAGTTTTTATGTTTTTTCGCCCATGCTCCAGTTGTTCGTTTTAAAAACTGTTCTAGTATGTTAAATTAGACTCTCTAAGAAAACTATTGCCTTTAGAATTAAGTCGTTTCGATATTTGTAGAGAAAATTATAGATTTTCAAAGTTAAAGTTGAAGCTGAAATCTGGATTGGGTTTATAGGGCAGCTGTGGTTTTCGATTTTCTGCCATTTACTGAGTTTAGTTCTTGATAAATAGATTCCACCATGTTAAAGAGGACTCTTAAAGATTCCATAGCAATTTGAATCAATGAAATTGATTGAGTATAGCAAAAGTTATGCATGTTTGAAGTTGGATAAAAATTTATAGCCAAAATACAGGACAGTTTGGATGTTTGTTTTTCTGCCATTGATTGTGCTTGGTTGTTTGAAAATGAATGATATCATGTTAAACTAGACTCTTTAAGTTGAATTTTGACTTTTGAATTATTGGATTTTGTTAAGAATTAAGTGAGTTATGCACTTAGCCAAAATCCGAGTGGGATTCCGAGATCTAGTTCTTATGTGTAAATCTTTTGATTATTGTTGAGTTTATGCTATTGCATGAGAATCCTTAGACTTATTATGATTGATGGGTAATATGTATGGTTGAATTGGTTTAAGTTTCCTTGAATTTGAATTATGGAATTTGATGTAAATTGATGTTAACGTGGTACCTTGGATGGTTGAATATCTCAAATTTGTTAGAACTTAGGATATATATTTTATTGTGAATTGTGTTAATGAGGTTAAAGTTATTATGTTATATGTTATGAATTATGATTGAAGTTTACAGTTATGCAATTCGTGATGCTGATTTTAGAGCTAATGTACCTTAGGTTTACAAGTTACAAAAAAGAAGGGGTCCAAGTTACTTTCAAATTGCTAAGAACACAAGGTAAATGGATGTGTATAGGTTCGGCCCTACATTGCAAGGGTACTAAGAAGTATAAGTCCTATTGGGTAAGTTGTATGTCGAAAGAGGTAAGTATAAGTCCTATTGGGTAAGTTGTATGTCGAAAGAGGTACGTATTATGGGTAATTAAGTTGTAGGAAATATTACGTGTTTAAGTTTAGTCTAATATCTGGTGTTTATGTCACGTTACTCAGACGAAATGTCATGTATAGGTTATGTTTATGTCATGTTATATGTACATCTCCATGGCTCACGCTTCATGTTTTAAGAAAAGTATACAAAACGTTTTATGTGCATGTTTTATATAAGAAAAATAAGACTATGTAATGTACGTAAATGGTTAAGCTATGGGTCGTGGTTGAGTATGGTTATGTTTGTACACTTCAGTGGTCCACGTTATGTTTGTCCACTTCGATGGTCCACGTTATATTTGCCTATTTTGGTGGTCCATGTTATGTTGTCTACTTCAGTGGTCCATGTTATGCTATGTATGTGTCTATTCCCCACGTAAATCCCCCTTGACCCATGTTATGTGAATGTAAAAGTAATGTTGAAAAGAAACATGTTTTACAATTATGCATGCACACACGTTCATTGCATTGGCACCCGCTTACTAAGCATTAGACTTATAGTTTGAACCTCGTGATATAAGTGAATATGTTACAGGTGAGGACTTCGAGCCTCAAGTCAACGTGTAGGCGCGGTTAGAGGTGCGAACTCATGGTGGGGTGTTTGTGGTTGTCCGGCTATTTTGACCCGTGGATGAACTCCGATGTGTTTTGGGGTATAAATACAGAAACTATTTGGGATTTGCATATTTTTTGTTAGAAAATATTTCTACGGAAAGTTTTAACGTTTTTAAAGTAAGTTTCGATGTTTATGAGTATTTTGATTGGAAAATGGACGATTTTAAAATGGTGATATAGCGTTTTGAAGGTTTGAAGTTGGTATGAGAAGTGAATGATGTATTTTTAGGTTTTAAATTAAAAAAAGGAAGAAAAGAGTAAAAAGGAGCTGGTGGGCACAGTGGATGTGCGGGGCGCGCCCAGCCAATCTGTCAGCGCAGGGGTGCGATCGATCGGCGCCTGATGGTTTATGTGTGGAGCATGGTAGGACACCTGCTGATCGATCGGCACTGTGCGTGCGATCGATCAGCACCTGCTATGTTTTGGTGAGCCGCACCAGGGAACATGCCTATCGATCGGCGCCGTGCGTGATCGATCGACATTAAATGTTATTGCGTGAGGCGCGGCAGGGGACCTGCCGACCGATCACCCATCAAGGCGCGATCAATAGGCAGGCGCGCACGTAACCCAGGTAGCACAGCATACGCACCCCGGGTGTACGATGCGCACGCACGCCGACAGGGCGACGCATGCACGCTGGTAGGGCGACGCGTGCGCGCATGGCAGCCGTGCGCGCGTCCCCCGACATGTCTTGAGGAATTTTTCTAAAACCGATCTCATTTCATATGTTTCCTCCCAAATGGCTTCACAAATGTTTTTCACCTATTTCAAAGGATGTAAAAGAGCTTAAAGTCCACGTTTAACTCGTTTTAAATTTCAAAAAATTTTACATGAAAGTTTCGAAGTCTAAAAGTAAAGTTTAAAAGTGAAGTCTAAATGTGATGTCAAGTCATGCGTCACAGCCCTCGTTTGGGGTCGTGACACTAGGGAGGTTGTGATTAATGAAGAAAATGTTCCGAATAGAACTAGTCAAGGTCATCGAATAAAGAAACCTTCCAGTATATTCAAGGGCTTCACTATCAACACTGTTTGAGTTACAAACCCTATCAGATCTCCTATCACTGCTCTATTAAAGTCATCAGGTACTCTTTTTCTCATTGCTTATTATGTAAGTTTTTTGCAAAACACACTAATGTTTTGGCAGCAATTACTGTAGGCACTAAACCCACCTCTTTTAAAGAAGCTGTTAAGGACCTTGGTTGGCAGAAAGCAACGCAGAAAGAAATAGATGCACTTGAGAGAAACAAAACTTGGAATTTAGAGGATCTTTCACCTGGAAAGAAAGCGATTGAGTGTAAGTGAGTCTATAAAGTCAATTATCAATCTGATGGTACGGTTGAAAGATTAAATGGGTGCTTAATAGTATACGGGGATTGAAAAATTGCCGAAACTGACTTCAATGAAACATTTGCCCCTGTCGCTAAAATGGTCACGGTTCGCACATTTTTGGCTATAGAGGTGACAAAAAAATGAGAACTGTACCAAATGAATGTACATAATGCCTATCTACATGGAGATCTTGATCAAGAGGTATATATGCAATTCCCTTATGGTTTTAACTCTGCTACTTCGGGTAAGGTGTGTCGATTACGTAAGTCATTATATGGACTCCGACAAGTGCCCCAAAATTGGTTTGCTAAGCTCTTGGCTGCTTTGACGGGTATTGGCTTTAAACAATCTTATGCTGATGACTCATTGTTTAGTTATTATAAGGGTGATGTTGCTTTACATGTTCTTGTATATGTGGATGACATTAAAATCACCAGTTCTTCTTCTTAGGCAATCGAAAAATTCAAAGAACAACTTAGTGAGAGATTTCATATGAAAGACTCGGTCGTTCTCAAGTATTTTCTTGGCAATGAAGTAGTACGAAGGAAGGATGGTTGGTTTCTTTCACAATACAAATATATTCTCGACATTATAAGTGAGGCTAGTTTACTTGGAGCATGCCATGTGTCTACACCCACGGAACAGAACCACCATCTTGTCATCATCAATAGCACCGTCTTTTGAGTATCCAGAGAAGTATCAACGAATTGTAGGGTGCCTAATCTACTCAATGATTACACGATCTGAGTTGTGTTACTCCGTACATATATTAGCTCAATTTATAAAGTGATCCTCGTGTTGAACATCAAGACGTAACTTTGAGAGTTTTGTGGTATTTAAAAGGTTGTCTTGGACAAAGAATTCTGTTGTATGGGGAGAGTAATTTTTAATTCTATTCTTTTTGTGATAGTGATTGGGCAAGTTGCCCTCTAACTCGAAAATCATTAACTGATTATTTTTTTTTATTAGGCTCTTCTCCTGTTTTTTGGAAAACGAAAAAAACAGCCAACTGTTTCATGATCTTCTGTGGAGGCCGAGTATAGGTCTATGACCACTATCATATGTGAGTTAAAATGATTGAAATTCCTTTTTAGGTTGATTGGGATACAACATGAGTGTCTCATGCGATTGTTTTGTGATAGTCAAACTGCTATTTATATATCTGCTAATCCAGTTTTCCATGAACGAACGAAACATATAGAAATAGATTGTCCCTTTGTTTGTTATGCCTTGCAAGATGGAACGATTTCTACGTCTCATATTCGAACCGTGCACAGCTAACAGATATTTTGACCAAAGCTCTTGATAAATCACAATTTTCTTTACTTCTTCGCAAGTTGGGCATTTACAACATTTATGCTCGAACTTGAGAGGGAGTATTATCTTTGTGAATATTTTGTAAATATTTTTTAAACTACGACATTTCAAGATAAGATGTATCATTGATATAATTTTCTAACTTTGCTTATTTGTGTCTTAGATTAACTTTGTTATTTATGTAATTATTCTTACTACACAATGAATAATAGAATTAGCTTTTGTATAAATTCAAGGATACAGCCAAATTCAATTATAAGAAAAATCATTCCACAAAACTCTTTTCACTAAAATTGTCGATATTTATTTTGTCTATTATTATTTTTAGTTTTTAACCGTTATATTTTAATAGTGTGAGAAACATCTACTATTTTTATTCATGCTAACTATTTAGTTATTATTTTTTCTAGCACCATCTCGGTGAGGACTCCTACTAAATCAAAGCAAACTTAAAACTTGACATAAAGTGGAACAATTTTAGATAACAAAAACAATCATTTCTACCCGTCTTAAAACAACGGGAATTTGTTTAATTCCTTTGAATCATTAAATAAATCAAAATAAAATAAAAAAAACCATGTTGTCAATCGCATGTGCTCTTCGAAGTTGTTCTTTTCTTTATGCCCTACTGTTGTGTCAAATTGACAGAACCAAAATAAACGATCTTGTATAAATACGAAGAAGATTCTCTCACTAATTGAGATAGTTTTTAAAGTGAGTTTTAACCTTTCACTTTCTATCATGATATCAGATATAAATTTATACGATGTGAAAACTAATTAAACACACTAGACGTAAAGAAAAGATAAATCTATTCCATTAGTCGTGTGTTCCGGTGTTATCTATATCAAAAGAATAAAAATATAAGAGGGGATGGATTCGCCTCTTGAATAACTTTTATATCTGGCCACTTTCTATCTCCTGCTTGGTATATTTTCTTTGCTTTCATTTATTTTTACGGGGAACGTAAAATTGAGCGTGCAATCTCTCATTTCTGCATGGAGAACAAAAATTCCTCTCGCAATTCCTCTCCTTGTCATTACAGGTTTGATTTTTCTTCTCTGCGTCGCCTCCTCTATCCCTACTCTGTCGACTCTCTGATGATGTCTTCCTCCGCTAAGGAAGCGATCCCCACCCCCGCCTAAATCTCCCGCCTCAGATTGCCCATGTTTTTCTTCTTCTTCTCCTCCTTTCTCTTTTCTTACTCTGTCGACTGGCTGGGGATGTTTTCCTACGCCGAGGAAGCGATTCCCACCGCCGCCTAAATCTCCTGCCTCAGGTTGCTAATCTAATCCGCTTTCTCTCTTTGTGAAGTGTGCTTTTATTTTTTCAATCCGATTAGTGTTTTGTGAATGGAAGATTATTTAAACTGCTAGGCGGTAGTCATATCTGTTCTTTCAGATCGGTTAAGAAGGAAACGGTGACAATGTTTGTTTCTGTTGATAAGGTTATGTTGCCTTCTTTATTTTGGTATCCAGTCAGTGTTCCGCTTTCCCGAGGCCAGAGAAAATGGAATTGTGCGACCTGTTCCTTGCTCGAATCCTTATGTTACGCACCACCTTCTTAGCAACCAAACCGAGAGTTGGGTTTTCGGGAAAAGAAAATTGAGTAGTTTTGCTCTAGGTTTAAGCCCCGCCTCGTCTTTTCTGTACGTCAAATATTGATGTAGTTTTGTTTTCTGGTTCTGGTGCATCTCTTCTAGATTCGACTGACAGTTGACTTGGTTAATTGATTACTTTATTTTAATTGTACTCGTATTGTTAACTAATATATCTAAATCTGAACTAATGCATTTTGCTTTCCATGGTTGCTCTCCTTCCTGTCAACTTTACAATATAGCCTTAGAGTTGTCGTCTTCATTTGAAATCTTTATTTGGTTAATACGTAATTTTGGCAACATAATTTTGGCAACAAGATCCCATTACTCGTTTGATAATTTAGATAAGATCCGAAACCAAGTTTCTCTAGACTAATGCTGTCAGCTCCAAAGTCAAGTTCGTGTTCTCATTGTAGTCCTTTGTTTGCTAGAAATAAGTTCTTAGTTCTGCAAGCATTTGAGTTGTTATCTTGATACAACCTTTGCTCCCCAATGTTTTTCTTACCAACACCTCATTGCTCATTTTACTTTTACTTTTGTTTTGATGTACTGGATGAAGATGGTAATACTATCTATTGAGACGGCAAACCTCTGATACATACAGATGACACTAGATATATATCAGAGGCTCTAGCTGTGCACCTTTAATATTAGTGATTTGCAACTTTAATATAATTGATCCTTTCGAAAACATCTTGACGGGTTTATTTAGAAAGCATTTTACCAAAGTTGTATCTTTCTAATCACAAAAGGTTCAAAATTGAGTGTCTTTTTTCACAAGTGCTAACATTCAAATAACATAATTATATTATCTATGGCTTTTCAAGCTATTCCGCGTTCGATTTGGCACCATTGTCGAACAATTTCTACGAAATTGGGGTTGGTGATTTTCACTTGGTAAAGCTGCTGGATCATGCAGATTCACACCTGTGCTCCATTGTTCGTGCCACTGTAACCAAAAACTTGACAAAATTTATGTACAAATCGGTGATAACTGCCAATCGACATATAAGACAAGAATATTGCTTTACTGCCTCATCATTTAGCTCTGCAAACTCAAAATTTAGGGAGTGATTCAGAGAGGAAATTCTGTCAGGTTTATCCATAGAACAACGCTGAGTTTTCTGCTACGTTTTGGAGATGTTGATAGGAAGGAGAAGATATGACATTTGTGGGTAAGAATAAGGTTCTAATGTTTCCTCTGAATTACATTTTAGGTTCTGTTTTTTGGCGTGGAAAAAAGCTGAATGTTTATTGGAGTTTGTTGCAGAGAAATCAAGTTAGATTGCAGTGTAGAACTACCTTGGTCTCGCCGGAGTTGGCAACAAAAATCAAAATTTCTCCGTAAGTCGTTTTACTTCAGATTGTGAATAATTAGATGAAAAAGATTAGATTTATGGACTTACTTAAATTTCTCGATTATTGGGTCTGGATCGTGTTTTAATGTTGTTCTCAGGTGAGTTGGTGATTTGCCGGAGTTTCTGCCTGGTAATATAGGAAATATCCGGCGAAACAGCTATCGACGCAGAGAAGATGCTTCTGAGCCGCGGCCTAGGCTCTGCTGGCGCTGGGACAACATTCATTTGACCCGCGACTCAGGAAGTTTTGGGTCACGGCTCAAGACCTGTTTTGGAATTTCCATCCAAACGTTCTTGGGTTGTGTTAAGGTCTCATTTGAGCTTTGACTAAACAGTGCTCGAGTCATTTAAAGCCGTGAAATTTAAGATTTAAACAGTGAGATTTCAATCCTTATTTGGTAACCATAGATGATTAAGGACCAAAACTTAAAATATTGAACGTTTTTCGAATTTTTTGACTTCTAAATTGTTTGAGCCTACGATATGACGGTTTATTTTATGTCCTGCACAATTGCTTGTTTCCAAATCTTATTTTGAGAGGTTCTCGTATAAAATTTACATGTTCATTTTATGTCTCGTCAGTTTATTATGTTACATATTTATTTTCACTCGTCATATTTATTTTAAGCATGCGTATTACATTAATGATCATTTTAGTCTTGTAAATCAAGTTTGATAGCAAATAAACATGTTTTCTTTATCCACATTCAAGTGTTGAAGAAAGTATTTGTTTGCATTAACTAGGGTAATGACATAGCTGACTACCATGTTCCAGAGTGCAGACCCTAAACCAAACTAGGATCTTTGTTTTCGTGGCTTTATTGATTGCCGAGTATCGCCGTTGTATTTCTATGACATGTTGTACATGGTGTTTATAAGTGGCTAAATTTACACAAGAATTTTTTATAATGTACAGTAGAACCTATTTTATGTATGTACCACAATATAGTGAGATGTTTTTTTTTTTTGTATGTTGTCCTACCAGCTTTATTAACTTGTTCTACCAACATATTTTATAGTCGACATACTCCACATTTTTATTAATTTTATTGTTGAATATAAATTTTGTCCCAATTGAGTTAAGGAGACTCTTACTAAATGACTCCTCTTTAAGCTTTTAAGCAAGAAAATTACTAGTTACTTATACAGAAATAGGCTTGATGACTTATATTTTATTTTTATTATTTCCTTTGAGAGAAAATTTTTAGTGAGATTAGACTTTTTTTTATGCTACATAAAATCTGTTTTGGTTTATCATTTTATTTTGATACATTTATTTTAAATATTATATTATTGTTTTATCTTTATATTACCTGTTGGACCTCATTTTTAGCCCAGTTGGCTTAGGCCTTGTCTCATTCTTATTTGAGTCTTCCTTTATAATAATTAAGTCAAAGGGTCAAGCAGTCTGATCTGTTTTCGGGTCGAGTCATTTCATGTTCTATCTCGAGTCCTTTGCCGATTGTGACAAAATCTGTATTTATAGGAACCGTTAGACAAATTCAATTTGTTGACTCACGTGTTACTATTCTCAAGTATATTAGTTACTATGTTTAAGTGAAATTAATTTCCTTTTATTTAGTCTCTTCTTCGTGTAATCAATAGTTATTCTTGTGTTATTTAATTGCATCTTTTATGACTTTTGTAAATATGTCTATTTAATTTGACTTACCAAATAATACAAATTAAGAAATTCCATTATTATTTACTTTCTTTTTTCACATAGTATCAAAGCACTAAACGATCATACATCATCAAGCTTCAACATGAGTCACATGCCAAGCACCAACTCAAATGAGTCTGACTCATCTATGTCCAACTTTTCTCTTCCTGTTATCCAAGCAGACCCGGATGCAATTCACCACTCGGATAGTCCCTCACGATCCTTGTCACTCCTCTTCTCATCGGCGATAATTACGATTCATGGAGTCGAGCAACAACAATGACTTTTCGTGACAAGAGTAAACTTGGATTCGTCGACGGACGCATACCAATTCTAGAGAACCAGAATGAGATTCCATTATTATTTGATTTCCTTTTT
>CM039531.1:12108107-12224484 GCA_022433055.1 Begonia peltatifolia
TACATTCTACTTATTAAAAATAATGTAGAATTATTATCAGACATAAAAGGTTGGTTGGCTAAGAAATTTCAAATGAAAGATTTGAGATAAGCGAGTTATATTCTTAGGATTCGTCCATTTAGATATCGCAAGAATAAGTTGTTAGTTTTGTCTCAGACATTGTATATTAACAAGATATTAGTTATATATTCAATGCAAAACTCTAATAAGAGTAATTTATTTTCTCGACATGGAGTTACTCTTTCTAAGAAGCAGTGTCCAGACATGCTTCAAAAGGAAGAAGATATAAGATGTTATCCATATGCATTAGCAGTTGGTAACTTGATGTATGCTATGTTATGCACAAGACTTGACATTTGCTATGCAGTATGGATAGTTAGCCATTTTCAGTCTAATCTAAGATTAGATCACTGGATAGTAATTAAGCACATTCTCAAGTATCTTACGAGAATGAGGAATTATATGATTCTATATTCTAATAGGGATTTAATTTCTAAAGGATATATTGATTTTGATTTTCAGGCTGATATAAATTATCGAAAGTCAAAATGTGAATCATTATCTACTCTTGGTGGTGGAGCCATTGTTTGGAGAAGTGCCAAGCAAGAAAGAATTTCTGATTCGACTATAGAAGCAGAGTACATAGCTGCTTCAAAAGCAGCCAAAGAAGCTGTATGACTCCACAAGTTCTTTAGTGATATAGAAGTTGTTCCAAATATGAATAAACTACTCATACTCTATTGTGATAATAGTGGTGAAGTGGCAAATACTAAAAAATCTAGAAGCCACAAAATGTCAAAGCATATAAAAAGCAAATATTATCTAATAAGAAAGATCATGCAACGTGGAGACGTCGCCGCTTTGAATATTTCGACTTCTGAGAATCTTGCTGATCCCTTTAGCAAAATGTTGTCGACAAAGAGTTTTGATACACATGTAGATGGATTAAGAATTATATACATGTCTCATTTGATTTAGAGTAAGTGGAAGATTGTTGGTTATAATGTGTCAAATAAGTAAATGTTATAAATATTTTTTTGCATGTAATAAATAAATAAATAATTTTTATGATTAATTTTTATATTTGTATTTCAATATGCTTTATAAATTCAAAGAAAAATCATTAATTATTTATGAAATTTTAAATTTACATATATGTCGATATATGTGAGATTAAATTTAAAAAGAAATAATCACATTAGTCCATAACTTATATTTGAATAATAGAATTTTCAAATTAATAAAATTATAATTACAATTTACTTCGTTGAGAATGTATATTAATATCTCCACTATGTATATAGTGACATAAAGTGATTGTATATATAATTATATTGGACTGCACTAGATAAAATTATATTATTTTTATAATATACATTAAATGAATAACAATTAGTTTTATTATAATGATTGTTATATATGTATGATTTTAATTCATTGTATTTAGTATACTTTTATTTTATTTTAATTTATTATTTGATTTACTTGTTATAGTTTTGTACAAGTTATATTGCATAAACCTTATATTTTGGTAATAAATTAAATGAGTAGCTGGAATTGCTAACATTGATATAATGAAATCCATAATACAAAATTATTTTATTTGTTAGTTTAGAAATTGAATAATTAACTCTTAAAATTTACAAATGTTATGAATTAATTATTCAATTAAAAACTGATGGTAGTCAAGTATAAAAATGTAATATTACAGGTTAACGGATTTTATTCCTAATTCTATTACGAATCTTAATGTAGGATTAATACATATATAATGAATATATCAATGGACATTACTTTGAGTAAATATATTTTATGGTTCTAAAAGTGTAACTTTAGGTATTTAGGAGAATTACCGTACAATTAATAATTGTGTTAATTAATATAAAGAATTTATATTAATTAATAAATATTATTAGAGTTTAGCACTATAAGTCTGGCGATCCATCTGTTATCTTATATAACTATATAATTTTTATTTTTTGTATGAGAATAAATATATAAATAATTAATTATAATTATATATTTTGAATTCAAAATCAAATGTCATATTAGATTAGATTAATTTAAGAGATTTAAATTAGATTTGAAAAATCTCATCAGATAAAATTTCATCTTCAAATTTAAATTGAAATTTGTTATTAACTAAAAAAATCAAATTTTTTGTTTTTTTAATATATAATGTCAAAATGAGATTTTTGACTGGCAGTGAGAACACGTCTATTTACAAATATAAGATTGTATTATTCTCGTAAATTTGATGTTCACTCGTTAGTAATTTAAATGAAAAAATTTTCAAAAAATACTTAACGATTTTAAAGTATTCGAAAAAATTTTGATTCTGAATTAAATCTGCTAATATCATAATGGAGTACCTTATTAAAAGTGTTCATCAAAAAAATTTTTTTTTTTTTTATTCTATAATCTAAATTTAATATGATTTTAATATAAAATATTTATATTTTAAAAAATATATATTTTTAAAAAATAATTTTTTTTATGATTAATTTTAATTTTAAATTATAAGAGTAACAATAATCAAATCCAAACTATCAATTCTAAAATATATTGTCTTTTAAAAAAAATCAAATTATAAAATTTCAAATTTCCCCTAACAAGAAACAACAAAAATAAAAACAGGAATGTTGACACAGACCTAATAGATGATCTTCCTCCAATTCCCTTGCAGATCAAGTTTCCCACACCCCTTGTCACCAAGGTGGATGCATATTTAGGATGTTCAGCTTCATAATCTAGAAAATTAGAAAAACAGAAATGAAAACAAAGAAACCCCAACCCAAAACTAAAGCATCTAAACCCCAAATTCCCACACCTGACCAAATGCAAAGAAGGAAGGAAGGAAGGTAGAAAAAAACTCGAATAGGGAAGGAATGGCCGACACGAAGAGGAAATCGTCGCAGCCTTCAACAGAGAAGAGAGAAGGAACAAAAAGGGAGGAAACAATGAAGCAAGGGAGCACAAAACAACGAGAAGATATCTTAAAGCACAGAGAGAAAGAGAGGACGAAGCCATAGAGGAGGAAAGGACGACACGAGAAAGATGAGGGAAAGAGATCCAAGTCTGCAGATTTAGGTTTCTCGCGTAGAAATGCTGATAAATCCAGCTCTCCATGCAACAGCAACAAATTAATTTTTTTTTTAATTTTTAATTATTTAGGAGAAAATAAGACCCTTGCGGATTTTGCATTTACGGCTTCTCAAATTTGATTTTATTTTTTAAAAAATCAAGTTGTAGTGATAAAAATTGTTAGATAATCCCTTTTCCGTGCTCAAATGCAGTCTCAAACTAGCTTTTTCTCATCTGCATTTTGGTTCAGTTATTGCGATTTTCTGCATTCAAAACCATGAACCGGTCATGTTTCTTGTAAAGGCAGATCAAACCGGAACTGAACTTGCAGTTTTAGTTCGAACTATAGTTGCTGCTCGGTTCTGTCCCCGCGTGACCATTTGAGCTAAGGGTTAAGATTAATTAATTTCACACTTTGCACCTCATATTTGATATGCTTTCATCAAATGCAAGCAAGCTATTACTCATCACCCATTTTTCAGCCATGATGAATCAATGGAAAAGCATGAACAATAAATATTGGAGATGTGATTTGCTTCTTTCAATGCTAAAACGTCTATAGATGTCCTTAAGTTTTTAAGACCACAAAACATCAGCAGCCTATAACCATACCATCTTTTGTTCATTGCCATCAAAATTTCGTTTGGATCTGAAATTATCGCCTTCTGCTTGAACACACCAACTATAACTCATCGTTGATTGGAGCCCCTTCACCCATTAGTTCTTCCAGAGAGAATTCGTCCTCTTCCATGATCTCGCCGTCTTTACCATCCCATTGTTCTGTCTTCACTATCACAGGAGATCCTTCCAAAGGTAAGTTGCCCTTTCCACCCAATCCAGCTTGTCTCACAAATTCACTACAAAAATACGCTAATTAGAATTCACTTTTTATGCAAATGGTGAAGTGAAAAACACACTAAGATAAGAAAGTACATAATGTGATCAAGTCCAAATGCACTCTTAAGAGGAGCATATGCGCCTTTCTTCACATTCAACGCCACTAATGCTGGGTACCCGTAACCACCAACACCGACATGCTTTTCTAGATCAGGCTGCTTACCTGCTGCTGCCCACACATAGCTGCAGTAGCCAACAAAATCAAATCAAATTCTTCACACAAATCCTTCCCACTGATGATTTAGGGTGAGATCTTTGGATTAATGTTACCTATAAGGACTTCTTTTGAACTTCTCTGCAACTGATAATAGTTGCTCAAGATATTTGTTTCTCCCATCGGCTTTGGAGTCCAAAATATCAGGAAGGAAAGCAACAAAACAGATGGCAGAAGCAGCACATTTCTCTTCCATGACATCCTACAAGTAAACAGAGATTATATTTATGTTGTCGTTATTCATTGGTTAGACTTCAATTCACAAAAGGGTTCCACATGAGAGCAGGGACTTACAGGGCCGGTCAACTCATTCACTTCTGGTGGAGCAACATTAGTTTCTAATTGTTCTAGTGCAAATGATTCGATTGCGGAGGCAGTTCTTGCACCCTCGTAAGGGACTGGGCTGTCTTTGTCTGCACCAAACACCAAGATGGTGGGAAATCCTTGGACATTGAACCTGCTCATTAAAGACTGGTAAAAGCACACCATCAGATATCTAATTACATAACCAATGCAACATCTTTATCAGTGTAATGTTGAGGAATAAACTTTATAATAAGAAAATTTTAGCAGAATTGGGCTTACTTTCTCAGCATCACAGTCAACATGACCCAAATTCACCTTTCCCTTCAAGTTATTAGAAGCCTTCTTCCACTCGGGAGCCAATTTTTTGCAATGGCCACACCTACAAGAAAGCAATTAGTCACAAATGAAAAAAGGAAGCTGATTCTGTGAGATATCTTTGATGCTGTAGTCCCGCTGACCATCATCCTAACATTTACTATGGTCAACTAACAAAAACGAAGGAAACATTATGATTACCAAGGAGCAAAGAATTCAACAATCCAGAGTTCTTTGCTTCTAGTCACCACCTCATCAAAATTGCGTGAGTTCAATTCTATTGAAGAACTCGATTCAGACTTTTCACTCGAGCCTGCAGAAGCTTTTCCATTTAACCGTTCCTTGAGAAGAGTTTTTACCTGGTATAGCAAAGTATCACCCACATTTTACTCAGTACATGCAAACAAGCATAATCTGGTCCCAAGAGACCCTTTCTTACCAGGTGATAGCAAGGGAATACTGTATTAAAAAGGACTATCGGAGATGAATCCATGTGTTAAGGAGTTACATAAGTTTAATTGGTACTAGCCCTTTTTATGAGATGTGCAGCTGATGGTTCTCTCTATCTCATTTATTCCAATACAATTGTACAATAGTGAAATTAAGCTGGTCCAAGATGACCAAGTTATGATAGGCAAGACAACAAGACAAGACAAGAACTTGTTCTTTTATCTACTCTATTAAGATATTATAAGCGCTCACACACACACAAATACATATAATCATGTATATAGTCCAAAGAAGGATGTATTTGTAAAATATATTATTAGAATTCCAGCCATTAATGATTTACTATAAAAGTAACCCCCTTAATACTTAGAAGGCTGACATAATATATTTGAACAAGCTTTAAACCTGTTGCAGGGCAAACTCAGCAATGGGTTTGACATCTCTAGCTCCTTGATAGTCAACTGGAGACTTTCCAGGCGCAAAAACCTTTATAGTGGGAAATCCTCTTATCCCATATTCCTGCAAAGGACAGCCAGCCCACATAAAGATGTAGTCATAAAGTTTCTTTGAAAATAACTTCCTTCTTTATTTTAAGTAATCATCAAAGAACATAGATAAGTATTCCTTTCTCTTGAACTCAGTAAAAATATGTCATTTGGATTTCTAAAAAACCTAGGCTAGTGTAAGAGGGCATGAAATTTGAAACCTTTCGATTTTGCTTGGGTATTTTCCCAACAGTAAAAGTGATAAATAAGAAGCTTTAAGTACGAGATTATCCTTAAACCTGGCAATACCATCTGAAACAGCTAATAATTAATTTAGAAAACTTCAGTTCCCATTAAAAGTAAAACATAGATAATATCCAGAAGGAAAATATAGAAAAATTCCAGTTAGTAATGACCTAAACATGAAATTCATCTATTAGAAAACCTGAGCAAGGGACTGATGAGCATCAGCATCAAGAGCTGCCACTGTGACAACGCCTTTCAGAATATTGGCAGCCTTCTCCCAGATGGGAGTTAGAGCTTTGCAATGACCACACCATGGCGCATAGAACTCGACCAGAACAACTCCATTTGAGTTGAGAACCTGGCGTCAAAAACTTTTTTTATCTATTATGTCATTCCGGGAAATAATTTATACAAGCTGGAGTGAACACAAAAGTTTCGTAATTTACAGAAAAGATGATCATCACCACTCGAAACAATTGAACCACTGACAAGAATTTCCGAAGTTAACATTCCACTACGAAATAAAACAAGACACTGTTACCGTAGTCATACTCAGCAATGTTATAATTAGCAATTACTGATTTAAGTCACAAACATAGCTAACACAAACCAGCCTAAATCAAGTGAGATTAACAGATCTAAATCATTAAGCAGTAACATACCAAAAAAAAATGTTTCAATTCGTTTTCTTTATATCCAAAAACTTCTTCTGAAGAATGCAGCCAAAAACTTGAAAGCAAAATGATTCGACGCTAATTCTGTACGATTACAGGGATGATAATGAAGAAACCATAAGATTAAACATCCTTGCAAAAGAGAAAATCATCTACCTTGGACTTAAAGTTGGAGGGAGTCAGCTGAAGCACTGGTGACGAGGCTTCGTACAGTGCGTTACAGAGATCGAAACTATGCACGAATATAAATACCGATAGAGTGAATAACATCGCTGACTTTGATGGACTCCTCATTCTGTCTCTCTCGACGGAGGAGGAAGAAGAACCCCCCGGCTTTTGTATTTTCGGGTTCCAGAACTCGAACTCGCTACGTGTGTCGACCAATTAACAATTTACACGTGTTAGCACGACTAATCCATTCTTCACAATTACATTTGAATATAGTAAAATTTTAGAACGAGGAAAAATATAATTATGTAAGTTTGATAATTATAATTAATAAATAATAGAAAAAAGTTCAATTCAGAATCTATCGTATTGAATCATTTATCATTTAATCTCTAATATTTTCTTACCTAATCAAACTCTATCGTATACGTCGTTTACAATTCAAACCATTCTGTTTAATTTTCGTTAAATTGATTATTTTTTATATTTAAAAATTATAAAATTATAAATTAATTGGAAAAAAATAACAAACGATATTCAATTTACTTAAAATATTTTTCACATATTTACCACATTATGGGAAGATAATCTAAAATGTTTTGTCATTTTCTAATACTTGTATGATTTATTATAATTATTTTATAAACCAATTAACTAAAATTATAATAAATCGTACAAATGTTAGAAAATCACGAAAATTTTCAAATTGTCTCCTTATAACATGCTGAATATGTGATAAAATTTTAAATAAATTGAATATCGTTGTTTGTCGTGGACATGTGAGAGAACAGTTGGTTCAATTGAACCGATCGTCCTCTCACGTTACGTAATAAATTAATTTTTTAAAAAAATGATATTCAATTTACTTAAAATTTTTATCACATATTCAACACATTATAAGAAGATAATTTGAAAATTTTTATGGTTTTCTAACACTTGTACAATTTATTATAATTTTAGTTGATTAGTTTATAAAATAATTATAATAAATCATTCAAGTATTAGAAAATCACGAACATTTTCAGATTATCTGCCCATAATGTGGTAAAAATTTTAAGTAAATTGAATATTGTTTGTTATTTTTTTAAATTAATTTATAACTTTATAATTTTTACAATTTTTAAATATAAAAAATAATCAATTTAACGGAAAATTAAACGGAATGGTTTGAATTGCAAATAGCGTATACGATAGGGTCTAATTGATAAAAAAACGTTATAGACCAAATAACAAATAACATCATACGATAGGATCTGAATTGAACTTTTTCCCTAAATAATAATACCATTTGAATGTAAAAATTAGGGTAAATATCATTTACCCTACAAGAATGTGAGGATTAACAAGACGAACTTTAAATTTTTTTCGTAAACAAAGTCGCCCTCAACGTATGAAGTATCAACAAACCAATCTCCACTAACGCCCGATGCTTTTTAATGGGCGACCAGTCCAGAGTCACATTTATGGCTCTTAACGAGTGGTCGTTCCATTTGAACGAGCGACCATTCCCGATAATAAAAATAGAATTTGCTATCAATTCTTAATCCAATCGTGCCAGATTTCAAATTTCTCTCCTAAACCCTAACCCTCTAGCCGAAATCGACCTCCCCCTTCCCCTCAAACACCATGACGCTACTCGCGCGAACTCCAATCTCATCTTGTGGCATTAATTTTGTGTCCTTGGTCGAAATTGCTGCCCTCTAGGTTGAAATCTCCTTTTTTCCTAATTTTGTGCCCTAAGTTCCTTCGGCGGCATTTAATTTTGATTTCTCATCAATAATGCTTCATAGAATAATCCTTAAATGAAAGGATAGTCTGGCACAAAATAGTCCATCACAAGGGCCTCAACGCATTAGGGTTCGACACACCCAACTTGGACACAACAGGCTCCAACACAATTTCGACAACAATCAACCGGGTATTTATCTACCGAATTTAGAAGTAGGCTACACCAACAAAACTATGATGCTGATACCACCGCCCGATCGATTATATACTCTAGGAATGTTTTCTTTAAAAGTTTTGAATCTTTGGAAATTAAGGAAATATTTGCAAGAATTAGTTTAGTTGGATTGTGCGAGTTGTCGGGATAATTTTGAGAGGATTATTCGGTTATTTTATGGGAATGTGAATTTAAAAAAGAGCCCAAATGTTGTGGTGAAGACATACATTATTGTCAAAGAAATTAGCGTAACTTCGACCATAGTAAATGAGTTGTTTGATTTCTCAATGGACAAACCTAGTGATTAATACTTCCATGCTTCCTGGGACGTCGAGTTTATCAAATTAGGGAAAGGACATGAGTTCCTTGAGAAAGTTCATCGCAATCATGATATTGCAAAGTTTTACAAACCTAGAGCGAAAGATTTAAATGTCAAAAGCTCAAGTTGTTCATCACTTAATCATCCACACTATTCTGTTAGGGGATGGACAAAGAGATATGATGAGCTTCATGGATCTGTATGTCATAGAAAAATTATATAGTTGGAATCAATTTAATCTGGGATTTTTGATTGAATCATATGGGTGAGATGAGAAGGAGATGAAACAAAAACATGTCGTATAACATGTTGATTCATAAGATCACTGAATACTTTGATATTAAAATATTATCTAGCAAGCCTATTAGAAACAAAAAGGCAGGTGATGTGTATGACAAGGGCACCTTGACTCGTCTAAGCGTAATTGAAGTGAGGGGTAATTGGGTATTTAAGAACAAGTATGCAGCCTCCTCCTCCACAAGGTATACATCATATTAACAATGTCTTCTAACAAATATAGTAACTTACATCTAACTTGCTCATTCTTAGGTACCGCTGATGATGTTCATATGGAGAATGCTCCCGCTCCTTTGCTGCATAGATCTTCCCTTATGGCAAGAATTGAAGAGAAGTTAGACGTTCTTATTGGCATGGTAGAATAACTCTCCATGGCTTATAGGAAATTGAAGAAAAAGTTGATTATGTGAGATGGGTTGTGGAATCCGATGCCCCAGAAGATGATGCCAATGATGCAAAAGACGATGCATAGGAATCTGTAGTTTACATTTTGTGTTTATTTAGACAAAAATTTGAAATATTATGGTTGTAATAGTTTATATTTAGACAATAATTTGAACAAAGTTTGGTAGGAATTTGCATATGGATTGGGTTTTTTATTTTGTATGATTTGTTAAATATAGTTATGGGAATGTTAAAAAATAAAGAAAACTCTATCCAATTTTTCAATTTGGCAGCCATCTATGAATACAACAAAAATGGATAGAAAAAGACATTTATGTACGCATTAAAATAACTATGAATACACCAATTACATAAAGAAAGACATTGCATAAATCTCAAATTATTATCCAATCTATGCATAGAAAACTCATGTACAAATGTAAAATTGTATTAGAAATTATTATGTAAACCGATTGATTTTTGTAATAATAACATTGATTTAAAATTTAAACATGTACTTGCATCCCGAAAATAGTATTAAAACTCATAAATGTGTCATGGGTAGATATGTCAAAGGTAGATCCTATGTCTTGACAAATGCGACTATCATGCCCCGCACGAGGACATCTTTCATATGTAACTGTTGTTTTTTTCTTACAAAGTGACCGGGATTGCAGATCATCTTTATCTCTCACTCTTTGCTTCTTCGGCCTACTTGGTTGATGCTTTATTGCAAGTAGAATGATTTCATTACCCTCTATTTTGGGCCACATGTGTTGCCCACTATCCAGATGAATAAAGTAGGAGTACATCCTAATGTAAGCCTCGCGGTGATAGTACTCGTGCACGTAATCTTGAGTTAAGAGTCTCATGAAATGCAAACATGAAATTGTATAAACACACAGAATTCTAGTGAGCTTCCATTTATAACAATTGCACACATTTATCCAAATCAACCATGTAATGTTCACGACCGTTGCTAATCTCAAACCGACCAACACCTTTAAAGATAGAACTCTAATTTTGAGCTGCATGTTCTAACTTTGCAAGCTTCTTTTTTATCTGCAGGCAGAGATGGTCGGTTGACTCAACCATTTTTTCATATTTTTTTACGATCTAAGACATCAAGTACTTTCTGATCATCTAAACATGATTATAATTTGTTTGTTCTTAACAGGTAAAGGAGGACATTGAAGGACTCATTCAAGTTGTTCAAGCCCATGTCCCACTTGGGGATTGAACTGAATGCATGAGTCGTCCCAATTTTTTAGTTTAAGCGTCTCAGATAGTCACTAGCAGTCTCGTCAATCAAGAATAAATTTTTCATTTTTTTGTCAAAGTTGACAACTATGGTTGCCCTAAATGCATTCTAAAGCATATCCTTATACAATTTTTCCTATAACTCTTTTTCAAAATCGACATACAGATGTCTGTGGCAGTAGCGATGATAGTTCACGATAATACCTTTGTTGTAGCAGGCACCTGTCACAACTCAAAGGTGGGCCAAGACAGAAATGGCAGGTTGAGTGATCAGATCCCCGAAAAGAACCTAACAACCCAGCTCAATGCTAGGTTTGACAGTAGAAGTCTTTAAACAAAATGAGCCTTTGGCCCATGGAGAATGGAGCGAAATCCACTTAGCGATTAAATAAGAATAAGAAAGTGTAGAAACTCAAATAATCCAATAAAATATCGTGTAGAAAATAAAAGTCAAACGCCCAAAGAATTAATACATACCAAAGAAAGGAATTATTTCAACAAATGAATTCTTCACCAAGGCAGAAATAACACTCAAAGAAGGAGAGAACGAAGTCGGAGGTCTACTCCTCAACAAGCAACTGCAACATCAGCTTCTATGATCCTAACTTAGAAGGGAGGAGGATCTTTAGAGTGAATGAATAACTTAGTAGGGAACCCATACTGTACTCATAAGCTTATGGAAAACTGGTTTTACTTTTTTCTTTCAAAACATCTATTATAAAATGCAGTGTATGGCTTTTCCTTTCAAAACGTTTTCTTTCGACTTAAAATAATCTCCAGGAGCCATTGATTTTAAATTAATCAAATCCTTATTACCATTTTTAAACAGGTTCATCAAACCATGGGTGAGGCAGTTTAAAAAACGTTAATACATACATAGGTAGTTATACATAAACTAAGTCGTCACAATTTTTGTTAGAAAACAACCCCAAGTGAAAAAGAAGTGTCACTCATAGACCCTTTCAACACACTATCACATAAAGGTGACAACCTTATATCCGACTACACCTTATGAGTTAGAAAAGAAGCTAAAAAGTGACAATGATCCGAAGATCCAACCCCGCCACCCGGGCTACAATTGAGAAACTCGTTGACAGTACAACCCATGAATCAAATGATAGTGGACGAGTAAGATAAAGTACAACACCATCTATGCAAACGCCCACTGGTGGCCGGCGAGCAAACTCCAACACGACATCAACCCATTGCATCAAGTAAAATACGTGGGTTGGTTTATGGTCTATTAGGTCCCTAAGGAGCGTGTCAGCGCCGCTCTCTCACCCTTATTGTACATTTCCATTCAAGCAAACCTCACATAGCAGAAGGTGCATATCTCTGGTTGCTTTGGTTGCTCAGACATCGATACACTCAAGGCAACCGAAGACTGTCGTTAGAAAGGCTCAAACAGCCTCAAACAAGCATCATGTTCGACTCTAGTTATTTTGGTTGCTCGAACACTATAGCCCAGAACATCTAGAGTTCAACACCAGAAGGCTCAAATATCCCAATCTCCCCATCGGGCGTGCATCTACATCAGTCCAAAATAAAACTTCATGCACATGAAATTTAAATGTCTAAAACATACGTACATATACATAAAACTGATGCATTGGCGATCATGGCTCATCAATGTTTCCATAGGAATCATCCACCAAAATAAGTTTCTTTTTGAAAACTATGCATTGCAATGCAAGGCAAAATCGTACAGTATAGAAACCCCTACTTCAATGAACGGGAGCCCGTTGATTTTGAGCACCTTGTCCTCAAGGTGGAAATTAAGAAATTGACAATCGATAATATCAAAGGGCTCCAAACTGGCTCGTCTTGGGAAAGATTGACCTACTCGATAAGAACTTTCATCGTGTTAGGAGGCCTTGCAAATTCTAGCAAACATCTCGTAAAATAATATGCCTCATAGACCCTTGACACGATCCAAAACTAAGGCACTTGCTACATCTATTCTTTTTACTGACAAATCTACTTCTTTTGCAAGTGAAGGCTTGGAATGGATGCCACTCTTGGAAAGCTTGGAATGAGAGGCAAACTTCTTTCATATGATGAAACCAACGCACGTTCTACATTGGAGCATATTAGAAGAAAACGCTTGAGCACCAGCTGGATTAGCAGAAGCAAGAATTTGTCTTCCCGGTAACAAGTTTATGTAATATATTTTTATGTTGGTTTTTTTAGGCAAATATTAGTCTTTCTTACATTAGCCTTACTTTCTCACAAAAGTATGTTTAGATAAATGCTAGGAATATTAGCGGCGATGAAAAATGGTTAATCAAGGAGGCCTCTTTGTTGCTCACGTTAGAGGAAACCACGACCCTTTACTTATGGCCATGTATACACTTGAAGACAAAGCTCTAAATCGAAGATGAATTACACGAAATGGATCACAATTGAAGAGTCCACCCCGCGGCCTTTTAAGTTGAAAGTGAAGCACATCATTGGATCATAATTGAAGAGAAGGTTGGATCATAATTGAAGAAGAAGGCGCGACCCATGCTTTTTGTCTTCCAACTTATGTTCCTCCCTTGGCATTTTGAATTTCAGTTTCTTTTGGAAAACAAGACTAGCTTCCTTACAAGGAAACAATTTCCTTACAAGGAGCTCATTCTAGCGCTTGAAAGACAAGTATCCGCGGCCATCAACGCTTCAAGATCAAATCATTTGATCTTCCCTTGCCATACATCAATGACATGTCATCACCACGCTCCTCCTTGATTAGATCTTGTCCTTTGCCACCTAGGTGATATTTAAGCATGCTCTTTAGCCATTGCATTCAGTTTTTTTTCAATAAAAAATTCAGAATATTTTGTTTTCTCTCACCAAGGAGTTTCGACTCTCAAAGTATGTTAGCCTCGGTGTGTACAATCAAGTGGAGTTAGCCTCCATCGTCTCCAAGTAACCGTCTTTATCTCATCTCTTCACTCCCTCTAAGAGTTGGAAAATAGTAGATAGGTAGACAAACGTGTCCCTCGCATTGTTGCAATTCTTCTAAGGAAGATTTACATCATCCGAAAACAAACTCATTGTTTTTCAGACCAACAAAGAGATTTTTCGTTTATAATTTTAAATTTCATCTCTTTTGGGACATTTTCATTATCTGCCATAAGGGGAAGAAGGTGCTGAGAGGCTGTATAAGAGCCAATAGACTTCTACAATTGCAAAACATGAAAAACTAGATAAATGGAGGCAAGTTGACAAATGAGAGGCAAGTTGATAAGCCACTAGCTCCATTTTGTCCAATACCAGAAATGGTTCATAAAAATGGGGGCTAATTTTCTCATTTCTCTGTCGAGCAAGGAATTTCTAACTATAAGCTACAACTTAAGAAAAACCACATCATTTATTTCCAATATGAACTCACTGCGACGGCTATCAGCTGATTTCTTCCAACTGTAAACACATATCTTGTAAGATATTTCTTCTTATCAAGGTCTCCTGTATAGTCAAAATTGATATACCTAATCACCAAGTCCTTAGTTCTTTCAAACTGAAGATAGACATCACTAGTCTCACGCAGATGCATAAGAATCTAGGGAATAGCTTTTCGGTGTTCCTTTCTCAGATTTTTCATGTACCTATTAACTGGACTTACTACATAAAATAAATCTGAATGCGTGCAAACCATAACATACGTGAGAGATCTCACTACACTAGAATACCGAACTTGTGACATATTTTGAATTTACCATCTGACTATGGACATAAGTCAGATGAAAGTTTAAAATGAGCTCCTAGTTGAGTTCTGACAGATTTTACCTTGTTCATGTTGAAATTGCAGAGAACTTGCTAAATGTATCCCCTTTAACTTAAGTACAATTTACCAGCTTCTTGATCTCTCTGTATCTTCATACCAAGTATCTTTTTGGCTGCTTCTAAATCTTTCATCTCAAACTCATTACTAGCTGTGCTTTAGCCCTTTTGATTTCATTTTTATCTTTATCTGCAATCAACATGTCGTCAACATATAAGAGCAAATAAACAACTAACCCATTTTCAATTCTTTTGATGTAGATGCAACTGCCATAACTGCTCTTTCTGAAATTCTGAGCAAGTATGAATGAATCAAACTTTTTATACCATTGCCTCAGAATTGTTTTAGGCTATAAAGTGACTTTTTTAAGTACAAATGTACTTCTCCTTTCACGAGACTACAAAACCTTTAGGTTGTTGCATATAGATGTTCTCCTTAAACTTTCATGTAAGAATGCAGTTTTAACATTGACACGATTCAAGTATGGCAACTTGTGTTTTAGCACAAACACTAGATGTCTCTTGGATATCCAATTGATAATCACCGAAAGTTCACCAGATTCCAAGCAGAATATTCACGTGAAAAGTAACTCTAAAGTTCACGATAATTTAACACAAAGCTTACTTGATACGTTGAAGACAATCTCTAGAAATTTTACAGAAAAATATGCAAAATTGATGAAGTTGTGGATGACACACCGAAGCTGGTCTGAAAAAACGTTAAGATGAAACCTCTCGGGTGTGGCTACTTCCAATGAAAAAGTACTTCCAAAATTTGTATGTTGAGAGTTTTTGCAATCTTGTGGGATGTCTACTATAAACTAAGAGAGTAGAAAATGAAGTAATAGTAAGGATTTTTCAACAAACGCACAATGTTGGAAAAACAATTTTTAAATAACAAACACTCAGAATAGCCTTGGGCAATTAAACTTCGTGGTTTTGAGAGCATAAGCTTCAATAATAATAATTCAAATTCTACTATCGAATGTCATTACATAATGATGCTTAAACATCATCTCTCCTTATTAAAACAATAATTAGGAAATCTTACTAAAACTATAATTAGGAAACTTTACTAAAATTATAAATAGGAAACTTTACTAAAACTATAATTAGAAAAACTTTATAAAACTATAATTAGGAAATCTTTCTAAAATTGAGGTAAAATAATAGGAGATAGAAGGGAAGGGTTTGAAAACCCCTTCGACTGAATATGCACGCGCACAAGTTGCTTCTCCATGAGTAATCTTTAATTTTTGCCCTCCAGCGCAGGCACCCATGCAACGATGTGTTTCTCCCTTGTCTTCAGCCATGCAACTCTTTACTTTGACATAATTTAAATGTATTTTTAAGCAAAACAGCTAAGAAATGTTATATCCTTCGTTTAAAGGAAGACAAATTCTTACTTTCATAAATATTATGGGAACACGCCTCTCTCTATAATTGACCTTGTTAACCAAGCAAATAATGTTCAAATTACGCGATTCAGCTCGTTCTAAAAATCTTAAGATGTCAGCTACATTTTTCATGAAGCACACTTGTTGAAATAATATTGGCAAGGCTATCGAAAATGTCAAATACTCCTCAAAGGTCCATTTAACGGCAGTTATGTTGGAAAGTCCAATAATCTTTAGACGTGTGCTTGATCTTCCATTTATGTCTCACCTTGAAGAATGTCGTATTGTAAGTGGATGCTGAATTGAATATATTGATTTCCTTAAAGTAAGTTCCTCCATGAAGAACTACAAAATAAACACTTGAAAATCGGTTAGAAAATTTCTATAGACTTATTATTGAGTGATGGATTTGTGGCATATCATTCTACTGTTAAAAAGGATTTGACCTCAAATCCAAAGCCTTCTTTAATCCACCTTCAAAGAATATTTGCAACTTAATATTTGGTTTTATCTCTAATTGGTCTCTAACATAATCACCTATATAATGAACAAACACATTAGAAAGAAAGTTCGGCCATGGACTTAGCCCAGGTTGATTAAGGCAATCTCGTGGCATATCAAACATCCAACTGCTCAAGTTTAAAGTCGTGCATAGCCACAACACCTAACAAAGATCGAATCGAACAATGCTTAACCACTATAGAAAACATATCTATGAAGTCTACACCTGGAATCTGACTATAATTCTTAGTAACAAGACGTGCTTTATATCGTCTTCTTCCACTCCAGTGTACCTTCCTTTCTTTTGAACACTTATTTGCAATGAACTGCTTTCTTGTCCTTAGGCAATTTAACTAAGTCTCACATGTCATTGTTCTGAAAAAACTTCATTTCCTTTTACATGACAAACATCCATTTTCTCACTGCCTTTGAATATGTTGACAGTTCTTCACCGGAATCATTGTTTTCAACTACAATCAAAGCATAAACAACTAAATTTGTTTCACTATATTTTTGTGGAGGTCTAATCTCCTTCTCGACCTATTTTTGGTGATAGAACATTGTAGTGAAGGAAAAATTGATGACTGTGTGGAAGCAATGTCGCCCTGAATATCTGAGTTGATCTGACCTGAAGACTCTGCTGCTGACCCTGATCCAATTTCTACTTCAACCTCGTTATTAGAAACATTCTTGTTCTTATCAGAAAAAAATTTTAGAAGGTGAATTAGCAATCATGATAGCCTCATCAAATATCACATTTCTACTAATTATTGCTTTTTTGGATTCTGGACACTATAACTTGTATCCCTTGACGCCAAATTTCTACTTAAGGAATATACACTTCCTTGATCTTAGTTTTAACTTCTCATTATCCACATGAGAATATGTAGTGCAGCTAAATACCCTCAAAACAACATAATCAGCAGGAGTACCAGATCATACTTCTTTAGCAGTTTTCTTCTCAAGAGCAGTCAACAGAGACGATTCACAAGGTAACAAGCAGCATCAGCAGCTTTAGCCCAAAACAATTTAGGTAAACCCGAATCTGAGAGCATACACCAAATGTCAGGACTCGATTCTCAAAGTAGAAAATAGTCGAACGTCAAAGGAATACTTTCATTGACACTCCTCTTTCACATGCATAAACCCTTATGAATTAATTATACATACTTCTTTAACTTAGTATCTTAAATTAGGATACTCTTTTAAAAATTATTTGATGCTCTTTTAAAAATCATTTTTATATTATTCTTTAATAAAAATATTTTAAATATAAAACATATAAAATGTGTATCATTGTATGACAAAAATTAACATAAATTTTATTCATTGAAAATTTATATAAATATTGGAGTTCTAACACGGAATCTACTACAAAAGTAGGTCAATATATGTGACATTTCAAAAAGATTTATACAAATAAAAATCAAACATCCTATTCAAACAAAAAGATCATCTACTTTGATAGTAAATCTATGCCTCTTTGCAAACTTTATATTATTTTATGTTTTTCCCTCTCAGTGAACGTTTTCGAATCTTAAAAATATAATTATCCACATAATGAGTTTTTAGCCTAGTAAATAAATTTAACATATAGAATAACTAATCAAAACTCTATTAATACCATATAACATCAATCACCATCTTCCACTAATACAATTCTTTGTATAAATCATATTCTTTTAAAAGTCATGCAATTGCTATAAAAATATGCATGCTTGAAATCAATATTTTGAAATCACTCAGCCATTGTTTGAAATCATTTTCATCAAATAAATCCAATGCAAATAAAATGAACTTTGCATGATTAAAATCATCTTTTTTAAGAAAACTCTAATGTATCTTTTAACAAATAAATATTTACGTTAAAAATGCAATACACTCTTTCTCTAGTAGGGTTGTAGGTCCCTATGCATTGTTTCCTCTCGAAGTTTAGAGATTTTCAACTCAAGAAGAACATTAAGTTAATCTCTTTCTCATTTCTATAGTCATATACATCGAACACGAAGAGGCAAATCCAACCATTAAGTTCATGTGTTACCAAGATTGTCAACTTTCTTTTTTCCTCAAATGCATACTTTAACATATTTTATAAAGTCAATGTCATGTATATTCACCAAGCAACTCACTCATGCAAATCATTTTGAAAACTAGCATATCACATTGATTTAAAAAAATATTTTTAAAACATTCTTTTTTAACATCACAATATAATTTGAAAACATAAATTTTTTTTATAAAACACCATTCATTTCACGTCAAAACAACATCTATCTAATCACTTTAATTCACAATCAAAATTCTAAACTTAAACAAAATCAAAATGTCATAATTTAAATCTATCATCGCCTAAACAATTTAATAAAAGTTAAATTAACTATTTTAAATGTAAGATTTACTTATCTATTGAAGGTTCTTCCTCTCCCATGAAATTTTCATCAAATGAACTTATTTTTAGGCCTATAGAATCGTCTTACCAAGTTGAATAATTTTTCTTGGAGGAGCAAGTTTAAAATTTCACTTTTTTCTCTCATTTTTCTCTTTTCTCAATCTGAATTCCACGAAAATGGCTATCTCTATAGCCTTTGTCCCTCATTTCTAGATGGTTTCTAGATAAACTTTTCTTTTTAACCCAATATTTTCATGCCTTTGTACAAAACTGTCATTCTTTCTATGGATATTTTTAAAAATACCATGATTACTTATGTTTAAGTATACTTAGCTGAAACTAATTAATTTTGATTAGTTTTAAGTTAATCAATATTATTAGCATAATTAGTCATGATTAATTAACATTAATCATACTTAATTAATTATTTAGGCAAACAGCTTATCCAACATATGTTGATTGTCACGTATTTTAACTCTTTTGGTTGTCCAAAGCTATTACATGGATACATGCTACAATGTGTTGGAAACATTTTTTCTTCTTTAACTTTCTCCAAATTCTCACTCTAAGATATAGTTTAAAGACATTTATCAAAACAGTGCAGTTTAAAAATATAAATTGCATTTATCAGATTAAAAGTAAATAATTTTTGCTACATACATCTAACTTTTTTCATTTCAAAGTCATTGTTTTCCTTTACATGTTTAATTTGAGACGGTTAAATTTTATAATCATCTAATAATCACAACAAAAGTCATAACACTTAAAACCAAGTCTATTCCTACAAAACAGTTTCATTCTTGACATTCACTAGGACTTTGTATAATTGCTTTTATACAACTTTCGTAACTTATATTCATATATCATCCATAATAAATATCTATAATACATTAGTAACAATAGAATATTGAAGATTCAAACCATTACACTAAACCTTCCTCATTAAAGTTCTATTCATTCGCTCTGCCACACCATTCTGCTAGGGAGTATCATGGACTGTGTAACACCCGAGAAAAAAACCCCGCGTTCTCGGTGCGCTACAGTGCATCTACACACTACACACACACACTAACACTTGACACAACTAACTCAATTCAATACCCCTTTCGTTTTCAAATCATTTTCAAAAGAACATTTGTGAGTAGGAAAATTTTTTTTTTTTTTTTTTTGACTCGATTCGAAAAAAAACAACTCGCATCCCGAAGAAGAAACACGAAGTCCTCAACATAAAACTATGCGGCGGAAAAGAAAACCATTTAAAACAATTTGAGATAAAACGGTGAGACTTGAAATCCTAGGAAAGAATCCAACGCACCCCATGAACTACCCAGTCCGGTCCCAAGCACTCACGTCCCCACTCCGACACCCCGCGTACACCATCGCGGTGCCAACCCAACGTCACTGTATCTCGCGCACGCTCACAGCGCCGCGTGCCCCACGCACCCTGCCTCTGTACAGCACGTCCGCGCGCACGCCCTCACCCGGCGCCGCATGACCCGTGTGCACCCGCAGGGCCGCGTGCCCCGCGCACCTGCGATCACGCCACACTTCCACGCTCATCTACCTTTTTCTAGCATTTACTGTTCACACCTCAACCTATTTCGTATCTCCTCGACTCCCAACCTCTCTCCCGGAAATTTCGGCAGAGTAACGGCTAAAAACTGACTATCCCAAAATTTAAACCCTGCACACAATTCACCAAAAGCCAACAATGTTTATCTATCCATCATCCAGAGAAATCACCATAACCAAATCAGAGTAAGAAGACAATAAGAACCCATCAATTAGAAATGAAGAAAGTCCTCCAAAACACTACAACTCCTCTATACAATCTCAAAAGATCAATGTCTATACAACCCGGCTATCTACACAAATACTCAACATGAAATGATAAATCTACTATCACCTACCACCACCACGGGTCGGGTCGCCCTAACAAAAATCCGCCATCCGGTGCCTCGGGCGCACGCCGCCAACCATCCTACGCCTCTGGACTAGGCTCTCGAGGCTCACTAGCGGTATCGTTAGCACCTACACCACAGAACACACAACATAAGCCTAACGCTCAGTAAGTAATGCGATATGAAAGTAAAAGCCGACAATGCAATCCTATCACATGCAGTCTCTACACTCACACTCATGTTGTCACATCTGTGACGCGTAGTGCAGCCGCACCAGGGTAAGGAGGAACCTCACGCCACCCTATACCCTGACACGTCGCCACCGTCCCGGACTCCCCAGCAACGAGGCCCACAAGCTACACCCACGCATCACCACACGGCAACCACATCAGGGTAAGGGTGTACCTCGCGCCACTCTACACCCTGACATGTCGCCCCCGTCCCAGCCTCCCCAGCACGGGGCCACAGTTGCCACACGCACACGTTTCGCGACAGCCCAGCCGGCCCACCCCTCGAGTAGGATCCGCGACTGGTGTTGCACCGGCCCACACACTAGTAGGATCCGCGGTACCACTGCCCATATCCTCACCGTCAACACATTCACGCCGCATGACGGCCCAGCCGGCCCACCCCTCGAGTAGGATCCGCGACTGGTGAAGCACCGGCCCACACACTAGCGGGATCCGCGGTACCACCGCCACACGTCTCACCTCATACATCAAAGCATGCTAAAAATCAATTTCGTTCCCGTTTTAAAAAAAATATGATGCATGTCACACAATACGCACACACACCGCAATCAATCACATAAACACTAAAGTTCTACAGTGTAGGCCCACTTGGGCAAAACACATGCATGCACTACTTACCTGGCGTCCTAAGCTCGCTCGATACACAGCTTCGCCAACAGGAAGCCTCAACCTAAAACACAACCAATTCTCATCAGTATTTCTCCCAACATTTACCAATTAGCTAAAAATAACCTTATCTAACTACACTCATTAAATTCCAACTAAAACTGTCCATTGGTTTGGTTTAGCCGAATACCAGCTCAACGTTCGGATGCGCATAACTTTTGCGTCCGTCAACGGAATCAAACGATTCAAGTGGCTAAACGTTCCCTTAGGAACCTAGTTTAACATCCCAAGACGGATTTTAAATCGGTAGGCCGCAGATAGGCGAAAAACGCCAATAACCGAATCTGCCATTTTATTAAAATTTCACATTTTCTCTTCCCTTCAACCAAAACTCACTCCCAACTAATTATATGCATCAGAAATGGCTATGATACGCTCACACGTCAAATTTCCATGAAAAACGCTCGCAAATTTGATTTGGACCAAAATTCGGCCTAAACTTCCGACGCGCATAACTTTTGCGTCGGATATCAGAATCGAACGATTCCAGCGGCCATACGTTCCTTTAACAATCTATTTTAACCCACAAAAACAGAATTTAAAACGATGAACCAAAACTAGGCCAAAATGGTTAAAAACCGAATCTGTTTCTACACAAAATAGACAAATTTCCGTCATCCACCCGATTGCTACAAGTCTCTTCACTAAACATCCACATTCCAGCCAACTAAGCATAAACAGAGCAAAAACCGGTGGTTTCAGACTCGACCCGAACCCCGCAGTCAACACAATTTCTGGGATTTTCCCTTCAACCCGAGCACTCGGCCAAGCCAGCCATTTAACACGGTTGAGGCCCCCCTTCCAGACTCCCTGGTTACACGCTCGGACCTTGGGAGTCTGGTTCAGAGTATGCCGACCATAATCGGCCGCAAAAAAAACCAAAGATAACAGGGGAAGGTTACCTGTTTCTCGGTCAAGTTTTCGGTCCAGAAAATTGAGCCGCCAACTGACCACAGCTCGCCAGAGTACCCTGCGCGCCGGCCTTCCACCCACGGCAACTGATCGTCGACGCCAACTCCCGATTCCGCTCTCCTCTCGGTCGTTTGCCCTCGCCCTTCGCCTCGTCGGTAAACAGCCGAATGGCTTCAAAAATTGAAGCCATTCGGTTGTTGTTGATTTTATTATATTTTTTTTTTATTTATATATATATATATATATACCAAATTACAAAACTGCCCTCACGTGTTTAAATCTTCCGTGATTTCGTTAATTTCTCGACCTCCCGACTTTAAATTCTGAAACTAATCGCAAAAGTCGGCTTCGAGCCTTATAATGTAAATCTTTCCCGTTGAACTATTTCTCAAAACTCCGACCGGGATTAAGTAAAAAAAAAAAATCCAGAAATTAAAATAAAAATCGAAATTCCCGGGTTACTACACCCCCCCCACCTTATAAGAATTTTGTCCTCAAAATTTACTTACCGAATAAGTCGGGATACTGCCGCTCCATGTCATCACGCCGCTCCCAAGTAGTCTCCTCTACACCATGGTTGCGCCACCTCACCTTGACCAGCGGAATCTCCTTGTTGCGCAGCACCTTCACAGCTGATTCTAAGATCCTCATTGGCTTCTCCTCGTACGACAACGTCGGCTGGACCTCTATATCCTGTTGTGACACTACCTGAGAGGGATCGCGCATACACTTCCTCAGCATCGAGACATGGAAAACATCATGGATGGCATCCATCGACGCAGGCAACTGAAGCTGATATGCAGTTCTCCCGATCCGCTTGACAATCGGGAATGGTCCCACAAATCGAAGGTTGAGTTTCCCCCGCTTTCCAAACCTTACCACTCCCTTGAACGGCGAGACCTTCAGAAAAACCTCATCGTCCTCATTAAACTCCAACTCTCGGCGTCTCTGATCAGCATAACTCTTCTGTCGACTCTGGGCCGCTTCAATTCTCTTCTGAATCACAGTAATTTTGTCGACAGTCTGCTGCAAAATCTCAGGGCCTATTAATCGAGCCTCCCCAACCTCATCCCAGTATAACGGCGACCTGCACTTCCTTCCATAAAGGGCCTCGTATGGTGCCATACCAATAGTAGACTGAAAACTGTTATTATACGAGAACTCCACTAGCGGTAAAAACTTGCTCCAAGTCGCCTGAAACTCCAACACACAAGCCCTGAGCATATCCTCCAGAATCTGTATAGTCCGCTCCGACTGCCCATCGGTCTGAGGATGAAAGGCCGTACTGAAATCCAATCTGGTGCCCATAGCCTTATGCAGACTCCTCCAAAACTTAGACGTGAATCTGGGGTCTCGATCAGAAACAATCGACACCGGAATCCCATGGAGTCTGACTATCTCCTGAACATACAACTGGGCAAACTGATCCATCGTATAAGTCATCCTCACAGGCAAAAAGTGAGACGACTTCGTCAACCTGTCTACAATCACCCAAATCGCGTCATGACCCTTGGCAGTCCTCGGTAACCCCACCACAAAATCCATGGTGATTCGCTCCCACTTCCACTCCGGTATAGGCAATGGTTGGAGCATCCCAGACGGTCGCTGATGCTCCGCCTTCACCTGCTGGCAGACTACGCAGGCCTCAACATACTCAGCCACTGCTCGTTTCATGTTAGGCCACCAATAGTGCTGCTTCAAATCTCTGTACATCTTAGTGCTTCCCGGATGCACAGAGAAAGAAGATGAATGGGCCTCTGATAATATATCCCTCCTCAGCTCCTCATCCTTCGGGACGTACCACCTATCCCGAAATTTCAGAATCCCGTCCTCTGAATAGCTGAACTCAGAATCAGGCCTGACCTCCATACTCGCCTTCAGCTCGCTACACTCTGAATCAGTCTCCTGAGTCTGCCTGATCCTGTCCAGAATAGTCGGCCTCAACGACAAGGCAGAAAGGGTGGCTGCCAGGTCAGAAACTACCTCCAAACCAAAACTCTGCATCTCTGTCACTAACTCAACAGGCTGTACCGTAATCATGGCAGAAGTCGAGGCTGTCACTCTACTCAAGGCATCTGCCACCACATTCGCCTTCCCGGGGTGGTACCTGATCTCCACGTCGTAGTCCTTGACCAGCTCGAGCCATCTTCTCTGTCTCAAATTCAGCTCCTTCTGTGTGAAAATATACCTCAAGCTCTGATGGTCCGAGTAAATCTCGCACTGCTGCCCATACAGATAGTGCCTCCAAATCTTGAGTGCAAATACAACCGCCGCCAGCTCCAAGTCGTGAGTGGGATAATTCTGCTCGTAAGCCTTCAACTGCCTAGAAGCATAGGCAATGACTCTCCCACTCTGCATCAAAACACACCCCAAACCGATCCTGGAGGCATCGCAATAAATGCAGAACTTCTCTCCTTCCACAGGCAGCGTCAGTACAGGAGCCATAGTCAATTTCTGCTTCAATATCTGGAAGCTGTCCTCACACCGGTCGGTCCATTCATACTTTGCATTCTTCCTGGTCAGCCGGGTCAAGGGGGCCGAAATTTTAGAGAACCCCTCAATAAATCTCCGATAATATCCAGCCAACCCCAGAAAACTGCGTATCTCACTAGCACTGGTCGGTCGCGGCCACTCCTTTACAGCCTGAACCTTCCCCGGATCAACTGAAATACCCTCATAGGAGATCACATGCCCCAAGAAATGAATCCTATCCAACCAAAACTCGCACTTTGAGAATTTAGCATATAGCTGATGCTGGCTCAAAATAGTCAGCACAATCCTCAGGTGCTCCCTGTGCTCCTCCTCACTCTGCGAGTAGATCAGAATGTCGTCGATAAATACAATCACGAACTTGTCCAGGTACTCCCTGAACACTCTGTGCATCAGGTCCATGAATGCTGCAGGGGCATTGGTCAACCCGAAAGACATCACCAGAAACTCGAAATGCCCATACCTCGTCCTGAAGGCCGTCTTCGGTATATCTTTCTCCTTCACCTTCAACTGGTGATAACCGGACCTCAGGTCGATCTTAGAAAACACTCGGGCACCCTGCAGCTGATCGAACAAATCATCAATCCTAGGCAACGGATACCTATTTTTCACTGTCAATTTGTTCAGCTCCCGGTAGTCAATACACATACGTAAGGATCCATCCTTCTTCTTGACGAATAGAACTGGCGCTCCCCAGGGTGAAAAACTAGGGCGTATAAATCCTTTACCTGTCAGTTCCTCCAATTGAGCCTTCAGCTCCTTAAGTTCAGTAGGCGCCAACCTGTAAGGGTTCTTGCACACCGGCTCGGCACCTGGGAAAACATCTATCTCGAACTCAATCTCCCTATCAGGGGGCAACCCAGGCAATTCATCACGGAACACTCCCGGGAACTCCTGCACAATAAGAATATCCTGCACCCGAGCATTGCCCGGTGACCGCGCATCCTCAACACTTGCCAAAAATCCCTGGCAACCCATGCCCAACCCTCGTGGTGCCTGAAGAGAAAGTATAGCAGAAATTCTGGCAAGACCCTTACCTGCTTTAAATGTGTAGCTTTCCCCGCCTGGGGGCCGGAAATGAACCTCTCTGGTCCTGCAATCAATCTCCGCATGATGTCTGAACAGCCAGTCCATTCCCAAGATCACCTCATAACCACTCATATGGAGAATGACTAGCTCGGCATATAACTGCTTCCTCCCTACTGTCACAATATTGCCCCGCACCACCTGTTCTGAATACAAATGCTCTCCGGATGGCAAAGTCACATCGTAGTGTCTCTCGGCGGGGCTGAACTCCAAGTTGGCCTTAACCACAAAGCTCGTCGACACAAACGAGTGTGTAGCGCCCGTATCAATCAACGTATAAGCTGCCAAACCAGAAATAAAAATGTTACCTGCTATCACTGACGGCTGGGCAGCATCATCTGGCTCAAACAGGGCAAAGACTCTCGGTGTAACTCTGGCTGACGACCTGCTCGCCACTGGGCATCTACTGGCAAAGTGTCCCACCTCATTGCAGTTGAAGCAGCGGTTCTGACGCGGCTTCTGGCACTCTCTGGACATGTGGCCCACCTCGCCACAGTTATAACACCTTACTGGGCCCGGCCTGCACTCGCCCGGGTGGCTCTTCTGACACTTCGGGCACACTGGAAACTGCCCTGACCCCTGCGGCCTCTTAGTGCTCCCCTGGCTGCTAGAACTGTCACTAGGCCTCTTCAGGCCTCTCTGCACGGATACCTCCCCGCTGGCCTGTGGCAGCGACTCTCTGAAAGATCTGCGAGGCTGCTCTCGGGGTACCTCCCGATAACTAGGAAGCTTCGCTCGAGCCTCCTCAATGTCAAGGGCCTTCGCCACCACCTCCTCGTACGGCATGCCCCGGGTCCCCGCAATCCGCATGCCCATGTAAATATCCGGCTTCAGGCCCTGCACGAACTGATGTACCTTATTCTCATCGAGGCTCACCAAGTGTCCTGCAAACCTCGACAAGGCCTCGAACTGTCGTACATACTCAGCCACAGTGCCGGTCTGCTTCAACTGTGCAAACTCTACCATCTTCTGCGACCTGACTGAGTGACTGAAATACTTGTCGAAAAACACCGACCTGAACTCCTCCCAGGTCATGGCCCCCACATCTCTCGTGGCCACCACAGTATCCCACCAATGGCTCGCGTCCTTGGCAAGATAGAACGCCGCACTAGAAACTCTGTCCTGTTCCTCTACCTTGGCAAAACTCATCATCCTCTCCATATTCCGTATCCACTCCTCAGCACTGAGAGGATCCGTAGATGATCCGTCAAAGGTCGGAGGTCTAAGTCTGTGCAGTCTGTCACCTCCTCTGTCGGACGAACCCTGGGCGCTAGACTGACCCTGATCGTCCCTGCTCATAAACCTCTCCAACTGTTGAGACTGACGGTGGACCAACTCGGTAAGCTGTCGAACGGTATCATCCATGTCGCCAACAGCCCTAGGAGGCGCCTCTCGTCGTGGCCGCCCTCTACCTCTACCTCTCGCCTCTCCTGACATTTTCTACCTTTAACAAAAGTATAAAGCTCACATTAGTAATACAATAAATTCAAATCTAAACACTTACAGTTGGTGGAGTGCTCCCGTGCAGCGGCTGGCGGTGTTAGGTAATCCTCTGAACGACGTCGACCCCGTGGCTCTGATACCATACCTGTAACACCCGAGAAAAAAACCCCGCGTTCTCGGTGCGCTACAGTGCATCTACACACTACACACACACACTAACACTTGACACAACTAACTCAATTCAATACCCCTTTCGTTTTCAAATCATTTTCAAAAGAACATTTGTGAGTAGGAAAATTTTTTTTTTTTTTTTTTTTTGACTCGATTCGAAAAAAAACAACTCGCATCCCGAAGAAGAAACACGAAGTCCTCAACATAAAACTATGCGGCGGAAAAGAAAACCATTTAAAACAATTTGAGATAAAACGGTGAGACTTGAAATCCTAGGAAAGAATCCCACGCACCCCATGAACTACCCAGTCCGGTCCCAAGCACTCACGTCCCCACTCCGACACCCCGCGTACACCATCGCGGTGCCAACCCAACGTCACTGTATCTCGCGCACGCTCACAGCGCCGCGTGCCCCACGCACCCTGCCTCTGTACAGCACGTCCGCGCGCACGCCCTCACCCGGCGCCGCATGACCCGTGTGCACCCGCAGGGCCGCGTGCCCCGCGCACCTGCGATCACGCCACACTTCCACGCTCATCTACCTTTTTCTAGCATTTACTGTTCACACCTCAACCTATTTCGTATCTCCTCGACTCCCAACCTCTCTCCCGGAATTTCGGCAGAGTAACGGCTAAAAACTGACTATCCCAAAATTTAAACCCTGCACACAATTCACCAAAAGCCAACAATGTTTATCTATCCATCATCCAGAGAAATCACCATAACCAAATCAGAGTAAGAAGACAATAAGAACCCATCAATTAGAAATGAAGAAAGTCCTCCAAAACACTACAACTCCTCTATACAATCTCAAAAGATCAATGTCTATACAACCCGGCTATCTACACAAATACTCAACATGAAATGATAAATCTACTATCACCTACCACCACCACGGGTCGGGTCGCCCTAACAAAAATCCGCCATCCGGTGCCTCGGGCGCACGCCGCCAACCATCCTACGCCTCTGGACTAGGCTCTCGAGGCTCACTAGCGGTATCGTTAGCACCTACACCACAGAACACACAACATAAGCCTAACGCTCAGTAAGTAATGCGATATGAAAGTAAAAGCCGACAATGCAATCCTATCACATGCAGTCTCTACACTCACACTCATGTTGTCACATCTGTGACGCGTAGTGCAGCCGCACCAGGGTAAGGAGGAACCTCACGCCACCCTACACCCTAACACGTCGCCACCGTCCCGGACTCCCCAGCAACGAGGCCCACAAGCTACACCCACGCATCACCACACGGCAACCACATCAGGGTAAGGGTGTACCTCGCGCCACTCTACACCCTGACACGTCGCCCCCGTCCCAGCCTCCCCAGCACGGGGCCACAGTTGCCACACACACACGTTTCGCGACAGCCCAGCCGGCCCACCCCTCGAGTAGGATCCGCGACTGGTGTTGCACCGGCCCACACACTAGTAGGATCCGCGGTACCACTGCCCATATCCTCACCGTCAACACATTCACGCCGCATGACGGCCCAGCCGGCCCACCCCTCGAGTAGGATCCGCGACTGGTGAAGCACCGGCCCACACACTAGCGGGATCCGCGGTACCACCGCCACACGTCTCACCTCATACATCAAAGCATGCTAAAAATCAATTTCGTTCCCGTTTTAAAAAAAATATGATGCATGTCACACAATACGCACACACACCGCAATCAATCACATAAACACTAAAGTTCTACAGTGTAGGCCCACTTGGGCAAAACACATGCATGCACTACTTACCTGGCGTCCTAAGCTCGCTCGATACACAGCTTCGCCAACAGGAAGCCTCAACCTAAAACACAACCAATTCTCATCAGTATTTCTCCCAACATTTACCAATTAGCTAAAAATAACCTTATCTAACTACACTCATTAAATTCCAACTAAAACTGTCCATTGGTTTGGTTTAGCCGAATACCAGCTCAACGTTCGGATGCGCATAACTTTTGCGTCCGTCAACGGAATCAAACGATTCAAGTGGCTAAACGTTCCCTTAGGAACCTAGTTTAACATCCCAAGACGGATTTTAAATCGGTAGGCCGCAGATAGGCGAAAAACGCCAATAACCGAATCTGCCATTTTATTAAAATTTCACATTTTCTCTTCCCTTCAACCAAAACTCACTCCCAACTAATTATATGCATCAGAAATGGCTATGATACGCTCACACGTCAAATTTCCATGAAAAACGCTCGCAAATTTGATTTGGACCAAAATTCGGCCTAAACTTCCGACGCGCATAACTTTTGCGTCGGATATCAGAATCGAACGATTCCAGCGGCCATACGTTCCTTTAACAATCTATTTTAACCCACAAAAACAGAATTTAAAACGATGAACCAAAACTAGGCCAAAATGGTTAAAAACCGAATCTGTTTCTACACAAAATAGACAAATTTCCGTCATCCACCCGATTGCTACAAGTCTCTTCACTAAACATCCACATTCCAGCCAACTAAGCATAAACAGAGCAAAAACCGGTGGTTTCAGACTCGACCCGAACCCCGCAGTCAACACAATTTCTGGGATTTTCCCTTCAACCCGAGCACTCGGCCAAGCCAGCCATTTAACACGGTTGAGGCCCCCCTTCCAGACTCCCTGGTTACACGCTCGGACCTTGGGAGTCTGGTTCAGAGTATGCCGACCATAATCGGCCGCAAAAAAAACCAAAGATAACAGGGGAAGGTTACCTGTTTCTCGGTCAAGTTTTCGGTCCAGAAAATTGAGCCGCCAACTGACCACAGCTCGCCAGAGTACCCTGCGCGCCGGCCTTCCACCCACGGCAACTGATCGTCGACGCCAACTCCCGATTCCGCTCTCCTCTTGGTCGTTTGCCCTCGCCCTTCGCCTCGTCGGTAAACAGCCGAATGGCTTCAAAAATTGAAGCCATTCGGTTGTTGTTCATTTTATTATATTTTATATATATATATATACCAAATTACAAAACTGCCCTCACGTGTTTAAATCTTCCGTGATTTCGTTAATTTCTCGACCTCCCGACTTTAAATTCTGAAACTAATCGCAAAAGTCGGCTTCGAGCCTTATAATGTAAATCTTTCCCGTTGAACTATTTCTCAAAACTCCGACCGGGATTAAGTAAAAAAAAAAAATCCAGAAATTAAAATAAAAATCGAAATTCCCGGGTTACTACAGACTGTCAGATGCCTCAAAATTTCTTCTGACCTACAAAAAAAGTTGAACTCATCCGAACAAAACTCCAACCCATTATCGGTGCAAAGATGTTTTACCAACTTTCCTATCTGTCTCAACTATCTTGCACAATGCATTATTTCCCATCAACATGACACCTTTTGACACAGAGTTCATGCGTTGAAAACTAATCTCTATTGAGACACATATGAAACACACAAATTGAATCAAGAATCCACTCCTCGGATGATCTTACATTTCCATCAGATAGTACAAGAAGATCTCTCTCTTCTTCACTTGATTTTCATCAGCAAAAATAGCTTCACTAGACTTCTTTGATTGCTTTTGTGATGATCCAATTCTATACAATGGTTGTACCACCGGGGAGGCTCTTGAGAGAAACGCTCAGTCCGATTGTGTACGATGATTGTACCACCGGGGAAGCCCTTAAGGGGAATGGTGAGAAGTGGCAGGTCTTTAAGTAAACAGTAGGGATCATCACAATCTCACATCGCTTGGAAAGGTATATGGAAATGAAATATATGTAAATGAACCCTCCCAATACAGTAAGACACATTTTGGAGAATAATTGGTAACGAATTTCATAAGAACTCCGATTGGGAAGTCATTGCCAAATAAATCTGTGAGGGGAGGATATTAGGCTACTGCCCAATCCCTAAAGCGAACAATATCTTACTAGGAAAAGAGATCGTTACAAATGATATCATAGTCTGTGCCTAATTGAAAATTTGGCCAACAAGGATGTTGGGCCCCCGAGAAGGGGTGATTGTGGTGACCCGATTGTGTATAAAGACTGTACCACCAAGGAGGCCTTTGAAGAGAACGCCAGGCCCAATTGTATACAATGGTTGTACCACGAGGAGGCCTTTGAAGAGAACCCCGGGAGGTGGCGGGTTGATACGTAAAAAGAAAGGGTCGTTATAATCCCACATCGCTTAGGGATGTATATGAAAATGAAACATACGTAAAAAAATTCTTCCAATATAGTAAGACGTTTTTTGCAGCATAATTGGCAACAGATCCTGTCAGAACTTCAAAGTTAAAAGTGTTTTGATGATAGCAGTACCATGTTGGATGACCAACTGGGAAGTTCTCGTCAAACAAATATGTGAGGAGAAGATATTAGGCTATGCCCAATTCGCAAAACGGACAATATCTTACTGGAATGAAGGGTCCCCGACGTTCTCCTCAAGGGCCTCCCTGGTGGTATGGTCATCGTACAAAATCGAGCCCAACGTTTCCCTCAAGAGTCTCCCCGATGGTACAGCCATTGTACACAATCGGGGTCATCATAGTTTTCCCTTCTATTCAAACTCTTCTTTTCTTTTGTTTTGCAATTTATAACATTTAGACTTTTTATGTCTATTTTTTTAAAAGAAAAAACAGATTGTTTTTATTCTTGGACTTTGATCCGTGTCTTGAATCTTTTCTACCATTGCTGTTTTTATTAGACTTTTCAGTTGCTCTTCCCCAAATAACTAGACGTTCTCCTTGAATTTCAGACCCAACTACAAGATATTTCATCCTATCTTTAAAAACTAATGTGTCCCTAGACGTCATATACTTCTTTCAAAGTTAACGTGTCACGACTATATAATATAGTTTCACAAAGAGTATTGTACGAAGCTGGTAGCGAGCACAACAAGATCAATCATAGATCCTCTTCATCATATTTGCTTGTCATAATTTCTAAATCTGAAATTATCTCCTTGAACTTAGTCAAGTGTTCTTCAATAAAAGAGTCTTTCTGACAAATGATGCAAATATAATTGTTGCTTCAGATGCATGTAGGGTTTTGTGCATGTATGATTCCTCCAACTTTACCCATATATCTACCAAGTCCATGCAATGCACTAAGCGAGCACATCTCAAATTTTTACCTGCTACGATTGAAATCTCGTATTCTGATCTAGCATCGGAATATCTTACCTCATCTAAACCATCTCTCCAAAGATTTTAGAATATTCGTGTCCATAAATTATCAACTGCAAAATTTCTCTAACACAAATTTGAAACCCACAATTTCATAGATGTATCCAATATTATGAACCAATTGTAATTTATCAATTAGAATCGAACCCAACACAAACAAAATTTCAATATTCCAAAAAATCAAATTTTGGTTTCGTATAGTCCAAAATCAAATCTTTCCACCAATAGGTCGCTGCGAATCGGAGAACAGGAACGTGGTCCAATTCTGATCGGAGATTGAAATAGTTGTGTTTCGGACGGAGAACAGGGCAGAGCTGTTCGATTGGACGAAGGAGAAGACGCTCAGACGGCTGAGCTGGGAGACAGCCCGACGTTCTGAACAGGAGTGCGCGACTGAGGGAGGAACGGCGGAGGAACAGCGTTCTGCGCGCGGGTAACTCGTCGGAGAACAAGCAGAAAGCTCTGCATCAGATCGACAGACGGCGGCGATGATTCTGCTCGGTGGCGTACAGACAACGTCCTACTGCGTATTTCTTCTTCGCACGGACAGAGGCTAGGGCTCTGTTCTCCTTCCTCCGGATGACGTCTCCACAGCAGCGGTTACCCTGTCCTAGGGTTGGAGCACTTTTCTTCTGTTCTTCGACAGCAAGGATGAACACAGAACTCCAGGAAAGAAAAATAAATTTGTTTTCTATTTTTCTTCTTCCTTTTTTATTTCCTTATTTCTTTTTCCAAAAAATCAAATTACCTCCTGCAAATCTAAAACCCCATCTTTTATATTCCGACAGACAACCAACAAGTGAAAAACCAAACTACAATTAAAATATCAAGATTTACGTAAAAATTTTATACAGAAAAAAAAAATTAACAGAGAAAAAAAATCACTCATCAATATTAATACGACGAGTTTTGCAATTTAAATATATATATTTACATATAACTGAAATTTTAATCATACTAAGATTCTTAACGTGGGTCGAAATCAGATTGATTCAATTAAAATTTGAGTCATACTGAATCGAACAACCTGCATGTTACGTTGTATTGCTGTTTTTTAAGAATACAATACTATCACCATCCTATGCATGATGGATTGATCACTGCAAAATTAACTTTTGTCAAACCTGTAAATTGGTATTCATCCAAACATGTTATAATTTCATTATTTTCGTAGTAAAAGTTTGGATAAATTTTCCCGTTAAATTTTCCAAGAGCAGTACGCAGAGACATGGAAGAAGCTCCTAAGGCTAGCTGTTTTATTTTCTCTCTCTTGCGGCCCACATATTGTATCCGGATCCAACATTCAAGAGAGAGATGAAGAGACAGAGGAACCCATTTTTCACCATCTCCATCTCCATCTCCATCTCCATCAAGCTTCTTCTTGTGTATCCATAAAAAGTTGAATAATGGCGGGTGCACTTGTTTGTACTTAATAACTCAGACAGTATTTGGTTTAACTGGACATAATTCGCCCCACCCACCAGCCTGCACCCCGCTGTCGTTGTTCTTGTTTCACATTAATCTTATTTCGGGGATACCCATGAGATTTTTACAATGGTTTCGTCGTATTTCATGTTGAACTTGTGTTTCAAGGCGATGAACAGGTACGAAGTGGAATTAGAACTCTTTCTTCTAATTAAAACACAAATTTTTGTACAAGAAAAAGGATGATGCGAGATCAGCTCAGTAAACACGACCAAATTTCACCCATGGCTGATGGATTCATTTAGCTTTAATAAAAAATAGACACCACTGAGAGCTCACGAGGTAGATTAGCAGAAGCAAAAAAAGAAGGATTGAAGAGAAACAAGAGAAATTAGAAGAAATGGAGATGAAAATTAATATTACATAATCAGAAGCACTAAGCAGTTACTTGAAGATGATCACTAGATTAATCCAAACCGGTCATCGGAGGAAGGAGATTCAGATCGAACGGCAAGACTCTGCGGAATGAAGACGTGTGAGCGCAATCATTGCCGTCATCGACAACAGAGGAAGACGAGTCGCAGTCGCTGCGGCAATCATCCGGCGGAACCATCCGGTGGATCTTCGGAGCGGAAGACGGCCGGACGGACACCCTGAGGCCACTGGAAGACTCTACGGTGGAGCTCAAACTGCTAGACGTAGGTCTATTGACCTGAACACTGCTCGTATTGCGGAATCCATTTACATCAAGCAAGTCCGGCGATAAAGCAAATGGAACTTGCTGCTGAAAAGAGATGGTGGAAGGGATCAAAGGGAAATTCGTCTTCGCCTTCGGCCCCCGGAGTTTTCGAGCGGCGGTGTCGTAGGCCCGCGCAGCGTCCTCTGCCGAATCGTAGGTGCCAAGCCATACCCGAGTCTTTTTCCAAGGATCTCTGATTTCGGCGGCGTAACGACCCCACGGCCGCTTCCTTACGCCCCTGAATCTGATTTCTTTCACTGGGTTCTGTTTTTCCGATCCAGGATCCGTGACCTCCACTCTGCAAGAATGCATCGATGAAGAAGAAGAAGAAGAAGAAGAAGAAGAAGAAGACAGGAGATGGTAGACTAGAACAAAAATCAAATGCTTGGAAGAACGTCTCTACCACCTCCTTCAAGCATATCAATCAATTCTCGACCGACATGATCACTGAAACTCCACCTTCCTCCTCAACCATCTTGCCTATCTCTCTTCCTTATATTTAGCATCTCCCCACGGAGGATCTGAATTCCTTTCATCCACTATACTATATTTTAATCACTTTTTCTTGCGATTACCCATGAAAAGAGTATACGAATTTAATAGGATGTAACGTGCACCTCTATTTCCAAAATAAATGTATGTTAAAAATTACAAATAATGCACCCAATATTATTGAGGGAGACCTCGTGTCCATACTGCCATGGATGTATATCAGTAAGTTAAACCAATAAAAAATAGCACAACCTCAGATTCAAGACTACCCAGTTGAAGTGTTAAATTTAAGATGACGATGATGCTCTCTTCTTAACTACTGAAGTTCTAAACGATGGACCCGAAATTTGACCCATTTTCATGGCCATAAAAAGAGAGGCAACTGGCAATGACCGTGGCCATGGGAAGATTTCATTTGGGTACTGAATTTTCTAGCGGACGGGTTATATCTTAGTGGGTTTTCCTCTGATATGCCAATGCATTGCAGTGGATTTAATTGTAGTGGAGGGAGAAGAGTTAGCTATTGAGCTAAGTTTTGCAAGGACTTCCCTTTTTGCGTAAAGGGAATCAAAAGCTAATGAAACATTTAAACTTTATGACTATTATGTTTGAGAATTCTTAGGAGGGAACTGGTGGAAGTTTCTGAGTTTTAATCAGTGGATTCGTCGAACAGTAAGAATTATGACGGGCTCATCTCGACATTTGATACGTGAAAGCAAACGCCTTAAGATCACAGCTAATCTCTCAACACAGTCTGTGTTGGCTGTAATCTGTATGTAGCTGAGCTTATAACACGCGTCTCTTTCAAAACACAAGAAACGTGGTGCCTACAAGCTGTTCGATCACAATCCCCGCAGAAAAGAAAAATCCTTCCTTACAAAATATTCCATCCCACAAGAAGAAGCCACGCGAATCCCCAAAAAAAGGCCAAAACAAACAAATCCAAACACTAATCGATCAAAATATGGACCAAAAACGCAGACGCAGTTACCACTTTCCACTTTCCACTTTCCTTTCTACTAAAAGAAGCCACAAATAGGACCGCACAGCCACCTGCAACAAAGACGCATCAGAATCGCCCCACAGACGCGCAGCCAGCAGCCTCAATCCCAAGTCTCTTTCGACGTCGGAATGCGAAAAATGAAAAGCAAATTAGCCATCGCTTCCATTTTGCTACCTACTGATCGAAACGTGCAGCGGTGCAACTCCACCCCGTACGTAAAATGGGTAATCACCCATCTCAACTGGTAGAGAGAAGATGACGACACAGAGAGGAGAGAGAGAGAGCGAGGATGTGATGGTGGGAAAAAAGCATAAGCAAAAATTAAATGCGCATGGAAGGTGGTGGGCCATTCCATGACCATAATTCAGATTATGGAAAGAAATTCAAGTTAAGTTATGGCCAACTGCAACTCTCCCGTGACTCCAGTATGGAGTACGACGGCTCCTGTCCTGAGCTACATCATAATTTTCTTCCATAAATCTTCATTATTACAGTAAAGAGAAAACAAATCCCAGAGGATTTTTGAGAAGAAAGAACGAAACTTTCACACGCATTTTATTCACCACAAAGAAAAAAAGGAGAAATTATAATAATAATTTCATTCCAGGCCTCCCCAATGAATTTGTTCATACCAGCCATTTTCCCAGCCCCACGGCAGAAAGATGGGGGAGAAGGGGGAACTAGTCAGTAGTGGGGGTGCAGGAGGTAAAAAAGGGAAACAAAGTAAGTATTTTTATTTTCTTTTTAGATACAAAAGAAAAAAAAGAGAGAGAGAGAGAGAGAGAGAGAGAGTCAAAAATTACTTGAGAGGAAAGCAAGTTCAGGCAGAGTCATCATGGAAGGACTCTGAAGCAGCAGGGGGAGGAGAATCAGGCTCCTCCTCAGGAAGATCTTCTTTTGTGACAGACTTTTGATGTTGGCTGCCCACACCATCAGAGTTCTGAACCACCCAATCAGCAGATTTAAACAACGGCTGTGTTGGAGATGTCTCGGTTGATATGTTTGTTGGGTAAGTGAAATTGGACGAATCAAGCATGAAGCCATAGCTGTACGGATAAGCCACCACTGGGTGATCATATTTACAACTTGGGCCAAACTTGCACACGCCATATATGCTGTAGTATGAACACACAGCTTGCCCCTGCATTTGCCCAACCAGCCAATCTCATAACCCACAAACTCAAGATATAATATAATTCATGTCTTGGTTGAACTGAAATTTCATTATTTGGATATAAGTTTTAAGATTTTGAAACTTACAGGTCTTGAGGGGAGCCATGGTGGATTAATTGCAGATTGTAACATTCTTTCGCTTGGATGGTTGTACTTGCAGTCCGATCCAAATTTACAGGTACCAGTGGTAATAAAATTATGACATTCTGGTTTATCGGGAGTAAGGGTAGGACTCGGTGCTGATAACATTACCTGGCCAGAACCCACGTTGGCCATATTCCTTGAGTCGTAAATGAGATTTGATGCAAAAATAGTCGGAGAGGGCATATGACTCGTGTTTCCCTGATAGATGAAAAACACAATCATGAGAAAACTTTCATGAGTATACTTAAAAAAATAGGCAACATTAATCGGTAAACAATGAAACCCAAGATCAACGAGTATAAATATACATAAGAAAAACAATTGAAGAACAGAAAAACTTTCATATTGGACTTAACTTGTATCTGTAAATAACTAGACAATTTAAATAATTTTTGGTTCTGAAGTGGGTTTATATAGCAATTACCACTTATCATGAACTAAAGAAAAGGATGGTCGATCACAAAGTACAGAACAAAGCTATATAAACTAAAGACATAAATCACCACAAAGTCTGTGAAAAGGATTCGAACTTATCTGTCTATTATATGCAATTGAAAGATTCAGTAGAATAATTTCATACCGCATAAGCATTCCACCCCTGTGCAGGCACAACAGGCCGTGAGGGGGAAAAAAGAACGGGCACGTAGGGCTGTTGGCCTTGTGCTGGTAGTGCAGGCATGTATGGCATTCTAGGCAATGACCATAAATAGGGTAGACCTGATGTAGACACAGCAGTAGATCCTGATGATCCAAAAGCACCCGAACCAGCTAGAGGTAATAAAGCTCCATGAGATGCTGGCTGAGGATGATGAAACTTGCATGCCACTCCAAACTTACACGATCCAGTTCGCATATAATAAGGACACGGTTTCTCATCCTAAAAATCATTAATTTAAACCACACTTACAAATAAGTTGCATATACTATTTGGTGATAATCAAAAGACAAATAAGCAAGCAGATGAACTAGACAAGTGTAACCTGACGCATGGGAAGGCCTATTATATTGAACACGACCGGTCCAGCTCCACGTCTATCCTTTGGATGATGATACTTGCATGATGAGCCATACTTACAAGTCCCCGTCTTCAGAAAATACTGAAATGGGCATTGCAAAACGCGGAATCAGATCATTAAAGAATCGTTTGATTTCTACACAAACTTAAGTGTGGAATAGTGATTGCTATTTTTTTTTACTTATATAATAAGTTTCTCAACATCACTTAGCTGAGAGCTTCTTCAACCAAGACTGGCAACCAAAATCATAAGCCAAATCACAGAAAATTCCCTTTCATTTGATTCCTTTGTCAGTAGTGTTATTCACAGTTCACACAATCTCCGAATTATTAAACAAGAGGCACTCATAGACGAGAAAACAAAAGAATATTATCATCCCAAACAGATATAAAAAATTTCATGACAGTACCTCACAATCAGGTTGTCCAGCTCTTTCTGGAAGTTCTCCATTTTTGCGACCATTCTGCACAATCTTAATAATTACAATTAATTTAGTAGGAGAATCAGCACAAAAGTCAATGTAATATTGATAACTTGTACAGTTTAGGAAAAGGAAATAGAATGTTTCCAGCAAAATTAATCCCTCATTACCAATGAAATATGAGCAGGGTGATTAAAACGACAATTATTTCCATAGCCACACAAACCGGTCCTCAAATAATATGGGCAGTCAGGTTCACCCGGCCGATCCGGTAATGGATTAGATTGAGCTGCATCACCACCACCTTGATGATCACTGATCTTCAGTCGCCAAAAAGATTCTGTATCAAATGGGTTTAAAGGGAGGATGGGTTTGAAATCAAAATTATAAGATCTAAATTGATGGAAAATAAAAAAGATAATCAGCATTGAAATACTCCTCAGGAATTTCAAGTCATTCAAACCTTCTAAGTAGCAGCAACGGCTCACCAGAACCCAAACTTTCCTTAAATCAACTTGCATAGTCTAACAAATACACTTCCCATAAAAACAGATAAAGAAACTTCCAATAGTGCCTCAAAGTACCCATCATCCACATTCTAAGTTGATCCCGACTAAATTGATCCCCCCATGTTACAAATTTTTCGAGGGCAGAGAAAGTTCAATCCAATATAATTCTGTAGCTCTCAACAAACATTATATTCTGGTGTAACTTTAACAGAAACGATCCGCCTAAAGCGATCATACGTTCCAAATATAAAACTTAAACAAGTACCTACTATGGAAAGCAAACACCCATTTTAATTGAATTAACGAAAAGAAAAACGGAAGCCCGAAACACGCTGTAGCCATGAAAGATAGTAGAAACTAGAAGCCCAGAAAAAAAAATAATTATGATCACAAAATCGATACTATTATAGAAACTAAAATGCAATAGTACCAGAATCAGATTCACATACTGCGAAAAGGGTGAGGCAATACCTTCAATGTTAGTACTGGGTTGATTCGAACCAGCATTCTTCTGAACTTGCAGATTGTCTGGCATCGGTGGCAATGAAATCAGACAAACCCTTCAATGCCTTTTAAATTCAAACAAACAAAAACCCAGAAACAAACTCTAAATCCCTCAGATGAAAAGTCCCAAATCTCAAAAAAAAAATTTCCCAAAGCGTGATATTTCTAGCAACAAAGATCAAAGTCTGAATTCGAGGGTAAAACACGAAAGAGTAATGAAAACAACACGAGAAAAAAGGCGAAAGGAATCGCAGACAATCTTAAGGAGAATCAATGTTAAATCTTTAAAGTAATCGAATTCGATAAATTCTTTCGGTTTTTCTCTTTTTTTTCTCCTTCAATTTGGAAACTTTTCGGATCTTTTGGTGTGAGCCTCAATTTATGTAATAAAGTAAGTTTCATACTCGCCTACTAACATTAGCAGGCTTCTCGCAATTACCACTTTACCCTCCCTTCGAAGCTCTCATTAATTAACACCTTTTTCCTTAAATGTAATTTTAGGATTAAACGCAATTTCCATAGTAACTTAAAATAAAATTAATAATAATTAAAAACGTGAGTGGTGGAAGAATCTTATTTACTTTTGTACCCCTTCTTCTTTGGGCAAGTAACGATGTCGAGGGTATTTGTGTACTTTGAGAAGATTGTTTGTCACCGTCAAATTACGGGAAGAGCAGGTCGAGATGAAATCCTGACCATTCGATTTCAAATTTATGACGGGCCCATGAGATTATCAAGAAGCTTTTGAGTTGAACAACAAACAATTAATATTATTTGGAGGGGCAATAATGTAAATAGCATAACAATATATTAATATGACTGCCGGTTAAAAATGCAAAAATTCGTCGCCGTTGGAAAAAGTGGCACGTGAGATTGGAGACGTGGCAAATGTCTGACAGTCTGATGGAATTGTGGAGCACAACTTGAGACCGTAAGATCTTTTGCTGGATTTTTTGGGTGGGTGGGACCCACCAACGTAGAAAAGGATCTCACTTCTCTCCACACCGTTTCATCTAATTTAACCACGTCTGACGTGTAACTAAGATGATGAAAAGGCAAATAAATGACTATGACTATCTAAGTTGACGAGCCGTCAACGGTCCAAATTGGGGCCGTGTCGACCACTTTGATGTCTAATGTTTGGCAACTCTCCTCATAAAGCCAACGTTATGTTGTTAATTTCGTGCAAATAAATATGGCCGTTAAATAATTAAAATAAATAATACTACAATTTCAAAGGATGGATTTCAATATAAGCAAGTCGTGATAACCCGTTATGTAAAAAATAAGACAGTCCAGTATAAGAGTTCAAACCATATTAGTGGGAGCACAATCTCGTATAGTTTAAAAGAATAAAAAATATATAATTTATTAGTAGAGTTTTTTCACTATCTAATACAATATATTTTTATTTTTCACAAAACGGACAATATTGTACTAAGAATACTAAAAGATTTTTTCACTCGTATTGGAGCACACGATCAACACAAATTTTTTAATTTTTCTACGTTTATATTTTTAAGTATATGCATTTTCATATTCAATACTCTAATCTAGCATCATTTTTTTAAGAATAATAGCACCTGATTTTTTTAATTTTTACACTCTAATTCTTTGTTTATTCATTGATAGAATAGATAGGGTGTAAAATAAATATTTAAAATAATAAATTATATCAATTAATAAATAAGTGACCCATAAATGATTTGTCAATTAAATAGAAAGTTTAGGAGAAAAAAATGTTGATGAATAATGTGGCGGGACCGAGCCTAATGAACATCTCACACGTTGGCTGCTGCACACTTCTTTGTTTAGAACTGGACCAAGATTTGTGTCTCTCTTCTTTTCCTAATGTGCGTATTCTGTGCTGGCATGGCGTCCCACAATCAATCGGCCTTTTAATTTTTATTGACCAAAATATTCCTCACACGTCATCACGTCAACATAGAACATTCACGCGCCTTCTTACTTTCCAGAATTCAAGGAAGCGAAAACTCACTCGCGCTCGCACAATCATAGAATGGGGCTTGTGCGGTTTGAAAAATTGAAATTAAGAGTAAATTATTTTCGTGTTGGGAGATTATAAAATACATCGCAGTGCTCTTGTTCAATTGAATGTTGGACCCTTAGATTGAATCAATTTATATCAACGGTAGTAATGATAGTCAAAGTCAACATTAAGCTAATATTCCACTGTGTCGGAGAGTGTTGGGAGAAATCTTGCAAAATCGTAGAAGAGATTTTGATTTCCCTCCATGCTGTTGCTCCCCCCATCTTGCGCTCAGTGAGGCAAAGGAGTGAGCGAGAAGAAGGTTTCCTCTGCCCGTCTTTGTTTAACCCTAGAAGAATCAGGTTTTCTTCTAATTATTTCTGCATTTTTGTTTTGCTTCACTTTCTTCATCTTTTTTGTCTGCGTATTTTGGTATTTCAATAGTTCTTTGCCGCTACTTTTGTTCTTTTACTTACTGTTTTTGAACAGATCATCTTGTTTTATTTGGGTAAATAGTCCCTTTTTTGGTCCTTTTTATGTTTAGCAGTGGGTTTCCGCCATATTTTCCTCTGTTTTTTTAGCTGCTTTGATCTCTCTCCCAGTCGAGCTACTCTGACAAATTCACAAAACACATTATCAATTAATCAATGCTGCATTTGGAGGGCTATTGTTCTGTTAGTCATTCTAATTTAAAAATGGAATGTTTTCCATTTTGCTTTTGTTTTTGGTGTTGTGTATTGTTTAATGTCGTAAAGTTTATGAATATAAATTAGAATAGATGCTCTTCCGCATGTCTAATATTAGATGGGAGTTAATGCAGATTTATGTACCTGAACAATCATAAGCGCCATCACTTTGAACTGCTACTAAGTATTTTCTTATTATTTCAATAAGCTATTCTTTTAATACTGCACTGTGTTTTACTTTGGGCTTTGAATAAAATGAACAACATAAAGGTTGCGTCTTACGAATGGTGGATGTAACTGATTCAGGTGACGCTGGTGGAACAATGGATTTACCACCACCTCCTAAAGTGAATTTAGAGCTGGCTGAACGTTCTGCTCATTATGAAATTAGTAAGCGGCAGGGGGTTGGAACAGCAGGTCAAAAGATACCTTTGCTTGCCAATCACTTTAATGTGTTAGTCAAAGTTTCTGATGCAGTTTTCTATCAATATGATGTATGTTTCGTGTCATATTCTTCTGTTTTGCCTTTGTTTGATCATTCGTGGTGAACTCTTTATTCTCATTGTAGTTCCTGCTTTGCCTTTGTTGTTTTCATTTCCCAGGTTTCAATTAGTTCAAAGGATAATAAAGCCGTTGAAGGCAAGGAAATTCGAAGAAAGGTCATTGATAGGCTACACCAGATATATGCTTCTGAATTGGCTGGTAAATCATTTGCTTACGATGGAGAAAAAAATCTATACACTGTGGGTCCTCTCGCACAAAACCATTACGAATTCACAGTGGTTTTGGAGAAATCATATGCCGGACGGTACATCATATTTCTATTCATTTTCCAACTTTATATGAGTTTTGTATTTCCAAACCTTCATGATGGTTTTTTTCTTTCGTAGAGAAGAAAGTTCTTGTGGCAGTGGGATCACTAGTGGCAGTGATAAAAGATCAAAACGTTCCTTCCTGTCAAAGGAGTTCAAGGTGGATGTTCGTTATGCAACCAAAATACCATTGAATTCTGTTGCCCTTGCTCTGAAAGGAGCACCGACAGATAGTAGTACTCAAGATGCATTGAGAGTACTTGATATTATACTAAGGCAACAAGCGGCAAAAAGGTTAATTAATCTCGTACTTTTTAGGCTACCTCCACGAACTTATGGAAACTCATGCATTTTTAATGACTGAAATATTTATTTGATTTCCTAATTGTCAGGGGCTGCCTTTTAGTTAGACAATCATTCTTTCATGATGACTCTGGGAAGTTTACTGATGTTGGAGGAGGCGTCACAGGGGTTCGAGGGTTCCATTCAAGCTTTCGACTAAGTCAGGGTGGCTTGTCTCTTAATTTGGGTAGAAACTTAATTATTTGCTTCTTAACTTCAAAATGTTACTAGTTTCTCCCTCAATCTTTAATTTTTTGGTGCAGATGTGTCCACAACAATGATCTTGAAGCCGGGTCCTGTGATTGATTTTCTTATTGCAAATCAGAATGTCCGCGAACCTCGGTATATTGATTGGATGAAGGTGTGTAAGTGCTAGAGGGGTATAAACTTCATTTTCTAAGTTGCTTTTGGATCTTTTATTTCTATGTAATCCAGGCAAGAAAAATGCTGAAAAATGTAAGGATTAAGACAAGTCACCGCAACATGGAATATAAAATCATTGGGCTTAGTGAAAAGCCATGCAAACAGCAATTGTGAGTTTTTTGGATCTTTCAAAACTGTTCCTGATGACAAAAAAGTGATATTTTTTTCTCTGCATATTTGATATTCTGTTGGCTTTTGTCCCAGTTTTTCTATGAAAATGAAAAAGGGTAGTGCAGATGAAGGGCAGAGTGTGGAGATTACAGTTTATGAATATTTTAGTCAATATTGCGGCATAGAACTGACTTATTCTGCACACCTTCCGTGTCTTGATGTTGGCCAACCAAACCGGCCTAACTACTTGCCTTTAGAGGTTTGGTTTGTTCTTGAAATGTCATTTTTTGAAATTTTAATCAGCTTTAGATTTCTCTAACTGTCAAATTTCTAGTTATTCAGCTATGTTCAGTTGTTTCCCTTCAACGCTACACCAAAGCCTTATCTTCAACGCAACGGGCATCCTTAGTGGAGAAATCTAGGCAAAAACCCAAGGAGAAAATAGAAATTGTGACAGATGTAAGTTATCTTTGGTTCAAATTTGACTACCCTATGAATAATCTTGACAAATGATATCTGGCAGAATCTTAAAAAATTAGGTTATGAGGATGACCCTCTGCTTACTGCTTGTGGTATAACTATAGACAGCAAACTGACTCGGCTTGATGGCCGTGTCCTTGAGGCACCAAAGGTAAATACTGTTTTGTTTTACGTTTGAAAAATAGAGTTCAAGTTTGAAAGAGAATGGCTGGAGTGAGAAAAAGAATATAAAATCCTTGAGCACTATATGAAAGCCATTTGTTTCAATATTTTGAATCCTAATTTTTCAATTTCTGAGGTACATTTATTCACAGTTGAAAATGGGGGGCCATGATGATTTCATTCCTCGTAATGGCCGATGGAATTTCAATAACAAGGTTTTATTTTCTTAAATTTTTACAATGATGTATACTTGCAGAATATTGCCTTGTAACATTGTGGACTGAGTTACATCGTTGATACGGTTACTAATACTTCCATTTCCTTCCTTTGTAGAAACTTCTGGACCCTATTCGACTTAGTCACTGGGCCTTAGTTAACTTCTCTGCGCGATGTGATATTAGTTATATTTCACGGGAGCTTATCAACTGTGCAAGAAATAAGGGACTTGTAGGTTTGAGCGGAACTTTATGCTCATTAATATTTTGGATTGTATAATCACTTTTCTTTATCTTTTATCGTCCTATTGGAACTCTCAAAATTGTCATACAGTATATGGAAAGGCCGCATACTTTAATTGAGGAAGATCCACGAGCCCGAAATGCTGGTCCCATTGCCAGAGTTGAAAAGATGTTTGATGTGCTGAAAGAGAAAATCCCAGGGTCAGATCCGCCAACATTCATTCTATGTGTCTTGCCAGAGAAAAAGAACTCTGATATCTATGGTTGGGTTTTAATCCCTTGTTCTGTTTGACTTTATTTTTAATCTGGAGATGAAAAACCCTCATATTTTGACATTGATTCATTGCCAAGGACCTTGGAAGAAGAAATGTCTCTGTGACTTTGGTATATTTACACAATGCAGGGCGCCATATAAGATCAATGATCAGTACCTCAGCAATTTACTTCTTAAAATTAACTCAAAGGTCATATAAATTCCTTACAGTCCACCTCCAATTTATATTTGTTTTACTGATTATCCACTTTTTTCTTTATAGCTTGGAGGTGTTAATTCGTTATTGGCAATTGAACACTTATCATGTGTTCCGGTAATAGAAGATACACCAACAATAATATTGGGTATCGACGTATCTCATGGGTCTCCTGGTCGATCAGATTACCCATCTATTGCTGCAGTAATGACCTGATATTTTATAATGTTGATCTGTTTTAGATTGATAAGTTATGACAGTTATAGGTGCTTGATTATGTTGTAATTTCAGGTTGTTGGCTCTCAAAGTTGGCCATTGATTTCAAGGTACAGGGCAGCTGTACGAACACAATCACCTAAACTGGAAATGGTTGATGCTCTTTATAAACCTCTGGCCAATGGAAATGATGATGGTATTATTAGGTATATTGATAAGCAATCAATGATAACACATCTTCATTACCTGCTTGGCATTTACAGATATTCCACTTTTATTATAATCATTTTGATGAGCATTTAACAATCCAAAGAATACAAACAGAATTAGAAAAGCCACGGGTCCGATGGAACACCGATCCGAAAAACACCACGAGTGACTCACTCATAAAACCCTAATAACCAAGATAACAATTCATTAGTATGCACATTAATTAACTCCCTCCCTCTCCTTTCACTTTATAATTATATTTCTCCTAATATTTTTTAAATCACCCTCCCTTAATTTATTTCCTAACACATTTTTTTATCACATTATATTATCACCTGAGCGTAGGAGGTGGTAGATTAAATTTTATGTCACTTTTGGAATGTCTTTGATTCCAGGGAGCTTTTGGTGGACTTCTACGCAACTAGTAAGGGGCGAAAACCAACTCAAATTATTTTGTTCAGGTATAAACATTTTTTTATTTTATGCAAAGATTGAGGTTCTTGATTTTTGTCAGACCGATCTCTCCACTGTAGCCAGTTCTTGATTCTGGCAAGACTTAGCTGCTGATGTAGCTCACTCTATATATATGTGTGTGTGTGGGCGCGCGTGCGCCTGCATGTATGTATATATAATAATAATAATGATAATAATAATAATAATAATTTTCCCTGTTTACTTCCTGACCATAAATCAGACATTGGTATTTTTTGTATATTTCTTCACATTATCAGGTTTTTCTGCCTCTTTTTGTTGAATAAGAGTTTTGATTGTGCCATCAGGGATGGGGTGAGTGAATCACAATTCAATCAGGTGCTGAACATTGAGGTGGATCAGATCATTAAGGTTGTAACTATTATTTTTTCTTTCCTCTTACATCCTCTTGTTTTATTTTGAGATTTTGTGTACTGGGATTCAATGAGCTTATTGAATACCTGAATTTTGAAACAACTGAATAGTTAATCATGCCTGGCCTCTTTTGTGCAAGTGGAATTACTACCATGGTGCTGGATGTTTTTGCTTTATCATGGGCATCTAAGAGATTTGTTATGGAGTTTCTTTTCTGTATGCTTAATGATTATTTATAGTGCCAAAATAAATTAATTTTGGATACTACAGGCGTATCAACATCTAGGAGAGATTGATGTTCCCAAGTTCACGGTGATCATTGCTCAAAAGAATCATCACACGAGATTATTCCAAGCTGGTTCCCCTGAAAATGTTCCCCCTGGTTAATTTCTTTTGGATTCCGAATCATTATTATGTCTTGCGCTCCCGTTGCTTATTGTCTCTCTTGATCTTTATTTTCTGTCCCCCTTTCAGGAACAGTCGTGGACACGAAAATTGTACATCCTAGAAATTATGATTTCTTCATGTGTGCTCAGGCTGGGATGATAGTAAGTATTATTTCTTGTTTGGTGATCCTTCCTTGTGTGTTAGTCATGGGTTTTTTTTTTTTTGGGTACAAATTGTAATTTTGCTAGACAATCTTGGTGAGTATTCGATAGCTTTTTTTGGGCATATATTTTCTTATTTAGTTCTGGCCAGTTATGAGCTCCTATAAAGATTCACTTTAATTAAGAATTATGCTGTTAAAACTATTTCTGGAGTAGGCTAAGGACGAGTTTCTGTTCAGAAGAAAACTAAATTAGATTTTCTTTTTTCTACCTTTAGTTCTTTCCAATATATACTATTTTTGCTGTCGTTCAATATTTTACAGCTTCCGTCCTGCATTCTACAGGGAACTTCGAGGCCTGTGCACTATCATGTCTTGGTAGACGAGATTGGTTTTTCTCCTGATGGTGTGCAGAATCTAATCAACTCACTTTCATATGTGTAAGAATTTTTTCACCATTGGCCATTGTTTATTTGCTTTAATGGCCACAACTGGTTGTGACCCCATTTTACAACGATTAATTTCAGGTACCAGAGGAGTACATGTGCAACTTCAATAGGTGTTAGTTTAGTCTATAATTTCTTTGAAAAATTTAATCATTCATCCTTTGAAAAATTATTTTGCATCCATTTTCATTCATTCTATCTCATGTCTCAGTTGCACCAATATGTTATGCTCACCTAGCTGCACGCCAGATGGGACAGTTCGTCAAGTTTGAGGAAGCATCAGAAACATTCTCAGGACAGGCTTGTCCATCAACGCCGGAAAGTGTCCCAGTTCCGGAGCTTCCCAGGTTGTGTGAGAATGTTCGAAGATCAATGTTCTTTTGCTGATGCTTAATTTTAACCATCCATTGGTATGGCCAACTTTTGTATATACCCTTTTTTGGAAGAAACAGATAGGCAACCCAGATTGAATTAGGTAGGTTATGGGTTGAGAAACTGACCAATTGATGTAGTTTCTCTGTGAGCATAGGCAGAGTCAATGCCTGATTTTTCAAGATTTAACCAGTTCAGTTGAGTAAAATTTTGCACTTCATCAAATCTTAAACCTCTTTCAATTTCTTAGCATCTTTCTCGCATGTTTGCGCAAATTCTTCCAGGTTTGTTCGGAACACGGATTGGAGTGTATTGTTTGTCGACGAACTAGATCCTACCTGAACTTCTTTCTTGCCTCAGCTTTGCAAGAACAAGAAATTCGAGCAAGCAAGGTACACTTTTTGATTGGTCATCGTTTTCATTAACTGTTATTTTCGTGATGCGTAACTAGGGCATCTTGGTAAACATATACTAGCGTCCATAAGAAAAAAACACATAGAAATAGCTCAAAAAACAACAATAATCCATCAAAGTAACAACAATTTTCTTTGTACAAAGCTCGAGAGGAATAGTCAATTGAATTATAAATTTATTTTAATCATACTTCAATTCGAAATAACAAGTTTTCGGACTTGCAAGGTCAAGAAAACGTGAATGTTATTCGTGAAGTAACAAAAATAAAAAAACAAACGAAAAAGAACAAGCTCAGGAGAGATATCACCTCGGCATCTATTGCAAACTCATCTTCTCATTACCTCTGCCGTCTACTGGGCAAGGGTAGGCGGCCATTGACAGTGGAACCAAACTTTTCGACTTGATGATATACATTCTTCGAAGCTCGAAGTCTCGGAGAGTTTTGAAGAAAAGTAAAAAAGAAATACTGGGTTTAGGGTTGAACAGTAGTGCAAAGCGAAGAGGATGACAACCGAAGTATTTATAGTCAAAAGGGTAGCAGAACTCTTAAGGCAAAAATTTAATGGTCTGGTGAAAAATGATGTCGACGAGTCGTTTTCCACCGTGGAAAGACAGGAAGGATATTCATATTGTAAGTTTTGTCTTCTTGGAACATTCAAAAATCAAACCATATTTTTGGATTATTCAAAACTCTGAACAAAGTTTTTATGTTCCTCGTAAAGAAAGGGTCGTCTTCTTCATTTTCGGTTCTTGTGGCAGCAGACACTGCGTCTGCATCGTACATTTCTTTTATTGTGTCTTTTACTATGATGTGGAGACTTGGGAAGATTTGTAAATCTCCCTGCGGGATTTCTGTTTGTGGCCATTTTGATTTCTCGGTTTTGTTGCGCAAGTGTTGCATTCACGGGGTAGTGATAAAAAAGACAGACGTTGCGTAGTGTGTTGACCATTTTGAAAAGTTGGTTTTCTATTTTTCGCCATTAAAACCCCGTTTCGAGCCTCAGACCATCACATCTGTAGTGTGATTATGGAGGCAGCCATGAGAGAGGTAAGGTGAACAGAACCCGATGTTTGATTAAGTTTGACGACGTCGGTAGTGGTAAAATCTGTCGTCCCCAGGCCAAATTTGTAATAATTAATCGCTGCAGAATCCAGAATCCAGAACCGGAGCCTGCCTGCGTTGAGAGGTCAATCTCAGATGGGGCCTTTCGATTTAATGCCTTCTTCTTCGTCTTGTTCTTCGCATTACACTCAACTACTTCTCAACTTTCTAACTCTTAAAATACTTTTTTAAGAATATGGAAAAGATTGTGCTTAATTCAGTGAATGTTTGGTCTGGGTCTGTTACGTATCTGTCAAAATAGTTACTCTAGAGAGAGAGGAGATAGAGAGAGAGAGAGAGAGAGAGAGAACAGCAGAGTCAGAGCCTATACTTGAGTGCAGGCAGGGAGGAGCTTTAATTATCCTCTGACTTTTCAACCCCGTGAACTCATCATGGCTCTCTGACGTCATTCCATGGATTCAACCCGTCCCGGCTCATCCCTTCTCTGGTATTATTCAACCATCACTACCAAGATAATCGTATTAAACATTGATTAATAAATTATTTAGTGTTAATTTCAAAGATCTCAGCTTAATTCATGTTAATAAATGACTTGATCACCGTGGATATTTACACCGTTGGAGAAATATAGCTTCTTTGTCTGTTGTTTATGACGACTGGCTGAGTGGGTATTAGTTATATATATTGGACACGATCATACTCATCGTATCTTAAAATCATTACAAGTAATTCCAATCTTATAATGCTTTTTTCTTTTAATATTAATTCAAGGGCAAAGGGCCATACAACCTCTGATCTTAAGAGCTACATGTAACTGATATAGTAAATATTTCTTTTAGCCAAATTGCTGTTGTATTTGAAATCGGTTCATGTTTTTATAAAATTCAACAAATATCTCGTGTTTTTCAGCTACGTTGTTTACTATAATTCACCTTATTTTGCCCACGTGCTCAATTTGGGACCTAGATCTCAGGTTGAGTCGTTTTCTAGTGTTTGATATTGAATATGTAAAGCAAATTGGGTAGACTAAAATGTGGTGCATTTGTGGAATTTTACACTTTTTACAATTCTACAAGGTTTAAGTCACTTTCAGAACTAAATAAATTAAAAAGCCTCGAAGGAATAATTTCTCACTGTTCTTAGGAAACCCAAGGGTTGATGGTTAATGGGAGTTTTCAATAAAATTACACGGCATGATTGGATAATTCACTTTGGATTGGGAAGGTGGAAGGATATGCACCATGTTTAAAACCCCTTGGTAGCTGTGTGCTTAGCCATTTAATTTTTTGCCCAAATCCCTTGCCATCAGTCTTGAGAATCAAGAGAGTGGACAATAATTATTATATGTAGTCGAGCGAGATAAAATATGAAAAATCGATCGATGAGGTCCAGTAACGTGGTAACATCCTGAAAAAGTGAGTATTTTCTATCATCCCTGCGATGGGAGATGAAAGCTCAATGAAGGCAATATAGTCGCAGTGATTAGAGCACACTAACGCAAGTGACACGTATAAACTCTATAGATGGTACCTTTTGAATTAAGTTGCACTACAACTTGTTTCCGAATGAGATGTCACGCCCCGAGAAGGACCCAAAATAGAATGATTTGGTCTAAAAGCTGATCAAACCGTCAAGTTCTTAATTTTAATATTTCATATAGCAACGGAATACTTAAATAAGAACTCTTGAATGATAAGGTAAAACTAAAGTAAACAATAATGGTGACCAGTCCTACGCTCTTGACTAATATTTGAATTGAGGGAGTCGTTGGGATAAGTTGACTAAACTCAGTAGAGATAAAGTTTACATTAAACATTAAAATTAAGAAGATGCATGAACATGTCAAATATAAAACATGTTATAAAACTAAGCATAAAATATAGAGCAGAGGAACAGTAAAAGATTTTACTGTTATGTGTTACATACATAAAGTAAGACTCTATTATAAAATATATAAATTTTAATAAAAATACAGTCACTCACAAACTTATAATACACAATGTTATAGTTATATAGAATAACAAAGGGGATACTTGACAATCGTAAATCCACGAATGACTTGAATCAGGTTTAGAGTTTCGTTTCCAATAACACTACAATTTTCTCATTATTTTAGTTCACAAACAAACACATATTCAAACAATCGAACGTACGTAATAAGACGAGCCCCATCAAACTTGTTAACATGATTTAGATAATCAATAAAATTATGTGCATGTTCAATGAAACTATGTCCAAATGAAAATCATATATATAATACAAAAATAGATAAGTCATCAAAACACGACACTTCATTTTATACAAGAATATGTCTCGAAATAATTTGTCCAAAACCGTGCATGATGTGATAGATATAAAAATAAATTCCTCAATTCTCAAATAATCCAAGTGAATATAATATGTATCTCAAATTGCTGTATCTAATCATAATATCATAATCAACATAAAAAATTCAACTCACATGAGTCTTATTTTTAGGTTAAACCCAAGAAACAAATAGGCGTCCATTTGTCCAAAACAACTTAAACACCCACTACCCCGTGAATTGTCGCTTCACCTTACCTACGTATCAGAATTTTTGAGAAACTCGGAGGGCTATAAAGCCTTCTTACACTTCAATATTTTTTGTAAATTAACACGTCTAGTACATGTTAACGTTGATGATATTATTGTTATCGGCAATTCTTCAGCAATCATTAGCAGATTGTTCTACTATTTTACATTCACTGTTTGTTGTTTGAGATCTAGGGGACCTAAACTACTTTCTCGTCATCTCGGTCACTAAAACTTCTACAGGAATTCATCTCAACTAGTCTTGGTACATTTCTGAGTTATTTGTTGGGCGAATATGATTGCCAGCAAGCTGGTTCCTACATCTATGGTCTCTGGACCAATTTTATATAAGCATTCAGGTACTCATTTATCTAATGGCTCACCTTATCAACGTATAGTTGGTGCATTATAGTATTGTTGCATTATTATACCGGACATAGCCTTTGCAACTAACAAAGTGAGTGAAACATATGCATGCTCCTTTTGATATACACTATCAAATAGCTAAATGAATTCTTAGGTATTTTCAGGGAACTTCTACACTGGGTCTATCTTTTACACCGTCATCTTGTTTTGATCTCCATTGTTTCACTAATGTAGATTAAGTTCTTTGGTCAAACGATCGAAAGAATACTAGTGCTTTTTGTATATTTTTTGGGCCTAATCTTTTTTCTTGGTCATTAGCCAAGCTGAAGGTTGTCTTCTGCTCAAGCACTAAATTTGAGTTTCGCAACATTGTCAACGTTAGAATTAAATTAAAGTTAATTAAGATTAAAAATTGATTAAGCTAGGTTTATTGGTAAATGATTAAAGTTGGGAGGGTAAATTAGTAATTTGGTTGGATAAGGTTGGTTTAAATGGCAAATCACCATGCTTCACTATTTGGAATGGGGGTATGTGGCTGCGTCTTGTGGCTTCTACGTGAGTGGAGAGAAAGAGAAGAAATATTAGAGAGAGAAGAGAGAAAGTGGAGAGCTGCAGAGAAAGAAAACTGCGAGAAAATTGCGAGAGGAAAGAGAGAAAGGGAAGGGAAAAAAATGAGATTCGTCGATTCATTTAGGATAAAGTGCTCAATTCGTTGAGAGCAATGTTTTAGCATAGAAATCAAAAGATTTAGTGGAAATTTCGAGTAAAAGTAGAGGAACCGACGTACAGTAAATATTTCTACCTATTAGAATAGTTAGATTAGACTTTATTGACTTGATAGGTGGAGATAGATTTTATTTTTGTTTTGAATCTGGATATGATAGATTTGATTAGATATTGAAGTGAAGATTGAATATCGTTTTTATGTAAAACGAATTATGAATTGTGGAAAATCGTTTATTTCAGTTTTATTGAACTTCTAAAAGGAATAATTTCGGAAACGGTAATTTACGTTGAATTGAGCATAATTGGTTTTTAAACCCATTGCATTGATTTCAAATATAAATCTTATGGGTGCGTTGTGTGTTTTTTTAACATGTATAACATTGTTTCATAACTATTTTAAGACATTTATTTAAGAAGTAAGGAGTAAAAATGCATGGTAACCTAAGAATCTATTAAGCTGGACTCATCTCTTTATGTGTGATAAATGATGAAAATGATTAGCAGATTAACTGTATGTCTTCTTTGGGTTGAAAGTGCATAAAACTCACAGGGAAGTAATGTATAGAGTACTAAAGCCATACCATTGAAAGCCCAGGAATGTGTATGTTTGTGATAGTCATATACGTTGATTAGAGTAAATTGTATTTTTACATTTCAAATTGAATGTTAAAAATGTCATTGGTTATTTTGAGAAAAGAAAATGATTTTGACCCTTGTAATATCTATTTTAAATTGCACCAAACTATTTAATTATTGAGAATGAATGGTTTTCAAATGGTGGTTGGCAGGTTTTTTTTACAGGTTTGGATTTGGCATGAATTTTTAAAGGATTAATTAAGTAACGGATTTTTAAATCGTTCGAATTACGAACACACATACATTTTTTATATAAATGACATGAATTTCAAAATCAAAACATCATTGATTTAAGATGATTTCAAAATAATTATGATTAGGTAGAAGTTGGCGTATAAGCTCAGATAATGTGGATAGGGTCAGGGCTATATACTCGAGTCGCTAGATTTATTTGCTGGGCCAATAATTTATTATCGTGGATATTCATATTTTTCAGATATCGAGAACGTTCTTCAAGACGGAGAAACCAAAAGCAAGGTAAAGTGTATTTGATTGGATGAATCTTAATTCAGGATTTCACATATGAAGAATATTATATGTTTGTGGTGTATGTCGTTTAGAAATTCTCACTTAGGAAATATACATTTTGAGGTTGTTGTTTAAAAAATCTTTCCAATTAGATAATCCTATCGTCAATTGGAATCCGATTGGGGGAGGAATCAAACCCTGAGAGGATCCAATCCCTTCTTCGCGAGATTGATGTTTCTTCACTGGGTATGTGAACGCAAAACACAGCTCACTACGATTTCTTAATTATTATTCTTTTAGTGTTCATTCATTTTTAGAATACTTGCTGTCTAGACATACATAGAGGTATTCAACCTTTGTAATTGTAAGATTCACCAAGCAAATACAGAACAAAGTTTTCTAACTTCTCTCTCTCTCTCTCTCTCTCTCTCTCTCTCTCTCTCTCTCTCTCTCGTCTGTGTTCCTTTTCCCAGTTTTTATATTTCCTTTCTGAACATCAATTTATATATTTAAGGCAATTCCAATTGTTAGCATACCTTAAATGATAGAATTATAATTTGAAAGTGACGGTGGATCTTATTATAGAATAAATGACCTGATTTCAGTGAATCTTTTATTTCATTTTTTCTGGAATAATAACAAATACTTTTTCTTGATTATTATGGATGTCTTATGAGAATCTTAACGTGTAATCTTAATATTTAAATAAATGTTTAGACAATGACTCAAAATATTTTGATGTATAAGAAGATCATGTTTCTTGGGGATGAACTGAAAAGAGAGATTAATGGACAGTCTGAAACCAAAGCTAAATAACTTGTCCAATATGTATTTGTTTCAACAGTTTACACCTCGATGACAATGACTCCATGATAATGATTTTAATTTATGGTTGACAAAATGATTCATCTTGAGAGACTTTTATGTAATAAGGGCTCACTTTTAATTTATTTAATGTGTATATTTTTGGCCTAATTGAACCATTTTTTATACCTTAGATGGGGATAGTTTTATTTGGAAAGAAATCAAAATAATTTATTTGAATTTTACCATAGAAATATAGATTAAATGAAACCATATACTTAAAATTAAATCCGATTTATTTATTTTTTCCGTATGTTTTTCTTAAATTAGTCGGGGTTGGGTTAGTGGTGTTATGTTCTTTCTTTATAAGTTACTTGAGATACAACATAAGCAAAATCAGAAGGGTTTCATCTCTTTCTCTACCTCTACTTTAGTCTTCACCTACCCAAAAAAATAAGTTCAATTGTTTTAAAGTAGAACACGCTATCCACTTTCTTGTCAACGGGTAAGTTCATATAAGAGTCTTCCTTTGATGTCATAACCAATTATATGATCAATATTCTCAACAACAAAGAATAGTCCTACACAAAAAAATAACATCAAGTTAAAAAAGTTGTGCTCGTTTTAAGAAAATAAATTCCATGTATATGGGTTTCATCCTTCTAATGAAGTTTTTGTAATTGTAATTGTTACGTTATTTTCTAATCTTTAGCAACAACGTCGTAAACTTAACTTGACAAATTAAATCACAATCATTAAATCATACGGGCTATCATCAAGACAATTTGAAAAATGTCTTATCCCACGTTATATTGACCTAATCTAGGTAGATGATCACCAAATAGAATAAAGATAGGGCAAACATATTATGTGATAAATTACCTTACAACTTGTTGCATGAAATTGGGTTGGCATCAATGACCAAGTTTAGTTAAGAATTATAAAAGGCAAAGAAAGAGTGCTATAGGAGAGAATAAATGTAATATGCATCATTTAATTCCAGGGCTTATAAAGAGTATACATAATGTTGAGAGTTAAACTCAAATAAGTTGTCAGTTTCGAAATGCTATTTTGAACTAGAATTTGAGGGGTCAGACAACTTTGATTTTTAAGAGGCCTTACAAATAAAGATGACTATGAAGGAGGACAATGCAATGAATATGCATAATCGAGAAAGAGGACGCAGCTATAAAGGTTGTGATTTCGATCGTGGTGGAGGCCGCGGTCGTAGAAACAATCATGAAGAAAAGGCCAAGATGAGTCAACAAAATTGGCGTAGATGAAGACGCAATCATGGGAAAGGCTACCCGTCGAATTGGTCAAACGTCGAGTGTTATAACTACGGCAAGTATAGACACTATGCAAAAGAATGTTATTCCCAGAAGAAAATAGACAAAAACGCGAATCCAGTCGCAGAATATGAGACGAAGGACGACAATGTTCTTATGATGACCCAAAGGGTTCCACTTTGGATAGTGACATGGTATGATATCTCGACACCAGTGCTAGCAATCATATGTGTGGACACAAACATCTCTTTGTTGATATACAAGAGATAAAAGATGGACATGTGTATTTTGAAAACGCGTCGAAGGTTCAAGTCAAAGGCTGAGGAAAAATACGTTTTACCAAAAAAGATGAAAAAGAAGGATCAATAGAAGATGTCTACTATGTACCCGACTTGAAAAGTAACATTCTTAGCATGAGGAAAATATTGGAGAAGGATGTACGGTTCTGATGAAAGGCCGGACATTACACTTGAAAGATAAAAATGATCGATTACTCGCAGACGTAGAGATGGCCAAGAATCGTATGTTCAAACTTAAATTGAAAAACGTGCGAGAAAGGTGTTTGCAAGTCAACATGGAGGACAAAGCTTGGCTGGGGCATTTACGATTCGAACACTTACATTATGACGACATAAAGGAGTTAGCAAAAAACAAAATGGTATACGAGTTACCTAACATGGACTACACCAAAAGTTTTTGCAAAGAATGTGTACTTGGCAAGCATGCAAGGAGTCCATTTTAAAAGAAGACGGGATATCGTTCAAGAAGATCTCTTGAGTTGGTACACACCGGCATATGTGGCCCGATCACGCTGAAGTCTTTTAGTGAGAAGAGATATTTTATCATTTTCATAGACGATTACACAAGAAAAACTTGGGTTTATTTTTTGAAAGAAAAGTCGAAAGCATTGTAAATGTTCAAAAAATTCAAGGTGTTAGTGGGGAAGATGACCAGTCTTTACATCAAAGGTTTGCGGTCGGATAGAGACAGATAGTACATGTCAACTGTCTTCACAAGCTATTGCGAGGAACAAAGAATCAAAAAGTTTTTTACCGCACCCTACTCACCTCAGCAAAATGGTATAGCTGAAAGAAAAAATAGAAACAATTCTCAATATGGTTTAGTCAATGTTAAAGTGTAAATACATGCCAAAAGATTTTTGGGTCGAAGCAGTGCAATGCGCTGTATATGTGCAAAATCGATGTCCGAAAGCGAGATTGGCGAATCAAACACCACGAGAAGTTTGAAGCGTTCATAAACCAACCATATCTCATTTTAAAGTGTTTTGTAGTGTGGCGTACGAACACATACCAGACCAAAGAAGAACTAAACTCGATGAAAAAAGCAAGAAATATGTGTTCATCAAGTATGACGAAAAGACGAAAGTTTTCAGGTTATTCAACCCAATTGGCAAAAAAGTGGTTGTGAGCTGAGATGTACAAGTAAATGAAAAAAGTACATGGGATTAGAAGAATAAAAATGCGGTGACACATGACAAAGAAACAGAAGAATCAATAGTCGTAGCACAAATAATCATACCAACAACACCTCAAGATTCTGATGAAGAAGAATAGCCGAGACAACCAAAGATGTAGAGTTTACAAGATCTATACGACTCGACAAACGAAGTGCACTTGGTTTGCTTATTAGCAAATGCAGAGAATATTGTTTTTGAGGAGGCCATGAGAGACAAGAAATAGAAAGTGGCAATGGATGAAGAGATGAAGACAATCGAAAAAAATGAAACATAGGACTTGGTAGCGTTGCCTGAAGGATGTAGACCCATAGGAGTCAAATGGGTATACAAGAAAAAGATGAATGCCCAAGGAAAGATTGAAAAATACAAAGCACGTCTAGTTACAAAAGGATACAAACAAAAGACTAGGATTGACTATGATGAAGTTTTTGCTCCGGTTACAAAAATGGAGACAATTTGACTTCTTATTTCTCAGGCGACACAATTTAAGTGGTCGATCTATCAAATGAACGTGAAATCTGTATTTCTAAATGGAGTGTTTAAAGAGGAAGTCTATGTAAAGCAACCGCCTGGGTACATGAAAGTTGGGAAGGAAAGTAAAGTGCTAAAGTTAAAGAAGGCGCTATACGAACTAAAGCAAGCACCTCGAACATGGAACACCCGAATCGATATCTACTTCAAGAAGAATGGATTCACACAATGCAACAATGAGCACGCGTTGTACGTAAAGAAAAAAAGAAAAGAACTTGCTGGTTGTTGCTCTTTATGTTGATGATCTTATTTTCATAGGAAACAACAAGGAGATCATACAAGATTTCAAAGAAGCTATAATGCGGGAGTTCGAAATGACGGATTTGGGATTGATGGAGTGCTTTCTTAGTCTTGAGATTAGATAAGAAAAATTTAGAATTTTTGTGTCACAAGAAGCATATGCGAATAATATTTTGAAGAAAAACAATATGAAAAATTGCAAGGCGGTAACAATATCGATGGAGCTCAATACAAAACTCTCTAAGTTTGAGGTAGGAGATCAAGTAAATGCAAGTAACTACCGTAGTTTGGTTGAAAGTCTACAGTATCTCACATGCACAAGGCCAGACATTGCATATAGTATTGGCATAGTGAGCCGATACATGGAGGTTCCAAAACACTCGCACCTAAAAGCTATTAAAAGAATTCTTCGAGACATTCAAGGAACGGAGTCACTCGGGTTGCTCTATACAAAGACGAATGAATACAAAGCTGATTGGTTACTCCGATAGCAATTGGTGCGGAGATGTAGATGATCAAAAAAGTACAGCAGGATTTGTATTCTATACGGAGAACACAACATTCACATGGCTTTCAAAGAAGCAGCCGATCGTGACTTTGTCAACATGCGAGGCAGAGTATGTGGCAGCATCTTGGTGTGTATGCCATGCAATTTGGGTAAGAAATTTACTACACGAGTTAAATCTCCCGCAACATAATGCAACCGAATACGAGTCAACAACAGATCAACTATTAAGTTGTTAAAAAAATCCGGTTCACCATGAAATGAGTAGGCAAATAGATGTTCGTTTTCATTTTATTAGGGAACGTGTGAAAAAAGAAGAAGTACAAATGAGTCATGTTGTAAGTCATGATCAAGCTGCAGACATCTTTACAAAACTGCTTCCAAAAGTACTATTTGAAACCTTAAAGGAGATGATCGGACTGAAAGATCGAAAATGTTTGAGCTTAAGAGAGGAATTTTTTTAGAGTTAAACTCAAACAAGCTGTTAGTTTCAAAGAGCTATTTTGAATGAGAATTTGAGGGGTCAAACAACATTCATGGATGTTAAAGCCCCAAAAGTCTACTTTCCAATGGTTCACGTTTCAAATCACTTAGAGTTCTCTAAAAGAAGTTATGATCATTTTAGTAATGAAGGGTCAGGAATAAATATAATGTTTGGTACTCTATTTTTTTTTACGTATGTTTATTGTATCAATGTCAAAGTCAAATATGACACTATAAATATTGCAATATGTTTCATTGGAGAAAAATGAGAGAGACACAAAATAGAAAGACATTTGAGAAGTTTGTTGTTTAGTGTCTATCTTTGTTCATCTCCAAAACAAACACTATTAGATTATCACAAACACCGGTTAAAAGAGTATTTTGCCTAAATAGGATGAGAAAATGCATAATATGATTGACTACTACAATGGCTAATGGTAACTATTCCATCATTCCCCCTCAAGATCATGTTTAGGTAAGATGTAGAACTTGTAGCAAAGATCCATGAACCTTGGACGAGGAAGAGGCTATATCAAGGTATTAGCAAGTTGGTGAGGATGGGTTGAAAGTGACATTGAGTTCATGCTTCAAGACACAAACATAGACAAAATAAAAGTCAAGTTTCACATGTTTCTACTTTGAATGTAGTTCATGCTTCAGAGCATGATCATAGACAAAATAAAAGTCAAGTTTCACATGTTTCCACTTTAAACATTGGTTGGGATTGGAGGCAAAATAAGAGCACTGATGTTGTCACAATATGTTGTAGGAGACATTAATTGAGAAATGCGAAATTGAGGCAATAAAGATTGAACCAACACAACATTCAAAAAGCTGTTAGCAACACTACTTTACTCGGATTCAGTGTTAGAACTTAAGATAAATTTTCATTTTATTGAATACTAAATAGTGAAAAATTAGTCCATTTGCTTGCCAATGTATATGAGTTGGCGAGTGCATGAACTAAGACTTTATTGAGGGAGAAGGCAATGTCTAGTTTAGTAAGGGTGCGATATTGTAATCCACCTACCAAACTTCTATATAGTTTCATCTTGAAAATGGGCACCTAACTTCATAGAAAATATAGATCAACCATCATTGGTGTTGAAACTAGTTTGAAAGAGGACTTCTAAGCTTGGAAGAGAAGATCTTTAATGAAATTTGTCTAATTCATATGCAAAGAAGTTGTTCGTGTGATTGATACACCTGAAAATAATTTGTACCCCAAGTCTTTGATAGAAACTGCTAATTAAGATAAAACAAAAGTTTATGAAGACCAGACTTAGAATTATATGTCAATAGAATATTATCAACATATACTAATGTGACTAAAAAAATAGAATCCTTCCCATAAATAAACATAGAAGCATCAAATCTTGAAACTAGGAACCCAAAGAGAGTAAAGTAGTATAAATGTTTGTCTACCATGGTCATGGTGATTGTTTTAAGCTGTAAATGACTTTTTTGAGAAGAAAAACATGCAAAAATAGCATCAATGAAGCCTTGTGGAGGAGTCATGTAGACAACATTCCAGAGATCTCCATGTAAAAAAAATATTTTTGATGTCAAGTTGTTTAATAATCTAATTCTTGAACAAAGCAATTGAGGGAATCAAACAATTCGTTGTTGCTTACAACTAGACTAAGAGTCTCATAGAAGTCAACACCTTTTGTTTGATCATAGCATTTTGCAACAATGAGAGCTTTATCCGTACAAGAGTACCATCAACATTGAATGTAATTTTATACTCCTATCTTTGTACCCTATAACTTTTACACGAGGAGGAGGAGACACTGGAATCCAAGTGCAATTAGAATAAAGAGCAGAAACTTCCTCTAACATAACCATTTTGGATTGTGTTGAGCCCTGCCCGAAAGTGGATGGTAAAAGCTGAAACAAAAGTAGTTAATAAAAGTCAAATTTGGATGTACAAAATTTATTGTGTTGTCGTGGGATTAATATTTGTAATATTAGCATCTATTAATGATAAAACTATTTGCAACTATGAGGTCTCATTAGGTGAAGGTAATGGAAGAGGGGAAAACAGATAGATAGAAGGAGAGAAAAATTAAATGGGACAATAGGTACAAAGGGATGGAAAGGCAAGACGTAGATGAAGAAAATGAGGGTGTTTAAAAGGAAAGTCCAATTCATTAAACACTATGCTTTGAGTAATAAAAAGTATCTCAAAGGGAGAATAAATGCAAAAATAACCCTTATGGTGATGATAATATCCAATGAATACACATTCTTGAGAATGAGCTTGTAATTTATTTATTTTTGTTATCGGGAAACAAGGGAAATCAAAAACACGAAGTGAGTGATAAGGCGGCAACATGTCGTATAGACCTTGGAAGGATGAAGAATTATTGAGAACTAGAGTTGGTAAATAGCAGAAGAGAAAGCCAATGGCCAAAATTATAAAAGATCAAACGAATGAAGGATCATGGATAAAATAAACTCCATAACATGACTATTTTTTTTCTTTCAACATGCTTATTTTGCGAAAGAGTACAAGGACAAAAGATGAGACGATGAATGCCAAAATCATAAATTTTTTTTATCAGGATTGGAATTCCCACCCTGATATGATTGGAAAGTTTTGATAGATTTGTCAAATTGAGTTTAACTGTAGGCAAGAAATTTAATGGAAGTATCTTTAACTTGATCTTTTGCTTTTAGAAAGTAGGTCCAAGCTAAACGACTAAAATCATCAAACATTAACAAAAACTAACAAACACCTGTACGAGATAGTTTAGGAGATAGACCCCAAAGATCAGGATACATTAATTCAAAGGGTACATCCACAAGTGAATAAGAAATAGAAGATGATTTTTGATAACTCTGTCCAAATCGACAACTATTACAAAATGTAGACGAATATAATCTATGAGCTATAACATTGCAAATAGAAATAACATGTTAGACTAATGAAGAATGAGGGTGGCCTAATCTTTGATGCTATAAAACTGATAGATACAATGGAACTATGATGTATAGTTCATAGAGAGGGCCACTGAGTTGCAGTCCGATAAATACCATTAAAAAAGAGGACTTTCAAACCAAAATTTCCTTAAACATTAGATCCTTTATCAAAAAATGAGAATTATAAAACTTAACAAAAACTTTTTTTTGTTGACAGCAAATCAATTGAAAAACATTGAAATAAACGCTAGTGAAGGACAAAACCACTTTCTATCTTTTGTTTCAAGCAGTAGAGAAGTTGAGTTTTGAGAATATTGTTAGTGCATCAACTTCGAAGGAAGCATGAGATACTTTGCAAAAGGTCTACAAGGGTGCTGACCGAGTTAAACAAGTGCAGCTTCAAACTCTTCGAGGCGAGTTAGAGGCTATGAAAATGAAGGAGGTAGAAGACATATGAACCTACATAACGCGTGTGTAAACAGTGATGAATCAACTCAAACGCAATGAAAAAACCATCACAGATGCAAGGGTTGTGCAGAAAATTCTTCTATCATTGACGAAGAATTTCGAGAATGTTGTATGTGTAATCGAGGAATCAAGAAACTTGGAAGAAATGACTGTTGATGATCTCGTTGGTTCCCTTGAGGCACATTAACAATGGAATATCAAGAAGAAACAAGAGGACAACTGTTGTATAGCTCACATTTTGCACAAGCATAAGATAAAAAAGAGAGGCATATAACTAACCCATCAATAGTCGATTATATATTAATAGTGGGAAAAAATAAGGTTAAGCAATAGAGAGGCTATCGAGGAACTTTGGAGATAGAGAAAGTAGTTATATCAAGAATGGGTTCAAGGCCATTAGCGATAACAACATTGAAGTTTTAATGAAATATTTCTTGGAGTCGAGCTTTAAAGTGAGAGATTTGCAGGAAGCTTTTTAATATTGAAAACTTAATAGGTGACGAAAAATCTCTGTTGATGCTTGTGGAAGCCATGGAAGTCTTCGATACCGAGCTAAGATTTATAAAATTCAAAGAAAGTGAGGTACGGAGGTGAGAAGAAATCTCTTCATCATTGTTTATTTTCCAGTGTTACATAGAGTGTATATATAACCTAGTTAAAAGAATATAATGTATAATACAAATTTACAAGTGTATATAGTAAATAAGATGAGATAATAACATAATTATACTCTAAATTAAATGTCAGATGCATAATGTTCAAGATTCCTCCAATAGCTAATGGCGACTATTGTATCAAGTTTCTCATTTTGTGTTTCATTTTCAGATGCACCTACATCAGCCAGTAAGGGTTTGTTTGGCACGTATTCTAGAAGGAGAGGTAAATAAGTTGTAATAAATTGAAAGGTGTGGACGTATATTTTGTATGACAAGTTTGTTAAAGGGTAGTGGAGCGTAGTCTTAGTATGGAGGAGAGTGGTATAAATAGAAATTATCAAAAGTCTCTGGATGTTATGTCTGGATACATATTATCGTGTTTTCTATTTTCTTTTTGTGGAACTCCAAGTCAGAAGTTTCATTCAGACTTGTGGCATAGTATTTGTGTGTGTTGTGTTCTATCATGCTTTGTGCAGAGCCTACCAGGTTGTTCAAGGAACCAGCTGGGGAGGGGATTCTAGTGCATCAGTGGTATTAGAGCCAAAGGTCATGGCAAAATTGTTCACCCGCGGCAACAAAGTTGAAGAGATAGATAAAGAAATATTTGACCTTAAACTAGTGCTCGATAGTCATTCAGCTCAACTTGCGAGAATAGAGGAACAACTTAGGTTGTTGTCGAAGCTCGTGGATGACATCGCTCTCCATTTGCTTCAACACCCGACTCAAGAACTCGTCTACATCAGATATTAAATGGAAAGCCCCAATGTTCTTACCACCATACCCTGACGTGAAAATTTTTGAGTCTCCAAGTTGGTGAACAAGTGCTGATGTCTATCGTCCTTTTGGCCGTACAAACGACCAACAATTTTTTATCCTTTTCCATCCTAATTGGCATGTAAATGATAATCCAATAGAGTTCACTAGAAGTTGTCGCAGAGAGGGGTTCATGTGTTTTTCTTCCTGAGAAGGGACTACCCATTTGAGGCTTGACGGCGATAGTATTGGGACAACACGCCACGAGCTAAGTTGCAGGTCTTTGATGGTGTCGACTAGGACGCTTGAATAAAAAACGCAGAGAGGTTTCTATGCTTGACACAATCTCATCCAAAAGATAGGGTCTAGATCCTATCGGATTATTTGTCGAGCCAAGCATGAGACTATTACGAAGAAGAAGAACCGAATTTGGGTTGGGAAGATATTAAACAGGCTCTAGGCCAACGTTTTGGATACATGGATTTTAAATCCATCCAAGAACAACTAATGGGCCTACAAGAACTTAAGACTGTAGAAGAATATACGGATCAATTTCAGGCTTTGGCTACCTGGATCAAGGGTATAGATCGGGATGCCTTATTAGGCACGTTTATCAATGTGGTTTCACGAGACTTGCAGGATGATGTTTGGATTATGAGACCCCAGAATGCGTTTTAAGCCCTAATGCTCGCCATGAATTTTGAAAACAAAATAAAGTTAAGAGGGCTCAAGAAGGAATACAGACTGTCGCTGTCTGGGGACAAAAAGGAAGGGTTTACTCAACTGGTTTATTCATACCCAACCCGATTAGTAACATATCCAATCAAGAAAAGGGGGTAACCCCTAAATCCAACAACGTAACAACCATTTTTGCCCTGTCATCTAGGATCAAAGTAGGGCCCCCGAGAGTGGCACATATTGCAGCAGAGAGATTACGTCAGTGAGATGAAATTTGTGTCACGACAAATGCTGTAACCCGACCACCGTAGCCAACCAGTGCTCAAAATGATAGAATGTGATGAAGGTAGAGATATACAAGATGAAATTCTAATTTCAAAGGAGGACAACGATAACATGAAAAGATTAATGGTTATCCAGCCCTATCTCTCGGTGTTAATGGGTGCAATTTTTTCAACCTTATTGGAATAATATGCCGCCATTCAGTCCTGGTTCTAATTGATTATAGTGACAGTTTTGCATTTGTTAATCAGCAACTGATGAACACTTCCCTCTTCCAGCGAGTCTAGTTGCAACATTTTCGGTGAAGGTTGGTAATGGGTTCCAAGTTGACAAAGTTACCCTAACATTCAGTTGCACATTCAAGGCGTCTTATTCTGGTTCGAGGCTTACCATTTAAAATTGTCGGGGGTTGATTTTCTATTGGGGATGGAGTAGCTCAAGTAGTTCGGCACGATACAAACCTATTTTTAACAATTATAGCTTAAGTTCCAATCTGAAGAGGTGACTTATACCTTCTTGGGTACACCAATGTTTACTATTCGACAAATCTCACTGTGAATTGCCCTTAAATCTATTTCAAGGATATCAGTGTTATTTTGTTGACTGTTTTCTCCATAAGGCACATAGTTCAAATGAACTAGATGAGGATACTATGAGTTTCTTAAAGGAACTTCAACATGAAAATAAAATGGTATTTTCAACTTAGGTTATTCTTCCGCTCAAATGAGCTTACTGGCATAAAATGTGCCTTAAGGACAAAGTCATTTCATCACACATCCAACCTTATCGATATCTATTTAATAAGAAAAATGCAATAGAAAAGCTAGTCAAAGACATGGTTTCTGTGGCATATATTTGACTAAAGGCAAAGCCTTTATTCAATCATTGTTAGTTTGGTTCGTGAGAAAGATGGTGATGGCGCTTCTGCGTTGATTATAGAGAATTCAACAAGTTGAAAATTCTAAAAAAAATTTCATTTTCGATAATAGAAGAGCTCATTGATGAACTATACAGGGTTACGTGTTTTTCTAAACTCGATTTAAAGAGCGGGTACCACTAGATCTGAATGAATGATGAGGCTATCAAAAAGACAATGTTTTAGACTCATGAAGAACATTATGAGTTCATCGTCATACTGTTTTGGTTGACAAATGTCCCCATTACCTTTCAGTCGATCATGGCATACATGTTTTGCCCATTTCCCTGTCAGTTTGTGTTTTTATTCCTCAACAACATCCTCATTCAAAGTAAAAACTCTTTTCAACATTATGGACACTTGCGATCAGTTATGGGGATTTTGCGTGACTACCATTTTATTCTAAACAACAAAAAGTGTGAGTACTTTTAGGAGAAAATTTATTATCCGGGACACTGCAACAATGCATTTGGGGTAGCAACTGAGGTGGATAAAGTTTAGAGCATGCTTGCATGACTTCCGACTAGTGCCAAGGAAGTGCGTGGTTTTCTCGAACCTACAAGATATTACTTTCGGTTTGTGAAAGGCTATGGGATCATCGCCCGTTCTCTTATGGTTTTACTTAAAAAAAAACATTCTTCCAATGGATCAAGGCTACTCGAATTGCTTTTGACAAACTCAAACAACTTATGATTGAAACACATATTTTGGCCCTTACCAATTTTAATTCGGCATTTGAATCAGAGGTGGATACATTTGGAGAGAGACTAGGATCAGTATTATAGCAACAACATCGTGGGTTATCCCCACAAAATTGTGAAAGATTAGTATACGAAAGGGAATTGATGTTCCTTGTTCTAGTGTGCAAAAATAACGTTTTTACCTTCTTTGTCACAGATTCACTGTCTTTACTGATCAAAAATCACATAAATTTCTCTTGGATCAGCAGTTAACAACACTAGAATAACAAAAATTATTATTTAAATTAATTCGATTCAACTTTGATATCATATGCAAACAAAGCAAACAAAATAAGACGGATGATGATTTATCAAGTGGAGGTGGTTGGTCGCACACTGAGTTATTCTTGCCCATCTCAAGTCCTGACTTTATTGATTTTGCCACATTAGCTAGAGAAATAGATGTGGATCCCCAACTTTCGTCCATTAAATCTGCTATTTTATAGGGAAATTCAATCAACCCTATATATGAATTACTTAATGACATTATGCTATTTAAAGGAAATTTTTTTATTCCTCCCAATTCTTCCTTTAAGTTCAAGCTATTAGCAGAATTTCATAATTCTCTTGTGGGAGGCTATTCAATGGTATGGCGATTCTATAAACGTTTAAGTGCTAATGTTTTTTGGAAAAAAGTTGCCAAAAGATGTTCAAAAAATGGTTGCTAATTGTAGTGTTTGTTAGCGGCAAATGTTAAAAGCAACTAGCTGGTCTTTTTTAACCCTTACCCATTTCGAAATTAGTGTGGGATGATATTTCCCTCAACTTTATTGATGGTTTATTTTTGGTGGTTTGGTTTTGATACAATCTTGGTGGCCGTCGATCGACTTCTAAATTTGCCCACTTTATTCCAATCAAACATCCATATATAATTAAGAATATCGCAATAGTTTTTCGTAAGGAAATTATTCGCCTCCATGGTATTTCTCAGAGTATTGTAAGTGACAGAGACTAAATCTTTACAAGTCTTTTTTGGAAAGAGTTTTTCTCAAACAAAACCAACTTAATATGAGCTCTTCCTACCACCCTCAGACTAACGGCCAGAAGAATGTATAAACCGTTGTTAAGAAAAGTACTTTAATGCTGTCCAACTAAAATTGTGGAGCAAATAGTCGAGTTGGGCGGAGTATAGATATAACACCAACTTCCAAGGTGTGTCGAATATAACACCTTTTAAAGCACTTTATGGTCGTGATCCATCTAACCTCATTCGTTATTGTGGTGGTAAGATCACAGTGGGATTAGTGGGCCAACAGTTAAAATACCAAGACAAACTACTACAATTGGTCTGCACTAATCTTCATCTTGCCTAGGCTCGTATGTAAAAATCGATCGATGCTTTTCAGCTAGAACGACATTTTGCAGTGGGTGACTTGGTTTGGCTCAAATTATAGTGCTACCAACAAGTTTCGATGAGTCAATGTTGACATCACAAGTTAGCCCCTCATTACTATGGTTCTTATGAAATTCTGGCGAAGGTGAGACCAGTAGGATACAAGCTCCACTTTCCCGTCAGTTCAAGAGTTCATCTGGTTTTCCACATTTCGAAGCTCAAACGGGTGGTCGAACCACGTGCAACATCTCCTTAACTAGTTCTAATAGGCGATCTGCATGCAGATTCTCTTTGTTTTCTGAAACATTCCAAGGTTGAATTAAATGGCTTCACCATCTCGCCGAGGAGGTCACATGGGAACCTGCTACAAGTTTATAGCTTCGCTATTTAAATTTTGAACTTGAGGACAAAGTCATTCGTAGGGAAGGGAGTAATGATGAACCTACATCAATTAGTAAGGGTTTGTTTGACACGTATTATAGAAGGCGAGGTAAATGAGTTGTAACAAATTGAAAGGTGTGGACTTATATTTTGTTAGAGTAGTATAACGTAGTCATAGTACGGAGAAAAGTGGATATAAAACCGAAATTGTCGAGAGTCTATGGATGTTATGTGTGAATACTTATTATCGTGTTTTCAATTTCCTTTTTGTTTAATTCCAAGTCAGAAGTTTCATTCAAACTTGTGATATAGTATTTGTGTGTAGTGTGTACTCTTATACTTTGTGCATGAACTATGAGGTTGTTCAGAAACCAGATGAAGAGGGGATTGTAGTGCATCATTTTCATCTATTTTATTTGACACGTCTATACCGGTAACACAACATAATCATAACAATGAGTTGAAAACGTCAAATATATAGTGCAAATAAACATTTAAAAAACTCATTCCCAAATACTAAAAGTCACACATTGTTCAAACTTTTGAATCTCTTTCATTAGTTAGTGTGAAGAAAACCAAATTTGTACATCACCTCTGTATATATTAATTTGTAAATAATAAACTATGCAATCCATCGAGTATACTTGTCATTAATAAATATTAACTTTTTTGCAACTACAAACACATAAATAAGTAACACATTTTTCACTATTTTTCTCAAAATAATTAAATTTGGATGTTTCAAAAAGTTGCCTGTTGAATTTTTTTCAAGGCTCTTGAACTCTTAAACTGTATTACAACTTAACTTTGTTTTTGACATATGAGACTGTGTTAGAAGGTGTTATGTTAATGGGCAATAACATAACTTTCAATGTAATGCCTCGAAAACTTACTCGTTTCCGATACGTTCACTACTCCGATACCACATCTTTGACGCCCCCGAATCATCCCCAAACCTAGGTCGCCAACCGTACGCTCGCTTCTCACCTCAACAAAATTCGTATAAAAATTTAAAACTTTCGGTTCTTCGACTCAAGACGACGCCTTCGAAACTCATTTATGAAAAACCGTAGCGGCAAACTCGATTTAAATAAACTTCACCTTTTTAATATAGAAATACAAGGACCGGTCGACACTTATAAACGTCGGTCGACACCTGAGTCGTCTCGGGTTTCCATCGGTCGACACTGGCGAACGCAGGTAAACACCGCGTTCCCCTCGGGTCCTTACGTATGTCGACATTAGGAATCACCGGTCAACACTTCTACGTTCAGCTCGGCGAGTGGTCGACACTTTAACCCTCTCTGCCCGCGCAGGTTGATCCCCGCGGTCGACACTCTCGCTGAATTTGCACCTAACTAGTCGACACCCGCTGTCGCCGGTTGACACGTAGTTCCTCTCTGCGCGTGTCGGTCGAGCCCCGCGGTCAACACTGACCCTCTCATTTACACTAACCGGTTGACATCTATGGACTTCGGTAGACACTTCACACCAACAACCCAAAAATGACAGTAGCTTAAGAAGAAAGCGGACTCGAAAACTTCCCCGAATTAAAACCACCGATTGAAAACTTGGACCATTCACTTAAACTCTTTCAAATAGTTTAACAATTTACCTATACATCAATCCCGACTAATAACATCCACACCCATCTATGCCTCAAAACCTACACACTCGACATAGACCTCACCAAAACGTGACTCCCAAAACCTAACTCCCGGTTTCACTCCACGGGTCAGGCCGCCGCGACAAGCTCTACCTGCCGGCACACGGTAGTATACCGCCAACCGCCTACTCGTCCTATCTAGGCTCCGGCAACTCACCTTCAGGGATCTCTGCACCTACACCACGGAACACACAACATAAGCCTAATGCTCAGTAAGCAGTGCAATATGAATCGTAAAACGACAATGCAATCATATCACATGCAATTTCTACATTCTCACTCATGTTGTCACAACGCGTGCCCGTGGTACGGCCGCACCACGGTGAGGCTAGACTCTCTCGTCACCTCACACCCCAGCACGTCACCAACGTCCCGGTTTCTCCAGCAACGAGGCCCTCAATCCGTACCTGCACGTCACTCTACGCATCGCAACCATCCAGGGTAAGGCTGGATGCACTCGCCACACCACCCCCTAACACGTCGCCATCGTCCCGGTTCCTCCAGCAACTAGGCCATAGTTGCACACCACTACACGCACACTGCGGCAGCCATCCCAGGGTGAGGCTGGACGCACTCGCCACACCACACCTTAGCACGTCGCCACCGTCCCGGTTTCTCCAGCAACGGGGCCTAGCTACCCACACATCCGTCGTCCTCGCCACACCTCGCATTTCACACTCGCACATAAATCCATGCACAAATTCATTTTCGTTCTCGTTTTAAAAACATGATGCATGTCACACAAAACACACGCACATCACAATCAACCAACTCAAATCAATCGTTCCTCGGTGTAGGCCCACCTGGGTAAAACACATGCACACACTACTTACCTGGTATCCTAGCTTTTCCGTGGTGCTCGTCTCACCCGAAACTTGCTCAACCTACAACAAAAAACCATCTTCCCATCAAAACTCATCCCACTACTCTAGCCATGCACTAAAATCACAATACTAGCTCAACACCTCGCGCACTCACCAAAATCGCTCACTAACCTATTTGGCTCTGAAATCAACTTAACTTCCGACGCGCATAACTTTTGCGTCGGTTATCAGAATCACACGATTACAGCGACTAAACGCTTCAATCGTAACCTAGTTTAACCTAACAAAAAGGGTTTCTTAAATGAACGTCCATAGTTAGGCCGAAAATTCACAGCCAGTTCTGTTCTAGGGCATAAAATTTTGACGTTCTCGGTTTCTCGCCCAAATTCGCTCACTTCCTCACCATTCCTTCTTATTTACCCTCAATAACCCACAATAACCGGAAACAACCTAGTGAACATCCCCAATTCGTGAACCCTAAAGTTCTATCCATAAATCCCTCCCCAAACTCTCACTTCAACCCCTAAACTAAATTATACTGCACAACTTACTTGGGATCGCTGAAGAGGAGAAGGAACGGAGAGCAATGTCGGCTGAACGGCTGGAGACGAAACGATCGCCAAAGGAGGAAGGCAACGCCCACGCTGGAGGGAGAGGAGAGTTGAGGAGAGGAGAAGAACAACGGGGGGGTTTAATAAATAAATATTATTATTATTATTAATATTAATTACTATTTTGTACTCACACTTTAATTTTTTCAATCCAACGGCTATTCAGTTCTTTTCCGGTCAAATTCTTAAAATTTTCTCTTCATCTTAAGTTCTGAAATAATCTTTTGTCTAATAGTGCCAATTCTCCGCTCTTGATTCCGACCGAAACTCCGCCATTTATCGTCCCGACCACCCGAAATCGGTACCGCAAAAATACAGGGTGTTACATTCAATGTAGTTGGGTTTGGTACCATCAGAATCAGGATGTTTGATAGAGTAATGAGAACATTGAGTAATGTGCAACATGTTCCCAAATTGAAGAAAAATATAATCTTTTTGAATACTCTAAATGCAAAAGAGTACAAGTACAACATTGTGCGTGGAGTTGTGAAGATCATTAGAGGGGTTGTCATCATGTTAAAGGGACACATGAAATCTGCTAATTTGTATGTGTTACAAGGTTTTACAGTGACAGGTAATAATACTATTGAGTTTTTGAATTCACCTTCTAAGAGATTGTTTGACAAAATTCGAAAAACGTCAAATGAAGTTCAAGTTGGGATATGAGTGTACATCAAAGTCAGTGAGTCAGCCTATTACAGATGTTCAGTCACCAGTTTTAATTTCACGTTAGAGTTGTATCGCAAAATGAAGAACCAAGTGCAAGGTTAAAGCTCCATAGCGATATGATAAAACTGATTCAGTGAGTTATGCGTTGACTGTATTTGAGGGTAACGATTCTAGTGGAGAGTGTTCAATATATTCATATGTAAGTTGTGACAACTCTGATAATTCAGTGGTACTATATAGTAGTAGATGTGATTTCTTTTCAAGTATATCTATCAAGTTTAAATAGGGGTTAAACTTGATTGGTATCAAATGCTGAGTTGGCCCGGAATGAGACTTTGTGGAAAAGGAGATTATTTTTAATAGAGTTTTATTTTACAAATTTGTTTTCTTGCACTGTAATTTCTCTAAAGATGGAGATGGTAAGAGTTTAATATTCTGAATTTGTTTTATGTTGCACCGAGTAGTCTGTGTTTGATCTCTCATGTGTAATTTGTGTATAAGTGGAAATTGTTGGAGTTTATTGTTTACTTGAATTTTGGTTGGGTGGGTCAGCCTCATATATCAATATTAGAGTTTTATGTTTTCTTTATATATTAATACTAGAGTTGTAAAACTCAATTATAGTTTGATTTCTTATTAGTAAATTTCTCTTTTCTGCTCGTGGTTTTCTTACCCTCGAAATGATTTTTTACGTAAAGATTGGCGTTTCTATTTTTTCGAATTTATTTTATTTTTTCAATTATTAGTGTTTGATAAGAAAGGTGTTGACCACTTTGCTCCCACTAATCCCCGTTAAATGAAGCACTAGACGAACAGAGTTGACTCTATTTTAAAACCCTAATCACAAAAGCTACCCAACCCTTTTGTTAACCAGATAGACCAATCGATAAAGCAATGCCTGAAAAAACAAGTTTGCATAATACAATATAATACAATATAATATAACGAAATGACAATGGAATGAGTCACAAGTCACTAAGACCCAATAATATGAAATGATGGTTTTTAAATCGACCTTTTGGAGATGCTAACGGCGTCGGATTTGCACAAAAAGAGAAGAAAGAAGTAAAACAAAACAAAAAAAAAAAAACCCAGCATTCGGAATATATTGGAGTGGAATCTGTTGTGGTTGTAAGTATATTCTTTGGGAATCTACTCTTCCATCTTCTTCTCTCGTCAACTTCCATGCAAGCCTCCAAACAGCAAACACCACACTCCATCTACTGCCTCATCAACATTTACGTTGTGATGCAACACTTTATTGCAAAGGCTTCTATTTGTTTGATCCAAACGTACACTCTAGTTTATGATAGTGCTTTTGGAGGATATCATACTATTGTTAAAACTCATTTAACTAATTTTTTGATAGTACTTGTTAAAGCTTGGTCATTTAAATTATATTTGGTGGATTGAAAAACTCGTAATTGTTGTCCCAAATCGACAGAAAGAAAACAGAAAACACTGTATAAATATGAAAAGAGTTTCCTCAATTCTTGAACTATCTTTTGAAGTAAGTTCTATCCTATCACTTTCTAACAGTAATGGATGCAAAAATGATGAAATAGAATTATAGTCTTTCTTGGGGGTCTCTAGCGTAGTTAATTGATTAGATCGATAGGCTCGAGACTGCAACTTATTTCACTTTTTCTCGTGTTTTTAGGTTTTTAATTTAGTGCCTATAAACTCTTCTTGTAATTTGGTTATTGTAAAGTAAATATCTTTCATGTGCTTATATTTTCTTATTGATTAGAGTTTTTCGAGTTAAATGTGGATTTATTTTTCGTTTTTCTTTGGATACTCGTATTTAGTTGTTACTATACAAGTTTAAATTACAACGAAGTTCATTCAGGTAATATATATTTAATGAACTTGATAGATGTTTTTATCTCTATAATTTGTACGTAATAACTTTTAAGTAATTTTATGTTTATTTTTTTATTTTATTATATTAAATTAATTATCTTTATTTATTGAAATTTTTAAGAAAGTACACTGAGAAAATAAACTTAGGATTATTGGTGGGGTTTAAGTTATATACATGTTATCCTTGAATATGTCTTGGTTGAAAATGTTAATAGCAACTAAAACTCAATTGGATTAATCCAAAGACCAATTATATTTTCCGCCGTTTCAACTTATAATATATAAAGGTTGTAAGACCTTCCGATTAGCTCATCTTCTCTCTCTCCCTCTGCAACTTTTTCTCGCTTCTGTGGCTGAACAGTTGGATGATCACCATCCTCGGAACACTTCACTGCTCTGCCATGAAAGTTGGATCCTCTTCTTTCAAGTTCAGAGAGTTATAAGAGAGAGAGAGAGGATAAAAGACAGGAATATACAACCGAATATCCCTCTTGATTCCATCTTTCTCTCACTACCCCTAGTCTTGATTCAATCTATTATATATATATATATATATCCATTCCTTTTCTAACCTCCATAAGATGAAACTTGAACAACAAGATGAACAGATCATACAGATGTGCCGGAGTGACGAAGTCGATGCGGTTGACCATCGTCTGAGTCTTTTATCAGAGGTTCGGCTTCCTGCAACCCCCGGCGACGACTCCGATGGAGATGGGGATGCCCTCTTCATTCCTCCTCTCAACTTCTCGGCCGTCGACGCCGGCATTTTTCGCTCCGGCTTCCCTCATGACGCAAACTTCTCTTTCATTCAAACCCTAGGCCTCCGCTCCATCATGTAAGAACTGAACTTGTGACTGATTTTTTTATGCGCTTGGTAGATGGAGTAGGCTGATTTTGAAGTGATAAATGTGTTGGTATGAATTTAGATACCTTTGTCCGGAGCCTTATCCTGATTCAAATATGGAGTTTCTCAAGTCTAATGGAATCAAATTGTATCAATTCGGCATCGAAGGACATAAGGTCCGTCTGTCTTCCTTCTTAGATTGACTGGTTTTGATTTTTTGATGAATTTAATGAGACCGTTCTTTGATTATGGCTATCATCATCATTAGTCTTAAACTTAATCCACTTCTGTTTCTTTAATTTTAATCCAATGTCTCACTTTTACCTTTTCGGCTGGATTTACCTGATGTTACCTCTGCTAATAAGTTTAATTACAAATAGACTATGCTAAGAAGTATAAATGATTGGATTAACTCCAACCACCAACATTAACTTTCTAAGATTGTCGATCGTTTGTTATGGTGACAAGTAAAGCAATCTCGAGTTCAAAATGCACATCATATATTCATTAAAATATTCACGCATAAAAATCAATAAAAAAAACTCGTTTATAGGTAAATAGATAAGCAGACGAATCGTAAACGATTAAATTTAACCTTTTGAGTTTATCGGTAATTTATAAGAACCAATCTTGCTTGCATGTAATATGAATTATCAATGCTAATTGATGTCTTTTATTTTCATTTAAAAAGACAAAACCAAGTTCTAAACTTCCAAACTTGATGTAACTTAGCTAACTTAGTTTGCTTGATGCTTTGTACTATTTTAGTGCTGGTCCAAGTATATTGTAAAGCAGCAAGTAGTGAACTATTTCTTCAATTACTATTACTATTATTATCTCAAACGTTCTTCATCATTTTCTTGTTTTAGGAGCCATTTGTAAACATCCCAGAGAATAAAATTCGTGAAGCACTGAGAGTTGTTCTTGGTATGGCAAGAAAAGCACTGATCGTTTTACTTCTGGCTAAGTTCTGCTCGTTTACTGACTTTCTCATCTTCCATTTTCTTTTTTTTTTTTGCAAACTCTGCAGATTCAAGGAATCACCCGCTTCTAATTCACTGTAAACGAGGAAAGGTACATGAATCTCTTATTTATTTTCTATGTTTGACCATTGTTGGTCGTCTACGAAGCTTTGTTGTCTTCTTCTATGTCCAGCATCGAACTGGTTGTTTGGTGGGATGCCTGAGGAAAATGCAGAGATGGTGCTTATCGTCTGTATTTTCTGAGTACCAGCGATTTGCAGCGGCTAAAGCTAGAGTTTCTGATCAGAGGTTCATTGAAGTTTTTGATGTTTCTGCCTTAAAACCATCTTCCCATGACTCTTCCTAGCTTTCTACGTTAAATTCTTACATCCAACTAAAGGGCCTTTTCAAAGTAAAGCTGCTACACACTCTGCAGATCCTTTTTGTTTGTCACATAATTGGTACAGTGGTTGTAGGAATCAAGTTATAAATGATTCGATTTATCAGCTAATCTCATCGCATTTCTTGCATATTTTTTTCATGGTAGTTATGATGACCCATCACACATTTTAGTCTCTTGCGTGACATCCAAATACAATATTGTATGTTTTAAGCATACGATAATACAATTTTTTAATTAGATTTTAATCCAAAATGTATTGCATTAAGTTTGAAAGAGAATTTTACAATTTCTCTAATATGAATGAGTAATTACAATTTATCTTAGGGCATACTTATTCTTACAAAACAAGTTATCTCACACTTGTGTTTTACCTTTTTTTTTTTTGGTATATATTTAAAACACTCAACCAAATGGAGTACAGTAAACCAAACTAAATTGACCCCCCAACCAATCTTCTCTCCCAATTTGCCCCTTAATGTACAGCCACGTGTTACTCTCTCACTTTGTAGGACATGGAGCAATGAACCAAAGTGGGGAGTCGGGGGCTACAGAAAATCAACAACAAAGACACGGTGGACCGAAAACTCGGTGTTATCCACCATACAACCAGATGTTAGGATATAGTCGAATGATGACATCACATTATTGATCTCCCCAACTACATGGTTCAGTCAAGATAGAAGCTAGATGTTCTGGTGTGACTTGGATCGATGTTGGGAAAAATAACTAAAATTAGCTGGAACAATAATAAAAATACTACTGTTGTAAAACGTAGAAAGTACTTATCAGAATACTTTCCAATAAAGAATGCCCTTGACAAATTCTTTAGACAAAATTACTTTTTCAAATAAGTTCCTAGGAAAGGGTGGAGGATCACAAACAGACCACTTAAATATCAGTCTTCAAAACAGAACTTACTTACACAGTATTATTACACCACTAACCAAGCGGTACGAGAAACGATAGCATATGAGATCCGAAAAATACCAAAGATATTTTCTTACACTGTTAAAATATAACGATAAAAAAGTAAGAAATAACGGATAAAATGAACACAGTGAATTTTACGTAGAAACCTAAAAACAAAAAAAAAATTACGGAGACCCGGACCAGAAAGATCTCACTATGAAAAATAGAATTTACAATATTTTTCTAATATCTAGAAAAATATTTACTAAGAGAAAATCACTACTCTTAGAATTCTCACTGTACTCAAAAGTACCACGTTTATTTTTCTCTCACTCTTCTCACAAAAGAACTCTTCTTTTTCTTATTCTTCTTTGGATGCATTTTCTCTTCAGATGGCTTCCCTATTTATAGGGAAAATTCTCAGTGGGAAAAGCATATTCGGAGGAGGCGCTGAAAGCTGGAGGAAGCGCTGAAAGCTGGAGGAGGCACCGAAAGAAAAGAAAAAAACATTTTCTTCTTTTTATTTTTCAATTTCATATTAAATTCAGTGAGCCCCTCATCATAATGGAGGGACCCCACTAATCTCCCCCTCCCGACTTATGATAAAGAATCTCTAACAAACCTGCTTTTTGCCGACAAGCCTCAAGCTTTTCTTTCGGCAAAGCCTACGTTAACATATCCAAAACTTTGTCACTAGTGTGCACTTTCTCCAAGTGCAACTATTTTGTTTCCAGCAAGTCTCGAATCTAATTATACCTCACATCAATATGCTTGGATCTCGAATGAAATGACGAATTTTTGGAGAAATGGATAGCGCTCTAATTATCACTGAACACAACATATTTTTCTTGGTGCAAGCCCAATTCTTCAAGGAATCTCCTCATTCACAAAGCCTCCTTACAACTCTCAATAATTGCAATGTACTCCGTTTCTGTGTTAGACAACGCAACAAACTATTGCAACTTTGATTGCCAAGACACGGCTGTCTCTAAAAACGTCATCAAGAATCATGAAACAAACTTTCTGGAATCAACGTCACTGGTCATATTTGAATCAGTATAACTAACTAGCGTAGAATCACTGCTACCGAAACACAAACACAACTTGGAAGTACCTCGGAGATATCTGAATATCCACTTCACTGCTTCCCAGTGTTCTTTGCTAGGATTGGAGAGAAAACGCCGGACTACTCCAAATGAATGAGCAATATCGGGTCGAGTGCAAACCATGGCGTACATCAAACTATCAACTGCAGATGCACAAGGAACTCGACTCATACCCGCCTTGTCTTTCTCACTTGTAGGATATTACTCCGAATTGAGCTTAAAGTGACCTACAAATGGAGAACACACAGTTTTGGGCCTTGCTCGTGTTGAACCTTTCAAGTATCTTCTCGATTTAGTCTTCCTGAGACAGTCACAGTTTCTCATTCTTCCTATCACGAGAGATCTTCATACCTTGTATCTTTTTTGTCGCACCCAAGTCTTTCATGGCAAAAAACTCGCTTAATTCTCTCTTCAGCTTAGCAATCTTGCTAGTGTCATAGCATACGATTAACATATCGTCAACATATAAGAGGAGGATAATGAAGTCATTCTCGGAGTGCCTCTTGATGAACATACAATGATCCAACGATGTCCGACTGTACCCGTGATTCATCATGAAATATTCAAACTTCTTGTACCACTATCGTGGAGCTTGTTTGAGGCCATACAAGTTCTTCTTCAACTTACACACAAGTTGCTTTTTTCCTCTGACTTTGAATCTCTCAGGCTGCTCTATGTAGAGATCTTCTTTCAAGTCACCATGACGGAACGCAGTTTTTACGTCAAGTTGCTCGATTTCTAAGTTCAAGCGTGTCGCTAAACCAAGAGCAACTCGGATGGAGGACATCTTCACCACTGGTGAGAATATTTCTTCAAAGTTGATTCACTTCTTTTAACTGTACCCCTTCGCAACTAATCGAGCCTTGTATCTTGGATGTGAGCTTGCATTTTTTGTCTTCAACCTGTAAATCCATTTATTTTTTAGAGTTTTCTTGCCTTGGGATAACTTCACCAAGTCATAAGTGTGGTTCTCATGGAGAGATTGCATCTCCTATTCCATGGCTTACAACCACTATTTCTTCTTATCAGCAGAAGTTATTTTTTGGTAAGTTTCTGACTATCCGGCATCTGTGAGCATTACATGCTCATCTGAAGTGTATCTCATCGAAGGGCGTCTCTCTTTAGTGGATCTTCTCAAAGGAGGTTCGTCTGGCTTGAACCTCTTTTTCAACTTGCTCAGTCGGTTCAACATTATCAGCGGTGGGTACTTCGCCATTAGCGGGACCAGTATCATGTTCCGGTTCTGCTCCCCCTTGATCGAAATGTTTTGCAGGTGTAGAGATTTGATCCAAATCAATCATATCATCACTGTACTTCTCTGCGATTTTTGCCTTATCAATATCTTTGTTACTTTGATCTTCTACGAACACTGTATCTCTGCTTCTAATTAATTTTTTCTGCAACGGATCGTAGAACCTGTAGTCAAACTCATCAATACCGTAAACAATGAACACACATGGCCTCGTCTTCACATCGAGCTTCGACCACTCGTCTTTCGGAATGTGAACAAAGGTCTTGCACCCCAAACACGTGCAAATGAATGTAAGAAACTTCTTTTCCTAACCATATCCTGTCTAGAACTTCTAAATCCAACGGAACATTCGGTGTAAGATTCAAAACATGAACCGCACTATACTCAAGGCTTTGCCCCAAAAGGATCTCGGTAACTGTGATTGCAAAAACAAACATCTTACTCTCTCAACCAATGTTCTGTCCATTCTCTTAGCTAACCCGTTCAACTGAGTAGTGTTCGAATGGTCTTTTGATGCTGAATACTCTATTCTTTGCAATACTCAAAAGGACTGCAGTACTCACCCCTATTATCTATTCTGATGCACATGAGCTTCACACATATTTCTCTTTCCACACGAGCATGAAACTAATTGAAGACGTCTATCACTTGATCTTTTGACTTCAACATATACACTCAAATCTTCCTTGAGTGATCGTCGATGAAAGTCACAAAGTACAGCGCACCACCAAGTATTCTTGTCTTCATCGGACTGCACACATCAGAGTACACCATGTTGAGTATACTCGGTTTCTGGGAGTGAGGAGCTCTCTTAAAGGCAATTCGAGTTTGTTTGTCTGCCAAACAATGAGCACACTGCTTTAGAGAGCCCTTTTTTATTCTTGTTAGCAAGTTCTTTTTGGCTAGAATCATCAATCATTTCTTGCTTATATGGCGAAGTCGGTTGTGTCAAAGATCCATCGTGCCAAAGATCTATCATGCCTTCATGGTCCACCGTATGGACCGTGAAATCCGCGATCTTCGCATGCATCACATACAATGAAGGACATTTTTCTCATTTAGCCATTATCCATGAGTCTTTGGTGAGCCTCCATTTTCTATTCCGAAAGGTATTGTAAAACCCTTTGTAGTTAAACTTTCCAGTTGAGATCAAATTCATGCGGATGTTAAGAATGTGTTTTACACCTCTCAAAAACAAGGTGTTACCATTGTCGGTCTCCAAATGGACGTTTTCCATACCAATGGCTTTTGCAATGTCATTATTTCTCATCCTTACACTTCCGAAGTCACCGTAAGTGTAGGGTGTGGAGAAATCCCTCCGCGAAATAGCATTTATCGAAATGCCACTATTGATCACCCAACTCGTATTTTGGAAGGTGAGATTGACGACGTCATAGTCGTACACAATAAAAAACTCCTCGGTGACCGTGGCTACCTTCTCGTCTGTTTCACCATCTTCGGTCTTTATTTCTTTTCCCTTGGCATTCCGATTTTCTCAAAAAAACTTTCGACAAAATCTCTTGATGTGACCCTTCTTGCCACAATAATGACACTCAAAGTTGGTGTATTTTCTTGACTTGCTTTGACTTAAATTTCTGTTGTTCAGACCTTTGCTTTGATTCCTCCCTCTGTTTTTGGTGACCAAAACGTCTGACTCTAAAGAAGAACTTGTTGATTTTCTTTTCATCTCTTTGTTCAGAACACTACTCTTGACTATATTCATAACCAGAACATCATCTAGGGCAGAGTTTGACTAAATATCTCCCATGAGTCTGGTAAAGTACCAAGAAACATCAATCCCTGAACCTCTTCATCAAACTTGATTTTCATTCCAGCCAACTGATTTATAATTCTTTAGAATGTATTCAAGTGATCGGTCATTGTCATTCTATTTTGGTACTTCAACCGAAGTTGTTTGAGCAAAAACAACTTATTGTTGTCAGTCTTCCTAGCGTATAACTCTTCAAGTTTTTTCGATAAACTCTTAGCATTCTTTTCCTCACTTACATGGTTGAGAACGTTATTATCTACCCATTACCGAATGTAACTGCACACTTGACGATGACATAATTTTCATTCGACGTCAGATTTATCCGCCGGCTTAGCCCGGCAAACACGGGCAAATAATTGTCCTTAACATATAGAAGGTCCTCCATCTTCTTTTTCCACATTTGATAGTTGAGTCGTTCAATGTGATCATCCGACTCGTGTTACTTTCCATGATTTGAACACAATACTATGACTATAACCTTGCTTTGATACCAATTGTTGGGAAAAATAACCGAATCAGCGGGAATTATAATAAATATATCACCGCTGTAAAATGTGAAAAATATTGATCAAGATAATTTCCAAGAAAGAATGTCCTTGACAAACTCCTTGAATAGAATTACCTTTCCAAGCAAGTTCCCAAGAAAAGCTGTAGGGTCACAAACGGATCACTTAAATACCAGTTTTCTAGAAAAAATTTACTTACACAGTATCATTACACCACTAACCAAGCGGTACGAGAAACAATAACAGACGCGATTCGAAAAATACTAGAGATATTTTCACACATCGTTAAAATATAACGATCTAGAAGCAAGAGAAATAACGGCTAAAATGAACACCGTGAATTTTACGTGGAAACCCAAAACGGGAAAAAACCAGAGGACCAAGTCCAGAAAGATCTCACTATGAAAAATAGAATTTACAATATTTTTCTAATATGTAGAAAAATATTCACTAAGAGAAAATCATCACTCTTAGAATTCTCAGTGTACTCAAAAGTACCACGTCTATTTTTCTCTCACTCTTTCTTTCTTCTCCCTCTTCTCACAAAAGAACTTTTCTTTTTCTTGTTCTTCTTCAGATGCATTTTCTCTTCAGATGACTTCCCTATTTATAGGGAAAATTCTAAGTGAAAAAAATATCTTCGAAAGCTGAAGGAGGCGTCGAAAGAAAAGAAAGAAAATTTTCATTCTTTTTATTTTTCAATTTCATATTAAATTTGGTGGGTCCCTCGTCATAACCACAATCGACTGGACCATGGCAGTGATCAAATTGAAGACCCATCAAAACTTTGATCCAAACGAATTTTCATCATTGGATCCAGTGAGAAATCTTAAGTTCCATTGATTTTTGCTACAAATTGGTTTAAAGCCCTTGCATATGACATAGATCAGCCAACATAGATTAAAATAACCCAAGATTACGAGTTTCCAAGCTCGAAATCTGGTTCCAATGAAATCAACGAAAATTAAATGGAAAAACTAATGAAAACGATTGTTATACAAACATACTCTCGAAGCATTTGATATTGAAGATCAAGACGCTGCAAACTCATAATTGGCCCCAAAATTCACTCTTGCGCACAAGATTTTGTAGACTAATATCTCTTCCTCAATTTCTCTTCCTCTTTTTGTGAGAAACAAAGGTTTTAAGCCGTTTTATAAAAAAAGATTTTATTTTATTTTATATTACTATATATATTTTTCATTATGACTCGAAGTTTGTACAATTATTTCTTGAGTTTTATTTTATAACGCCTGGAACTAATTAGGAATGAAACCTTAGTCAGCAATACAAGATCTTTCACGGTCTTTGTCCCCATTCTTGTTGCATATAATGTAAGTTTTCTTAGCGCTATCATTTAAGCTTAACCAAATTACTTTCATGGCTTCAAATTCTGGCACTCTTCTATCTCTTGACATTCTACTACTACCATTCCGTACTCTCCACTACAGATAACCTTAGTTTATGACATTAATTTTCGTACCATTTTATCAACTCCAATAGAATTTTGTATAGAATTCAACTACCCAGGAGGCAATATAATGATCAAAATAAAGATAGTTCACAGGATAGAAGTTGTTGAAAACTTTTATCCATCATAAGCTTCATGGGGAAGAAATCAAAGTTGTTAATGATTGTGAGTTGAGGAGCCGAATGAAACTGACCTAGTCGTTTTGAAAGAGGAGGAGGCTTCCACCCGAGTCGGTGTGAACTCGGAAGACCCTTTATTAGCTCATGCTTTGGACGGATAAGGTCACCGACCCTTTGTGTCAAACGTAGGAGGAGGTTTTGCAAAAGAAGATGTTCGAGGGTGTTTCGTGACTGTTTTGGAAAGACAAAAGTATTTATTTTATAATTTAAAAAACCGAAATACAAGTGTTTTTCAAAAATGATAAATCACTTTTGAGAAATTAATTTATCAAACTCACTCTTAATTTTTCTCTTTAGTTCTCAATCGGCTACTTTTGAAGTGAAGTCTAGACTTTCGCTCCTCCCATAGCTTCTCATATTCATCTGACCCAAGATTGTTGTTTTTCATTTGAATTTGCGAGGGATTCTTTATGGAATTGTAATTTGGCGAAACGTGACTTGGGTCCTGTTCTTCTTTTATAATTTCAAGTTTAAGTTGATATTTTTCTTGATTTCATTTCAACAAAAACCTTAATTCAGTTCGATTCTAAACTCAGATCCTGTTTGGTCAGTTCATGAAAGAGGGAAACCTCTAATTTATTCATCGTAGAAACTATGCAAAATGGACTCGAACCACACGCAAACACTAATACATGCTATTATCAAAAAACCAAGGAGTTGAATTTATTATTACAGTAAAAGTCTCTCCAATGTTCATTGACGGGTCAATGAAACTACATTTGGACAAAATACCCAATCCTCCTATTTTATAAAATGGTTTATTTTTCAATATGTTGACTTCATTTTTCCCTTAAATTGACAGAAACTATTTGAAACTACCAAAAATTTGCGTCTATGCAGAGCTGGTCTTCCCTCCAACTATGTCGCCCATCCACGAGGGGCCAGAGTTCATTTGGCTCGTTATTCAGCCTCACCCCAAGTTTACTGCAAGCAGCGACTATTTCTATCATGAGAAAATCACACCATATGGATTATATAATCTCAAATGTAAAAATGCAGCTTCAGATTCTATGTAGTTCAAAAACTAAGAACAGATAAAAGAAAATAACATGATAAAGTGATGGGAGCCTCTTACCAAACTTTTAAAATTTTTCAGTCAGTTATTGCCTAAATCTCAATCTGTACACTGAAAAAAGAAATGAGAAAAACAATTGTTAGTTTGACATTATAAAGGCAGAAGTATAAGTGATATTCCGGGTGAAAGTAATAGATTATATAAAACTTTCCAAAGAACGGCTATAAGTACAAACTGGTATTGAAAGAGACGTTAGTTAAGTTGTGATTCAGGTAGGTATCGGAATCCATTTAGCCAAATATTTGGTACTAAAGATGCATGTCTCAGAAACCATGCCGTTGAGGAATCACTTACATATCCTCTGTGAAACTCAAAGAGTGACCTCCTTACATTGAGAATGGAAAGTAGAAAAATAAACCACCTGTTCATTTAAAAATGAAACAATCACGTAAAAAACTCACGAGGACTTCTGTAGTATTCAACATTAAAGTAAAAATGCATTACTAGCAGCACAACTTGAGAATAACAAGGAAATTATAGTAATTTAGATCATCTACCTTTTGTCTACTTTATTTATATCCAACTTGTAGCATCAAATGACGATAGCTCCGTCCACGTATAATTCGTTGCCACCAATACTGTAGTTGCTGGCTGTAACTCAATTGTATTCGCTGCTGGACAAGCCTGATGAATAAAGGCATATATATAGCATACAATTAGCAATCGTCGTTGTCATTAAATGTCACAATGAAGAATTAAAATTTGCTTACCATCTCACTAAACATCTCTGGATTCCTCTGGATATGGGACGAAAGATGGATGGATCTCTTTGCGCATAAAGCAATCCAACCTAAGAATAAAAAAGGAGAGAAAAGTAGACATTTAGCCTCCAAATCACAATATTTGCAGCACAATTTAAGTTATAAAAGAGGAAGCTGAAGTACAGTGAACTTATACCTCCATCAAGGCAACAGCAGAAGGATCATCAAAGATCTCAAGGCTACAGTCAGCTAAGTAATTAACCTGCACAAAGGAAAAGAGAGAACATACTTCATTTCCATAAGAAAACTTTTTTACTATCACAAAAATTTCACGAAGTAGTAGCAATAAAACCAAAAAATGCAACACAAAAATGCGTCAAAAAATTGTGATTGACACAATTTAAGAAGAAATACTCCAAAGTCTGCATTAACAAGAGACTGAATATAGTCTAGCAGTTGAAGCTTTGCCCACTCTAGGCACATGGAAGGATTGTCAGTTTTTGGAGGATGCCTCCAAGGCGCACCAAATCGTAAGCCATCTCTTGAGATCTTTCCATTTTGTGCATTGACTGCAAACTTTTGCAAGAGCTCTAATGCTCTTTCCAAAGCTGGATTCACCACAGTAACCTGAAATAAAAGAATTCGAAAACTTAAATATGAACATTTATTAAACAAAGTTCATATACATTTTATGAAACATAGGTCACAATGCACTTAATATGAACATTTATGCACTCAATATGAACATTTATTAAACTTCTATGCAAAACTGCAATCTGGAATGAAAATACGCTGTCCATTCCACTTAATATGAACAAAATCATCAAACACAAGAAAAAGAAAATTATGAAAGGGTTTTATGTATTACACAAACCTTTGTATTTAAACTGCTTTTTTGACAATAGAAAGCTAATAAATTTAAAAAAAAGGCAATAAATTTGTACTTCAGTCATGAAACTCACTTGCAAGTATGCTAAATACGAATCTATGATGTCCTCAAATGTGCTACCTTTGTCATCAATCACCCTATTGCCAAACAGAAGATAAATAAATAGAAAGCGCACATTGCCGTAGTGAACATGAAATCAACATCTTGTCATAGATTATTTCAATTGGTGTCAGTATTGCAGCAAAAAATGAGAAAATTCACTCTTACTTTTGATAGTAATTGCTTTGCTTGAGTGCATAAAGTTCAAAGAGATGTCTAGGGTTTGGACCAAGCACTTCAACAATCACATTCCACTGCAATGAAAACAACACTAAAATCCATGAATTCTAAAACTTGGATCTTAGTTACCGAAGTTACATATATAGATAACTCTGGAAGACAAAAAGCTCTACCTAAACATGAGACACATTTTTCTTGGAAATAGTCAAACTTATGCCACTATTTTTATCCCAAAAGTATGCCTTGTATAGATTTAAACAGTGTTCACTAACCTCTGAATGACTGAAGTAATCTGGAACCATATGCAACTTAGCTTCTTGAGGAGTCCATCCAAAAGACTGATTAAAAGAAGAGATGATTTAATAACGTAATTGGAGTGATGACCAAGATGATTTGATATTGTAATTTTTTTGCATGTGCATTAACAAACAATTATGAGAGCCTTGATAATGTAATAGGAGTTACTTGTGCTGACAGAAATTGAAGGCCTAATTATCATGCTATCATAAGGATTTTCATTAATAACAGAAAAGGGGTATAAAAAGTAAGCAAATTAATCATTAAAACATTATGGCATGGCATAAAATGTTATTCAAGTTTATAAATGTGAAATAGGTAAGTGATGCAAAAAAATGTTTGATTATTTCCCATTAGTGTGAGCATGGATGCAAAATACAATAGCAGACAAACAAAAAAATTAATTAATTATAAAGACATTATCGAGTTTGATTGACATACCTCACGCGAGATAAATATATCTGGAAATCCAAAATCCATGTAGGCCCGGTAGGAATAGTAACTGCATAATTGAAAAAACAAAGAACATAAAACAAGGTACTATCTTTTATATTGTATTGCACTGAATTTTTATGCACAATTGATGATGTATATTACAGTGCACTCCCATTTCACAGCATATTTTGATCCCGAAAAGAACATGTCAACAAATAAACTGAATTGTTATAGAGCAATACACATTTTATCATACTACTAACACATGTCTACAATTTGAGATCACCTACAGCATTTTGCAGAAAAGGGCCAGTATATGTTGGAATGAAAGAAGATAGTTGATGGGAATTGGTTATACCTATCTGACGTCACGAGCATTACAGGAAGGCACCTTTCGTTCGCACCTAAAGCAATTATTCTCCACACCAGACTGTCATGATACATGGATCCACTGACTGATGAATTAACATCAGTCAGAGTCGCCTTCTTTAATATTTCAATGTTGTTAATAATCAGCTTTGGCTGCTTGTAAAAAAACAAAACAAAACAAAAGCGCAAGGAAGTGATATTCGCTAGAGCCGAATTCAAAATTACAATAATTTAGAGAAGTAATCTAAATGGTAACCCCCTTTTCAATCCAAAAACCAACAGTAGGCTTTTATGGAAATAGCACAGAAGGACTTGAAACTAGAATTAAAAGTTGATTTTTTTTTTAAATAAACAATAACACAAATCCCGTAGAGCTTAGTCCAGAGCCTAAAGCAATGGGGTATAAATATAAGATACCTTTCGTATATTTAAACTACAAAGAGTAAACGATTTTCCATTCTTTTCCTATATGAAGATTGAATTAGAAACAAAGTGTACTCACTTACCTGGAAATGATCTTGTTCTGCAGCTTGTGACAATAATTCCAGCAGCAAGCAAGGCCAGTCAGTACAGGAATGAGCTAAGGACCTCGAAAATTCACCAGTTTGATTAATATGAGCAATGGCATTGGCCCTCCACCCTAGCTGCATCTTAATCACCTCTTTAGCCAACTTTAGTGCCACAAATGCCTCCCTAAAGAACGAAGCCTCCTCAAGTGACAATGCCTTCCCCTTCGCATCCAATCCCAAAAGTTGATTGACTTCAACAGCACTATATCTAGCAGATAGTGAAAAAATAGCTCGATCCCACAAAGCAGAGCTTGACACCCTCCGCTGAAGTGCGCTCTCTGAGGTGCTATTACTTTGAAGCATGCAGCGAAGAGCAGTATCAAGGCCATGCCACTTGTTGAGGGTAGTATATATTTGATGAGACGTTATGCTGCCTAGCCCAACCCCTCTCTCGGCCATTGATTCAAGGCAACTTTCCAATTGATTTTGGCAATTTGACAGAGATGGAGACGGACAATTGGACCACGAAGCCCATGGAAACGAATGATTGTACTGCGGGTGGTGATCCTTGATAGTTTCAGCGAAGTCTACATAACCAGAAAAATGCGGTCCTCTGTTCCAGTCGGCAAGAAGACCTGGGAAAATTACAAAAAGTCAGATGACATTAGAGAGAGAACGAGGTAGAGAGAGAGAGAGGTGGAGTTTTACGCTCGAGGATAAGGGTGGTTTTTCCAACGCCTCTCGGACCGTGGAGGATCAGGGGCTGAGGAACGCGGTGGTGCTGCGCGTGATTGTTTAAAACGGTTTCTAGGAGAGGCCTTGGTATTATCCTCCAAGGTTTGAGCGCCATATTGCTGAGGGATTGGAGGTCTGCTTGCTCTGCTCTCCTCCTCCCAAAGTAGGGATCGAGTGTGGAGGAAGGTATAACAAGGGTTTAGGAGCTGAATCCCAGGTACATTAAAAAACAAATAATCCAATCCGTTAGTTTTAACGGCGTTTCAGAACACCGTTTCCTCAACTCTTTTGGCTAAATCACTCGCACGTGTTACGATCGCTCAATTTGAAGCTTTAAGAGTGATTTCCATGTTAATAGGTTTTGGTTTGGTTCCGATTCCATAAATTGAAATTTGTACTTCAATTTCCATTCAAAATTTGTTCAAGTTGGTCATAAGAAATTGTAGAGAATAGAATGCTAATTGTTAGAGTACTAAGAGTACTCTCATTTACTATTTAAGTTTAGTTATATAATATAGTTGAGTTTGACGTTTTCTCTCACTGTAATACACATACACTCTAGTTTTTCAAATGAATGTGAATATATCAAAAATTCATCATTTTACTGCAGCTTCTCTCGATGTTCCCGTTGCCATTTTCTATCATCTTCTTCTTTTTTCTTTCTCTACAATATACAACCAGCAAACCCTCGTCAGTTCAAAATCTCGATGTGGTATCAAAGCCAAATTAAATGACATCTTCAAGCTCCACATTCTGTCCTTTCCTTGTGCTCTCCCTTCTTTTCCTCTTCACCTTTCCCTTTTGTAAATCAAACGTTAACCATCAAATTAAATAGCACCAATTACCTTATATGGAAGGTGCAGCTTCTAAATGTCCCCATTGCCAATGGAATCGACAATATCCTCGACGGCACCTATCTTTCTCCCCTGCAATTTTTGGACTCCATTTCCTCTCAAATCAACCTAGAATACAACTTATGACAGAGGTATAATCGACTCATCATGAGTTGGATTTTTTTCGTCTGTGTCTGAAGATTTGCTTCCTCAGATCGTCTCGTACACCACTGCCAGTGAAGTTTGGGGAGCCCTTGCAATAATCTTTGCTTCATCTTTGCAACGATCCAGCCCCACCCTTAAAGATCTGCAAATCGTACGGTGCGGCCCCACTCTCAAAGATCCGCAAACCACTAGTCAGGCTCTATCAGAGTGATCCACGAATTGTGCTCATGACCTTCTCGCCCTGCCAGATGAGTTTTTGTCTTCCTAACTATTCGAACCTTGGATCTAGCAGACTTAAGGATCAAGAACAAGAGTAGCTGGTACCACTTGAGCCGGTTTGCAGATCCTCGAGGGTGGGGCCAGACTGCACGATTCGCGGATCCTCGAGGGTGGGGCCGGATCGTTGCAATCTTCCTTAGCAAGGATCACGGACGTGCGCAGTCAGCTTCATTCCTTGTCAAAAAGATGAAATTTCTGCAGCAAGTTATATTCAGAAAATCACAACTTTATGCAACATTTTGGCTGAATTTGGTGAACTTGTTTCTTATCGGAATCAGATGATTTATTTTCTAGGCAGCCTCGACAGCGAGTACAACGCTTTTGTCGCCTCCATCACCAATCAGTCAAACCAACCTCCTCTCGAAGAAGTCCACAGACTTCTTCAAAGTTTTGACTTTCAACTGGAAAAAATAACTTTGTTGGTTCTCTTTCGATCCCCGGTCAGCGGCGAATCTGCGTCCTTTTCGATAAAGCTAGATCCCTCCCCGCCACAAACTAGTTTTTTCTGACCACACACTCGACCTCGCTTTCATCAAAATGGACCCGGGTCACAAACCAATTTGCGCTCGCCCTGGCCCGCAAATCATTTCAAAGCCTGCTACCATATCTACAATAAGTCGAGCCACTCTGCTCTAAGCTACTACTGTAATCTCAACTCAACTTACCAAGCCCACAATCAAACCCAACCCGCTCCACCCTCCTTCAGCTACCCAGTAATCCAACCATAAGCCCACCTCACCAGCCTCTCGTATCAAACTCACTCCCTATACAACTCAGATCCTTCTTCCTTCAGCATACTGGTTCATCCTGCTTCCTCTGTCAGACTCTTACCAATGCATATCGCCACCGCTTCCACCTTACTGTGGCTTCTCGATTCTGGAGCTACCCACCACTTCACTCTGGACTCTACTGTGATCAACCAACCACAACCCTACACCAACTCTACCCAAGTTGTCACTGCCAACGGTAAACTTCTCTCAATTTCTCAAACTAGTTTTGTTAATATTCTGACCGCTAGTCGATCACTCCAATTGCACACAGTTTGTCACACTCCTCGAATGTCTCATAATCTAATCAGTGTTGCCAAACTATGCCGAGACAACTCTTAATTTGTTGAGTTTCATGTTTCTTCCTTTTTTGTCAAGGATCGATCTACTCGTCAAGTCCTCCTCTGGGGTTCTCTCAGGGACGGACCCTATCCCTTCCCATCGGCCTCTCTAGTTCAGTCTCTGTCTACTCGTTGTCGACTCCAATAAATGATTCTCCCTGTTTTTGGCACTTTTGGCTAAGCAACCTGAACCCCTTTGTTTTGAAGTGTGTGTTGCACTTGTGTAACATTCCAATTTCAACAAAAAATGTTTCTCAGTTTTGTGTTTCTTGTCAGATGAGCAAATCTCATCAGTTACCATTTCAAAACTCAAACTCACATGCTACTTCTCTTTATGAATTTGTACATACCAATGTTTGCAGTCTGTTCCCCTATACCATAAATTACTAGAACACGTTATTTTGTGTTATTTGTGGATGATTGTACTAGGTTTACATGATTATTTCCATTGAAATTTAAAAAAATGGAGTGCAAAATGTTTTCAACATTTTCATAAATTTGTGTCTACTCAATTTAACGTTAATATCAAAATTTTCCAATCAGATTGGGGTGGAGAGTTCCAATCTCTCTCTACGCTGTTTAAGTCTCTTGGTATTCACCAATGTGTCTCATGTCCCTACCCTCTAAATCAGAATGGTCGAGTCGAATGTAAAAATCGGCATGTTGTGGAAACTAGTCTCGTACTATTGTTTCATTCATCTGTCGCTCAACGCTTTTGCCACCGCTACTAATTTAATAAATGTGTTACCTAATCCTGTCTTCCAGCAAAAATCTCATTTTAAATGTTTTTTTGGTTCAATTCCAGAATATTCATTGTTGCATGTTTTTGGTTGTTTGTGTTTTTCATTCATTCGACCTTTCAATTCATATAAACTACAAGCCCGCTCTTTTTGGTTCAATCCCCACTCACACTCTTCCACCCATCATTAATGAGCATCTTATGAAAACTAGAGCGAAAGTCAATATTTTTAAATCAAAAAACTTCTTTATTGAAACCAACTTCAAACCAAGAACCTTTTTAGAAGCCTCCAAATATCTCTATTGGTATCGGCTATACAAGAAGAAATATCAGCTCTCTAGGAAACACACACTTGGACTTTGGTTACTCTTCCACAAGAAGCTAAAACCATTGGCTGCAAATAGGTCTTCAAGACCAAACTCAACTCTGATGGTAAAATTAGTCGGTATAAGACTCGTATAGTGGCAAAAAGGATATGATTAAACCAAGGAATTGACTATGAAGAAACTTTTAGCCCAGTTGTCAAACCCACATCAGTTTGCACAACTCTCTGTTTAGCAGTATTTTTGGTTGGGGTATTCGACAACTGGACATTAGAATATCTTTTTACATGGTGATTTAACTGAGACAGTTTATGTGCAGCGACCTTCTTGTTTCCTTAGTTTGTCTTATCCCTCGATTGTCTGTCTCTTGAAGAAAGCTCTTTATGGTCTAAAACAATCTCCTCAAGCTTGGTACACTAAGTTGTATAATGCCTTAATTTGTTGGGTTTTCTTGCCATCATAACCTGACACTTCAATGTTTGTTCGGCGTACTCAGTCTTCCATTATGATTACGCTAGTATATGTTTGTAACATTATTTTAACAAGTAACTCTACTTGCCAGATGGATCAGCTCCTAATGTATTTACACTTACAGAGTAAAGTTTGAGACCTTGGACCACTCTCATTTTTTCTTGAGATTTCGGTCACTAACACGACTACGTGTATGAGATTTTCTCAATCCGTATATATATTGGAGTTATTTCACAGAGCTAGTATGCAATCTTGTAAGCCAGTTACCACTCTAATGGTTGTCAGATCAATCTTGTCACAAAAATTTGGCACCCCTCTTCGTGATGGCTATCTATATCGCAGCATTGTTGGTGGTCTCCAATATTACTGTCTAACTAGATCGGATATAACCTTTGCTGTTAATAAAGTTTCTCAATTTATACATGCTCCATCAAATGTTCATTGGCAAGTTGTCAAGCGAATCTTGAGATATTTTAAATGTACCTGATCTTTAGGCCTTTCCTTCTCGCCTTCTGCTTGCTACAGTTTGCCATGTTATACAGATGCAAACTGAGTTTCTTGTCTATATGATCGTAAAAGCTCCAGTGGATTTTGTATTTTTTTGGAAACGAATCTTGTCTCTTGGTCATCTACCAAACAAAAACTAGTTTCGCGATCTAGTACAGAGTCAGAGTATTGCAGTGTCTCTAATGGTGCAGCAGAAGTGTAACGAATCCCTTTATCCCAGTAAGATATTGTCCGTTTTAAGTCACCCATACAACCCTCACACATTTGTTTTGACGAGGACTTTACAGTCGGTTACCCAACGTGCTACTGCTCTCGCCGAAGCACTTTTAACTTCGGAGTTCTTATGAGATCTAATGCCAATTGTGCTTCAAAATACGTCTTACTATCTTGGGAGAGTTCCTTTACATATATTTCATTTCCAGCGATGTGGTATTGTGGGAAGCTCATATTTGCCTTCAACAATAGATTGATAGCTCCTTTTCGGGCCACATCTCTTTCCCCCTAAGTGATGTGGTATTGTGACAAACCTTTACTTTGGCCTTCACAATAGATCGATAGCCCATTTTCAGCCCACATATAAAGTTGGGTACAAACTCTGATACCATTTGTAAAGAATTCATTCATCCCAATAAGATATTGTTTGCTTTGGGTTGCCCATACAGCCCACATGGATTTGTTTGGGAGAACTTCCTAGTCGATCAGCCAACATGATATCAGATCCTGTACCCAACCTTAAATGTGGCCTGAAAAGGGGCTATCGTTTTATTGTGAAGGCCAAAATAAGAGCTTATCACAATACTACATCGCTTGGGGGGAAATAGATGTGGCCCGAAATGGGGTTGTGAATGCCGAGAAGAGCTTGTCACAATACCATTTGTAAAGAAACCCTCCTAAGATAATAAGATGCATTTTTGGAACACAATTGGTATCGGATCCCATAAAAATTTCAAAGTTAAGAGTGCTCTAGCGAGAGCAGTACCATGTTGGGTGACCGACTGATAAGTTCTAGCCAAAATAAATCTGTGAAGGCTGTATGGGCGACCCAAATCGGACAATATCTTACTGGGATGAAGGGGTTCGTTACTAATAGTATGAGAGCTTATACCCAACCTTAGATGTGGCCTAAAAGAGGGCTATCGATATATTGTGAAGGCCGAAATAAGAGTTTGTCACAATACCACATCGCTTGGGGGGAAAGAGATGTGACCCGAAAGGGGCTGTCGATCTATTGTAAGGCTGAGAAGGGATTGTCACAATACTACTTCGCTTGAAGATGAAAATGAAACATACGTAAAAGAACACTCCCAAGATAGTAAGACGCATTTTCGAAGCACAATTTGTAATACCCGAGAATATTCCAGACGTTTGACTTAAGCGCATAAAAATCCCCGAGAATTTCTGGAGATTACTAAATAAAAAGGAAAATGAGCGGAGAAACTGAAAATCTTGAAAAAAAGCCAGGAAAGCAGAATAGCCGAATCAAAAAAATTTAAAGCACATAACAAAAGGGGTGGCAAATTGAATTAAGTGGAAGTGTAGGATTTATTTACAAAACTCACCCTTAACCTCAAAACCAAACACCCCAAATATCCCCCCTATCCATCCCCCTCTCACCTTTTCACGGTGGAATCTTCTCCCTCTTTCATTTTCTCTTCTCTTTCTTCATTTGACAGTCATCTTTTTCCCTCTTTTCTTTCTCTCTTCCACGAAGGTGCAGTAGGAAACCCTTTTCCTTAGGTGGTTTTAAGGGTTCAAAGGTAAAAGTTGGTTTATTTTAAAGTGGGTTTAAGGTTTATGGCTTAAAAGGGAGTATTTTGACGAGTTTTCATGAGGGTTCGATAAACCCTAAAGGCTTGCATGAAATTATTGAGTGTTCTTCTTCTTTTTGGTTAAATTGGATGAAATGATTGATTGGTTGAGTATACAATTGGTTATAGATTGGACCTGCTGGATTGGATTCGTTGTTTAGGATCTTATTATTGTTGAAGTTAAGAATACGCTTTGTAGTTTTTGAATGTTAAGGCTAAATATTGATTTTTAAGTCATGTGTTATAGGTTTCGAATTGAAGGAACGGACAAGTGACCTTAAGTTGCTAAGGACTCTAGGTAAGTTTATATTGCATGTGTTTGACCCTTAAGGCCTACATCACAAAAGTACTGGGTTGGTAGATGTTATTGGGACACACGCACGGGTAGTCAGGTTTAGTTTTATTACTTTATAGTGAGGATCCGTTTAAGTATGTTTTTAATGTTATGTTATACGTTATGTATGTCCATACATCATGTTTTCAGGAAACCATGTAAAACGTTTTATGCACATATTTTAAGTAAGCAAGATAAGTAATGTCATGTTATGTAATGTACCAGTTAAGTGGTGGGACGGGGATGGCATATGTTACCGTCCACCATTTATTCTACGAATCCTTACTGCCGGGTGGGCCAAAAGACGGTTAAAACTCCGCGGATCTTGGGGTTGACCTGGGCCAAAGGGACATATTTTATGTTTACCACCCATACCCCCTGACGCGCACCCCTAAACCACTATGTCACTTAAACCATAAGCAATGAAATGAAATGTGCATGTTTTCAAGAAAACCACACATGCATGAACATTTACTACATTTGTATATCTTACTGAGCTTTACGCTCATTAGTTTAAGTTTTGATGATGTAGGTGCAGAGTTAACAGGTGAGGACTTCGAGCCTCAAGTTGATGAGTAATGCAGTTGTAGGAACGAGCTCATGGAGGCGTGTTCGCGGCAGTTAGGCGACCATTTTGACCTGTGGGTGATGTTCTAAAGGTTTTTGTTAGGTTTTAAAATCTCCGAATATGATGTATAAATAGGAAATTCTATGTGTTTCAAAAGCTACTGGAAAATTGAGTTTATGTGTTATGTGAATGGATAAACTTACGTTTTAGAGTCCCTATATGTTTCATTTTAAATTTTCGTCACGTTCTTATTAGCTTATATTTGGTTAGAAAGGTGTTGATGAGGATATCGTTAGGTAATGGTATAAGCGCATATACGCGTTACAGGTAAGAAAAGGTTGAGGGAGATTTGTGGGAGTTTTATGAAGTGTTAAGTGTTATTTGGGGTGAATTAGAGAAGAAAAGGAATGGTACAGTCTGGTAGGAATGACATTTTGCCTTAAAGTGTCAACCTAATTGAGCAAGTGTCAATCGATTAGTGTAGATTTATGTTTCAGAATGTCCAGAGAGAACGGAAGTGTTAACCTGTGTCCACTAGTGTCGACAGCTTAGTAGAAACTGTCACTAGAGTGTTGACCTATATGTTCAGAGGTCGACCAAACTCTAAAAGTGTCGATCGGTGGAAGTAGATGTCAACTGGTCCTTTCAAAAATTGTGTAAAGTGTCGACTGCGGGGTCGACTTACTCGGATAGAGAGGAATCAAGTATCGATCGATGTATGTAGGTGTTGACCGGACCTCTTAAAACTGTAAAAAAGTGTTAACCGCGAGGGTCGACCTACTCAGACAGAGAGTAATCAAGTGTCCATCGGTGCATGTAGGTGTCGACCGGTCCGTTCAAGACTGTTTAAGGTGTCAATCGGCGCTCGCAGGTGTTGACCGGAAGTTCGTTTTACTGTCTTGAAATTTAAGTTTGTTGAGTATCTTATATATAACAAGCTTTCCACTCACGAATTGTTTTTTGCTGTCAAGTTTTAAAGTCATAGTAATGTCGTTTTAAGGAAATGAATAAGTTTTTAAAAGAATTTTTCTTACAAAGTTTTACGAGAAAGTTAAGTTAGTAACGATTGAGTTTAGAAGTCGTTACACAAATGGTATCGAATCTCATAAGAACTCCGAAGTTGAGAGTGTTTCGGTGAAAGCAGTACCATGTTGGGTGGCTGACTGAGAAGTTATCGGCAAAACAAATCTGTGAGGATTATATGGGCGACCCAAAGCGGACAATATCTTACTAGGATAAAGGAGTTCGTTACAGGAAGTACTATGACTCTAATCCTTCTCAATGAACTCGGCATTGTGTCCACTAAGGTACCCCTTATTTTCTGTGACAATCTCAGTGCCACGTACATTGCTTCTAATCCCGTTCTCTACTCCAAATCAAAACATGTTGAGATCGATTTTTATTTTGTCAAGAAAAAGTCTTCAAGAAATTATTATTTGTCAAATTAACTCAATCTGAAAATCAACTCGCCGATGCTCTCACAAAACCACTGTCGCCATCAAAGTTCTCCTCCTTTATTTCTAAGATTTTTGACCTACGATCTTGTTCTTGAGGAGAGATATTAGAATACTAAGAGTACTCTCTTTTACTGTTTAAGTTGAGTTGTATATTCTAGTTAAGTTTGATGTTTTCTCTCGCTGTAATGTATGTGTACACTGTAGTTTTTCAAATGAATGTAAATATACCAAAATTCATCATATTCCTGCAGCTTCTCTCCTTCTATTCCCACCATCATTTTCTACCATCTTCTCGTTTTTTGCAATTGACAACCGACAAGCCTTCGTCAGTTCAAAATCTCAACGCTAATAATCAGAAAATGAAAATAAACGTGAAAAACAAGAATATCAAAATTTACATGAAAATTTAAAAAAAAAATCACTAATAAAAAATTAAAATACCAATAAATTTTGTAAGTTAATCACATATTTATAACATTAAATTGAAATCATAAATCTAATCAAAACAAGATTTCTATCGATCAAATTAGAAATCAAATCTCACCAAATTATAGAGAAATCCATCTTTTGGACAAGATGGCCCGAGGGCTAAAAAGTTGCAGTGAAGATAAAGACTACATTGGAATAGAGTGGGAAAGCTAACGATTTGGATCGAGTATTGTACAAGATATTCAACTTACCAAACAACTGGATATTCTTATTGGGGTCACACATCACGGAGAATCAGCTGATTAAAGCCGATTCGACTAAGTGTAGTTTTGTTGTCTTAAATGGTAAATACATTTAACCCGTTTCCACGAGGAAGTGACAATAAAATATTATTTAACAAATACATCACGGTTTGATTTGGATGTCACGGGAAGCCATCAATTGGGTCAAGCCCAGAGGTCAGATCTATTGTTTCTCTTTCAACTACAGTCTAGCTAGCCCTCACCTTCCCTGCACTTTCTTCAGCTTTTTCCTTCTCTTTACTCTCTCCTCCTTCCTCCTCTGCTCCGCCTTGCAGAAATCTCCATTTTCATCTCTTTTTTCTCTCCGTTCTTATTGCTGCCTTCCACTTTCTATGTTTCCCTGTGAATCTTGACCGGGGATCTAAGCCCGATTCAGATCACGCCGGAATACCCAAATGCATTCCACCACCCCCACCCCACCTATTGGGCCCCCGGAAACACCCTCTACGGCGTCGCCGGAATCGCTTCTCGAGCTTATCAACAATGTTTTGTCTCTCCTCCTCGTATCGTCCCTCACCGTGCGGTCTTTCATTGGACGGTGGCAAGTGGTTTTCTCCAAGCTCTCTTCTCTCCAATCATCCGTTTCTGAAATCTCAGTTTCGCCCTACTGGTCTATAAATCCTCTTCTGCAAACCCTTCTTCCTTCCCTCCTCTCTAATCTTCAACGCCTCAAGTCCCTGTGCGACAAATGCTCCGATTCCACCTTCAATGGCGGGAAGCTCCTCATGCAGAGCGACCTCGACATGGCCTCTGCTTCCCTCTTTAACCAAATCCAAGACCTGGATTTGTTACTCAGGTCTGGCGTTCTCCAACAGTCTAACGCCATAGTTTTATCCCAGCCAAGCGCCGGTTCGAACAAAGAGGATATAGCGTTTTTCATCAAAGATCTTTTCACCAGGTTGCAAATCGGAGGCGTTGAATTCAAGAAGAAAGCTTTGGAGTCTCTGCTCCAGCTTCTAAGCGGTGATGAAAAATCGGCAAGTTTAGTTGCGAAAGAAGGAAACTTTAGATACTTGATTCACTTGCTCGACTTCAATAATCAGCCGTTGATTCAAGAGCAAGCTCTTTTGGTGGTTTCAATTCTGGCATCAGCGAACGAGGTGTCGACGAGAAGTATGTTCGAAGAAGGAGGATTGGGGCCTCTCTTGAGAATTCTCGAAACAGGGTCTGCGCCTATGAAGGAAAAGGCCGCAAGTGTTGTCGAAGCCATCACCGCCGACTCCAACAATGGTTGGGCAATCTCCGCCTATGGTGGCGTGCCTGTCTTAATCGAAGCCTGTCGATCCGGAACTCCGGCAACTCAGGCACACGCGGCGGGGGCGATTGGGAATATAGCAGCTATTGAAGATATCAGAACGGCTTTAGCGGAAGAAGGAGCAATACCTGTGTTGATACAGTTGCTGGTTTCCAGCTCTACTGTGACGCAAGGAAAGGCTGCGAATTGCATAGCCATACTAGCATCTTCCGGTGAGTATTTCCGGGCTCTGATTATCCAAGAAAGAGGATTGCAAAGATTGTTGCTTTTGATGCAAGATTCATCCAACTTCGACACGTTGGAGCAGGTTCTGCGAGCAATGAGCTCGCTTTCTGCCTCCGATTCCCTTGCTCGATTTCTTTCGTCCTCGACGATATTTATCGTACGGCTCGGCGAGTTCGTCAAACATAGTAATCTAAGTTTGCAGCAAATTTCAGTTTCGCTTCTCGCTAATTTACCGATTAGCGACGGAAATAAACGAGCCATAGGGAGCTGCATGGGGTCTTTGGTCAAGCTAATGGAGGTGCCGAAGCCGGTAGGTTTGCAAGACGCGGCGGTACAAGCGCTTAAGGCGCTACTGACGGTCCGATCTAATCGGAAAGATCTAGTGAGGGACGAGAAAAGCGTGATGAGACTGATTAAGATGTTGAACCCAGAAAACGAGGTCGTGGAAAAGAATTTTCCGATCATCATAATCACGGCTTTACTTGCCGGAGGAAGCCATGGGTGTAGAAAGAGGCTGTTGGCCGCTGGGGCAAATGAGAACCTCCAGAGCTTAACGGGGATGGAGGTCCCCGGAGCTAAGAAGGCGTTGCAACGACTGACCGGGAGTAAGCTGCGGAATATCTTCAGCCGGGGTTGGCGGGAATAGGCCGCGTAACACCAGTGACGCTAACCCGCCCAAAAGGGTAGAATCTACGGTGGGTAAAGTCGTACTTTCCTTAGTTTTATTTATTTATTGGTAATAAGGTTTGAGCTGTCATATTCCATAGCCAAAAGCCACGTGTCCTTCAGACAGTGCCGTCCCATCTATACCTGCGATGGTCCAGAGTGCCCCTAGTACGGATTTTGTTAGTCCTTAAACATGATTATTAATTACTAATGCCTCACGGTGAGTGCTGTCGCCGGACTACTTTTAGGGGCTCCAGTCCGACTGACACGGTGAGTCAGAGTCAAAGTGGTGGTTGTTCGAGGTAGTTTAGTCACAATCTCGCCCAAGATCTATTATTACTCCCGTTTTTCCTCTGAACCGTCAGATCACAGAACTGAATTTCATGATTGTGATCACCTCCGCCACATCTAGACCGTCCATTATTTACTGCATGCCGATATGTCGGATTGGGTTTATAATTTCTTTCAACTCTCTGAGTCATTCTGTCAAACAGGTGGAGTGCGTTTGGATTTCTCTAACAGAAGCCTACCGCGGAGGAGCAGCATCGAGAGAACACAAACTCGTATAATCCGAACTTTTCCCCTTATTTTATTTAATGATTTATTTCTTAAAAAAAAAAAAAATCTTTCGTTGCCACTCTAATTTAATGAAGCATGGATGCGGATTTTAGGGAGTATCCTGTTTTGTTTCCTTCTGTTCTTTTAGGGGTTTTTTCCTTATAAAATACTATTACCTTACTTAATTCAGTCTTGAAGATGTAATGGAGATTTGTTTGTTTATGTACATTTTCTGTAATAGACAGTGTTCCGCAAACTGGTGTGTTTCTTTTGACTGATATTATTTTATATATATACATATTTTTAGATTGTTTTTCCTTGGGTTGTTGTATTGGGGGCAATGAATCTTTGAGCGATTGGTGATGAATGATGATGGGTGGTGAATTTTGACTGACATGGACGTTGCCGATCCACCAAGGTTTTTTTGAAATGCATGATTCAGCTTCGGAAAGAGGAGAGCTCTAAGAGTTTAGATTGAATAATGGTAATGATTAAGGTTTTTTAGAGGTTGTGGACACTGAGATTTGCCTTGTCACTCCAGTTTTATATGATTTTCACTTCCATGGCGACCCCACGTTGATGTCTTGGGACAAAAACAGCGAGCCCAGTACACAATGATTGACGTTGAGTGTGGATCAAACGGCTCAGATTGGAATTAGTGAGGCAAACTGTGTAGTAGTAGGGCCAGGCCGTGTGATTTTGACGGTGGCGGTGAGGATGTAAAAAGAAAGAGGAAGGCTCGCCGCAGATGCCGGCGGGGAAGGAAGGGAGGGTCCCAACGTATTTAACTTTCTCAGATCACAGCGACCTCACATGTATAGACCTTCTATAAAAAGAGAAATATATATTAGATTTTATACATCTTGTCCAGAATCTAATTTCACATGCCATTGCCTCTTCCTTCTCTCTCTCTCCTCTCTTTTTCTCTCTCTAGCAATATTTTTTGGGTAACCCACCATGTCGAATACGGTTCCAAGGCCTACAAAAAAACCACAACTTTCCCTTAGTGGGTAAAGTTACTGCATGAAATAGCTGTAAAGCCTACATCTCTCTCTCTCTCTCTCTCTCTCTCTCATGTCGATATCTCAAGGCATGGCCACCTTTCCCATTTTTTCCTGCGGAAAGATAGTGGTAGCAATCAGCAGTTCCAAGAAGTAACCCTGCCCCGTTGTTCAGTGCCGTGATGCCTAACCAGTCAGCAAGAAGGCTTCTTTGTGAGCCTTGCTGCTGCCTACAGCAATACAACGTGCCAACCTCCATGGTATCATACAAGACATTTAACTTTTTATTTTCTTTTTTGCATTTTTTGTGTCGGAATTTACTCATTTTTAAGCAAGTTTTGTACTTTTTGTAATTGAACTCTTCCCCGATTCGCAATTTCTGAGTTCATTGCTTCTATAATAAATTAGATTTTGGACAAGTATGGTTAGAATGGATGACAGCTTCTCACTTTGCTACGGGAATCAAGTAGTAGAATGTCTGGCTATGATCTTGTTTTGGAACTCCAACCATAACTTCTGCTCTTGCAAAATGTTTTCCTCATTCACTAGCCCACTGGATCTATGGCCGCCTGCATGTTCACTATTACAAGGAGCAAATAGATCGTTTTCACTTTCAAACGGATCCCCTTCTGGTGTTGCAGCTGTAGCCGTCTCTGCCCGGAAAGTTGGGGCCACCATTGTTGTCTCCTTCAGAGCTTTTGCTACATCAATCGGAGCAACTGTCGTGACCTTACAGTTTCCTGCTCTGAACGTTGGAAGCACTGTTTCTGGAGCTTCCTGTGCTTGAAATGTCGGTGCCGTGAGGGAGTCTGTTTGAGCAAAAAACGTTGTTGATGGTTCACTGTCCGTAAACTCATTTGGGAAGGTGATAGATGAGATTTCTGCTGGGTCTTGAAGAAATGGATTGTACTGATGTTGAGACATGGAACTTTCATTGAAGAAGCTGTCAACAATGGACGTCCCCAAATTATTCAATAAATTTATAGAACCCTGAGTTGTCGTCTCTGCCAAAACAAGCTCCCAAGCGTCGCTTTCGTTATCTGCTAAACCAGTAGTATCTAACTCTCCTTCCCCAAAATCATCTCTCTTTTCATTCTCGTTTTCCTGGTTCGACCAATCATCGAAGAATACAAATTCCGAATCGGCATTCTCTCCAGGATTCATTGGCAAAGAATGATACGATTCAGATTCATAAGCGCTAACAAAATCGTCTACCTGAGATTGCTTTTCGGAAAGTTCAGAATATTGTTCTTGCTTAATCGACCTAGCGGGGCTTGCACCAGGGTCAGTAACGCTCATAAGATCCTCCAAGGAAGTGCATCGCGAAGTGTAGTCAGACCCCCTATACGAAAGCCTCTCAAATGGCTCCGATTGATCGTACGCTTCGCCATTGCCGGAACTGGAGCCGAGATCCTTCGGCACTGCAGTCTGAAGAAACGAAAGAGAGGACGGGGACCGGCAACTCTGAGAAGAGAACGATGCTTGATCTTTCAAGAATTCTTGTAGCGTCTCGATGACCTCTTCGGATAAATGTTGAACAGTCGGATACTCGGAAATCCTTCCCACCCCTATGCTTTTGCACAATTCGTAAAACGAAGCGAGTTCTTCGAATTGTTTTGTCGCTTTGACGCAGGCTTGGAATGCGAGTACGCAAGATTGATACTGCAAATGGAAGAAACTGTCGAGAAGAAGCGCGAGGCAATCCGATATATCTCTGTAGAGCTCGAAACTTTCTTTGACAATGGCGTGGATGGCAATCTGAACCAAGTTGTTCAATTTCGCTGATCCTGTAGGCCTGGTGGCAATGGCTCTATCGAGAAGTTTCTGCCAATATGAGATTCTGTCGAGCAATATCGCTGGTTTCATTTCCCTAATCGGTTCACGGACGCTTCTCCGGGAATTGCTCTCCTGTTCTTGATGGGTGATCCGCCGCTGAAGCTTTCCGGTTAGGAAGCAATCTAAGCGTTCGTCGAGATAGAGAGCGAATGTCCTGACGAACGCTGTGTAATCCCAAGGGCTAGAATTTGAATCGTCCCGAAAGTTGGAAAGATTGAGAATCTTTGCTCCGCGCTTCATCGCGTGAAGAACTTCTCTCGGAAAGTAAGGATCGCCGTCTTGGAAAATTCTGAGGACGAGCATCAGGGATTTGAGAGCGACGATCCAATTTCGAGTCTTGCTTATTCGTTTCCCAAGGGCTTGCGCGCAGGCGGCGGCGTAGGCTTTGTCGGAGGAGACGAGTTGCAGAATCTCGTTGACGTAGCGAACGTCGATCGGAACTTCCTCATGCGTGGTGGATTTGAGGATGACGACTTCCAAATTGGTGGCATTGTTGTTTGAAACCTTGGCTAGGCTTATGCTCGTCTGGTCTTTCACAGCGCCAATGGCCTTCCTCAGCTTGCTTGGCATGGCTACCTCTCAATTTCCTCTCTCTCTCTCTCATCTACTTCCTCTAGCTTTCGATCCGAAATTGCGAACCAGAAGATGTTCGTTTGGGTGGAAAAGCAGACATGCTTTTCCTTTCCGGGAAAATTTCTGAGATGGAAAAAGAGAGGTTGGAGAATCGTTGCGCCACTTTTCCAGCTTAACCAGTCGCTTCAACGGTTTTATCAGTTGATGTGGGCTTTTTTGTTGGCCCATTTAAAGTGGATCCAACGGTTGAAAATCAATCTTGTGAGATCTTCGTCCAATGAGTTGAGAAGGCAAACAGACAGCTTTGATCGACAAATATAATTAGACACAGCCTGTGTCGAGAGGAGTCTATCGTATGAATTTTAAGAGACGGAGAAGTGACTGCCATTAAGCTTTTGGACTCTCGCTCTCGTTGCAGGAGTTTCAATTTTAGATTAGTGTAGAAATAGAACAATGACTTTATGAGAAGACATGCTTAAATCTCTCCCACTCGTTCATACAGTGCGATCGTCGATCAACAACAGAAAAAATCCTTATTTGCTCCTCTGTTATTTCCTTGCGAGGGGGAGGCGTAAGAGGAAGGTTTCCTCTTCCTTAGGTTGGCGTTGGCAGAGGAGGAAATTCATTCCTTCTCTGCTTCCGTTAATTTTATCCCCATAAACGGCGACCTCTCTCATCCCCAACCCTCTCACGCTCTCATTGTTGTTTCTCTCCGTGGAAGAAGATTTCTTCAGTGCTCGTAAGTCAAACTCCCTCCACTCTGTGCTTTTGTTTTCTTCGGCAGACTTCTGTTAGAACTGAAAGTGGGTCGTCCTCGGAGTGAGTTCGGAGTAAGAACTGCCAAGGCTTGAGGAAATCTCTCGGAGATTGGTAAGTTGAACGATTTCAACTCTGTTATGTTCTAACGGAAATTTCTGAACTTTGTTGTATTTTCAGTGTTGAATGAAATCGACCTTGGATTGAGGCTGTTTCTGAGCGACTTGGGTTGAGGATGTCATCCTCAGGATGACGCCGGGTTCAGAGATTTGTTGATCGGTGTTCGTGAAAATCAGAGACGCGTCAGATTGGAGGTAGAAAACTCAATTTTGGTCTTCGATTCTACTTTGGGAATCTCTGTAATCGATGTTGAATTCAAATGGGTAAGCGCTTGAATTCGAACCATGCAAGCGCCGCACTCATGGACGGAGTCTGGCGTGTTCACTAACGCCGACAAGGTCGGGCAAGTGACAACGAGGGTAGTCTTGCTGCTCCGTCCGGGAGCCAGCGAAGGCTGTCTCGCAAATTCGCTTGCAAGAGAGCAAGCCGCAGCCCAAGAACCACATGTGCTGCGATTTAACCCAATAGGTTGGGCTGCAGTTCAGCCTTGTGGGCCTAACTATGGGCCGCAGTCAAACATCTTTTGGGCCGTGATCCAGCTTAATTTGGACTCCAATTTGGATCCGTTTTGGTCCAAAATCATATTTTCACATTAATTAAATTATGGCTATTTTTGAAGATTAAAAATTAGGAATTTTAATGGAGAAAAATTACCCGATTAAAATTACATTATTTTTAGAAGAATAAATAAGAGAATTTAATACAAGAATTTATGATTTTATTTTTAATTAGTTCCTCAAGAATTTAATTAATTTTGAACTCTAAACATTGGGCGCAGTTATTTTGAGCTTTGGAAAATGGTAGGCCCACTCAAGGTAGAGATTTAGTTTTGCACGTTTAAATAATTAGTTTGTTTTATAAAATAATTGATAAATCTTTGTTAGTACTTGTTTTATATATGTTTTCATCGTTGTTCATGAAAAACTTGTTTTAACTGGAGATAGGGACAACTGACTGTGTTGTGTCCTTGAACGTAAAATTCTAAACCTAATCATGATGCTTTATATGATATTTCATAAGATGTGATATTTATGAAGACCATGAATGATATCATTTTTATTTGAATTTTTAAATTATTATTAAGTTGTTAAATTAAACATGAGAATTGAAAAAATAATATATTTTTATTGAGTTTAGTTTACTCATTTCAATGACATCTTTTTCACGATATAATCAAGATGATATTTACTCGTTGACTCGAGAGTAGACTCGACGGGGACATTGTTCTAAACTATTATTTTCGTAAGATTTTATATTTCCTCGAAAGTTTAGCTTTTTGTAAGACTTGTAAACTTTGGGTTATTATATTTTAGTTGACATATTTTATTTTAGATTATATTATTATTATATCTATATGTCATTTGTTGGACTTGTTAGCTTATTGTTTCGGCCTGATTTTTATTTAAATTATTTAGACTACTGTTATTTTAATAAATAATGAGAATTAAGAATTAGGCGACTCGACATAATTTCCAAGTTGGGTCGTTGCTCGTTCTATTTCAGATTCCTTTTAGAGGGTGACAAAAGTTTTGGTATCAAAGCCAAGTTTTCATCTTAACAATGACATCCATAAGATAGATATAATGATAGTATAAAATGATTTATCAATTTCCATGCTTAAGAACGTGACCAAATTCTGTGCTGAAACTTTTTTAGATTTTTGAAGAGGATCTAGAATTCGTGCACTTGCAGCATCGACAATTAAATTTGTTGAATTGCATCAAGCTGATTCTTTGATAGCCTTGAGGGATGTATTTCAAAATTTGCCTAGAGATGGTGGGGTTCAGAACCCAATGCTCTGTCATATTGACTATTTTTGAGAATTGAAAGGTATAGATCCGCTAGTGTTTGATGGAGGGCTAGATCCTATAGCTGCAGAGAATTGTTTGGAAGTCATGGAGAAGAATATGGAAGCCATTGAAGCTCCAGCAGAATATCGAGTTGGGCTAGTAACTTAGTAGAAAACACTAAAGCTGGACAAGCCGTTTGTTGAAATGGATTGAGAACGATTCGAGACTGTGTTCACAAACAATTAATGCAACGTTGAACATAAGGAGAACATGAGCAGTGCTTACCACAATTTCTCTCAAGGAGATCTCACTATGCATGAGTACTACATCAAGTTTGGGAATTCTCTTGATACATCAAGGAAGTGGATTCCGTGGATCAGATGATGAAATTTTAAATAAATTTGATTTCCAAGACTCTATCTCAGCTTGCTATTTCAGTATTCATCAATATTACTAAGGTTGTGGTTGTTGCTCAATGTGTGAGCCTAACATAAATGAATTCCTTGTACGATATAGCAAGGGAACAAGGAACAATAAGTTGGTGAGAAGATGACAAGAAAGGACCAGAGAATGGGTTAGAATTGAGGATGACACACTCAAGGTGAGAACCGTGGAAAGTTTGGAGGTTCTTTTAATAGTGGGCATTCGAGCCCTTATTTTAGTTACACTTGCGGGGAGCCTGGACTTAAAAATAGGTACTGCCTTATGAATCAGAGGTCTTTTAAAGAAATTCAGCTCCGACGCAGATAATTTCTCCTAGATCTAGTTTTGGAGATGGTAGAGAATTTTCTAGTCAGAATCAGCACAATTTTTCCGAATCTCAGTTCTTCACTCCTCGGCAGTCAATTAAAAAATCTCTTTATATCGAATACCCTTATGAATAAAAACTTTAAGATGAACTTTATGGTTCAGTCTGCTACTCCTATTGTTGATCAACAAGAATTATTTATTGATCTAATAGTGATGTCTATGGAACTGTATTTGTTATTGGCGGTGACTTTGTTACAGTTAGACAAGATTAAGAGTTATTAGTATTTAGTAACTACCTTGATGTTTTTCTAGAGGATCTGTTTGGTTTACAACCTGATCGCGAGATTGAATTTTGTATTGATTTATTGTCTATTGCTCCGTACCACATGGTTCTGAAAGAGTTAAATGAATTGAGACACCAGTTAGACGATTTGTTGCAAAAGAGCTTTATTCGGAATAGTATCTCATTGTGGGGTGCACTAGTCTTCTTTGCGAAAAAGTAAGATGGTTCGCTTCGCCTATGTATCAATTATTGGAAATTAAATCACTTAAAAGTCAAGAATAGATATTTGTTGCTAAAGATTGACCATCTATTTGATCTGTTAGGCGGATGTGAATTTTTCTCAAAAATTAACTTGAGGGCTTGCTATCACCAATTGAAGATTCGCAAGCAAGACATTCATATGACAGCTTTACAGACTTGATATGGACACTTTGAATTTTTAGTACTTTTGTTTGGACTAACTAACGCACCAATAAATTTTATGGACCTGATCAATCGAGTCTTTCGACCTTATCTTGATCAACTCATGATGGTGTTTATTAATGATATCCTTATATAAAGTCTCATGATGAGGATCTAGAGTATTTAAAGATTGTTCTGCAAACTGTGTGAACATCAGTTATTTGTGAAATGAGAGAAATGTGAATTTTAAATGACTAAGCTAAAGTTTCTTGGTCATGTTTTTTCTCAAAACAACATACTTGTGGATCTAATTAAGATCGAGGCTGTGCTAAATTGGAAGCCACCTAAGAATGTTACAAATGGATGAAGTTTCTTGGGTTTGTTTGGCTAGTATTGTTGATTCGTGCATAAATTTTCTCTTGTTTCTATGCCATTAACTCAATTGACCTGAACAGACGTGAAGTTTATTTGGTATGACAAGTGTCAGATAGTTTTAGAGGTACTTAAACAGAGATTAACTACTGCGCCTGTTGTAGCAGACCCGTCGAAAGTTTACCCTACGTTGTGTATATAGATGCATGAGGTATTGGGTTGGATGTGTTCTGATGCAGCAAGACAGAGTGATAGGTTATGAATGTCAACAGTTAAAGACGCATCAGCGCAATTATTTTACCCATGATTTGGAATTAGCTGCTATCATTTTTTCCTTGAAGATTTGCCAAAGCTATTTATATCGTGCTAAATTCAAGGTATTTTTTGATAATAGGAGTTTAAAATATCTTTTTCACGCAATATGATTTAAATCTTCATCAGCGCCGATAGATGGAGTATATGATTGATTATGATTTTTCTATGGAGTGTCATCTTAGAAAGACCAATGTTGTGGCCGATGCTTTGAGTTGTTACTCTCAAGAATTACTTTCTTGCCTTTTATTGGATGATTGGAATAGACATTTAACTATTGAAGATTTTGAGTTTCATTATAAAAAATGATGGTCAGACAGTTCGAGTATTTAATTTAGTAGCAACTTCTGCATTGTGTTAAAGATTGGCAGAAATTGATGATTATGATTACTTTCTTGCCTTTTTGTTGGATGATTGGAATAGACATTTAACTATTGAAGATTTTGAGGTGCATTATCAAAAATAATGGTCAGACATTTTGAGTATTTAATTTAGTAGCAACTTCTGCATTATGTTAAAGATTGGCAGAAATTGATGATGAGTTAAAGGAAAGACTTAAAAGGATTCGAACTGGCGAACAGTTTGACGGTTGGAAAGTTAGCTATGATGGGTTTCTATTTTTCAAAGGTAGAGTTGGTCTCCAATGATTTAGACATAAGCGAGCAGTCTTTGGAAAAATGTCATAAGTCCTTATTTGCTATTAACCCCGGTAGCACTAAAGTGTATCATGATATGACGTGTTTGTATTGGTGGGTTGGAATGAATCATGATGCGGTAGAATATGTATCTAAAGTGTATGACTTGTCAGCAGATTAAGGCTGAACATCAGATACCAGCAAGGTTGTTGCAACCTACGTTGATACCCAAGTGAAAATGGGATAAAATCACTATAGATTTTGTAATAGGATTACCGATGACCTTGCTGAAATTTGATGATGTATGAGTAGTTGTTGATATATTGACAAAATATGCACATTTTAATCTAATGAGAATGGATTTCTTGTCAACAAATTTGAGTAAGTTGTATATAGAGAATATCGTTTTTCTTCACGGTGTTCCTTCGAGTGTAGTGTCAGATAGAGATTGAAGATTTACTTCTAAATTTTAGAGAGCCCTTCAAAAAGCTTTGGGAACTGAATTTAATTTGAGTACAATCATCACTCTCAGACAGATGGTCAGTCTAAGAGTACTATTTAGATTGTCAATGATATGTTGAAGAATTGTGTTATAGACTTCGAAGATATTTGAATAAACTATTTGTCTTTAGTAGAGTTTGTTTATAACAATAGCTATCAAACGAGTATTGGGGTTTCCCCATATGAAGTATTGTATGGCAGACCGTGCAGATCAATGTTGGGCTGAGATCGATGAGCGGGTCGCTCTCTTGCCTGATTTGATTCAAGAGAACTGAAAAGGTCCAGGTGATTAAGAAAATATTGAGAACAGTTCAAAGTCGGCAAAAGAATTATCAAAACTTCAAAGAAGAGAGGTATAGTTTAAGGCTGAAGATTTTGTATTTTTGAAAGTGTAACCCTGACGTGGTATAAGTCGATTCTAAATGAAAGAGAAGTTAGCACCAATGGATAAAGGTTCTTTTCAAATTATTAAGTGAGTTGGTGTTGTGGCTTATCGATCGGACATATAGCCACAATTGAGCTATGTCCATAATGTGTTTCATGTTTCTATGTTGACATAGTATATCCTAGACTCATCGTATGTTATTGTTTAGACTGATATACTTATTTAGAAAGATGTCTCTTATGAGAAGGATTTTAAGTAACCCTTAATTACCTTATGGTTTGAGTTCAATGGAAAAATCATAGTAAAAGAGAAGACGCATGAGAGCTTGAGTATGAGATGGCGACTAAATACCCTCATCCGTTTAGTGGAACTTTAGAGGTAGTTTTAAATTTTGGGGGCGAAATTTCCTAAAAGGGGAGAATGCGTAAACCATAAGGTAATTAAGGGTTAGTTAAAATCCTTATTTTACTCCATTATTTCCTTGCGAGTGGAAGTCGAAAAAGGAAGGTTTTCTCTTCCTTAGGTTGGCAAGAGCAGAGGAAGAAATCCTTTGCTTCTCTATTTTCATTTATTTTATCCCCATAACTAGAGACCTCTCTCGTCCAGATCTAGGAGTGGGCAGCTTCGGATTAGGAACCAGACCAGACCGAACAACTTAGTTCGGTTTCAGTCGGTTCTACAAGTTTCACGGTCTGGGATCAGTTCTGAAAATACAAAAATCGTGAGACATGGTCAGGTCTACGGTTCAGATATTGAAATCCCAAAATCCCATGAGAACCGATCCCTTCTTCCGCCCTGATTTTTAAATCAAAATCAAGGCTCAGTCGAGTCCTTACTCTTGTCTCTCACTCTCGTCTTTCATCACTCAGCAGTCCCTGCTCACTGCCGAAACCTCACACTCGTCTTTGAGCAGTCAACAGTCAATGACTGAAGTCAGCATTTCCCAATCTCCCTGAATCGCAGCATAGTCCTCAGTCCACACCTGCACCCGAGTCATCGACGCTAGTTCCTTTACCAAAGTCTGAATGCACCTTCCTTCGCCGAAGTCTGAACGCACATCGCGTTGCCCTTTGCAATTCGAAGCACGCCGAGCTACCCTTCCAGTTCCAGTCTTCTCCGAAGTCCAAACGCACCTCGCGCTGCCCTTCACAATTCACAGCATGCCGAGCTGCTCTTCCGGTTCCGGTCTTTGTCGAACTCCGACCGCACCTTGTGCTGCCCTTTGTGATATGCATCACGCTTAATTATTTCTAATATTTTTAAAAAAAATTCTAAAATTTTGTTGGGAGGAACGGGTACCGAACAAGACCGAAAATTTCGGTCAGGTGTACCAGTTAGTGTACCGGTTCCTCTCGAGGTCAGTTTCACGACCCGAATAAAAATCACAAAATGTTCGGGCCGATTCCAGTTCTAGCTTGGAATCGGACGTTTCCTCACACGCTCTCATTGTTGTTTCTCTCCGTGGAAGAAGATTTCTTCATCGATCGGTACGAAAAACTCCATCCACTTTGTGCTTTTGTTTTCTTTGGCAGAATTCTTAGGCTTGCTTCTCCTTCCTTAGAATTGAAAGTGGGTCGTCCTCGGTTTGAGTTTGGAGTAAGAGCTACCAAGGCTTGAGGAAAAGGCTTGGAGTACGATTTCAACTTTGTTATGTTGTTCTATCTGAAATTTCTGGACTTCGTTGTATTTTCGAGGTTGGAAGCAAATCGACCTTGGATTGAGGTTGTTTCTGAGCAACTTGGGCTAAGGATGACGTTTGGTTCAGAGATTTGTTGATCGGTGTTCGTGAAAATTAGAGACATGTTGAATTGAAGGTAGAAAACTTGATTTTGGTCTTTGTTTCTACTTTGGGAACCTGTGAAATTGATGTTGAAGTCCGAATGGATAAGTGCTTGAATTTGAACTACAGAAGCGTTAGACTCATAGATGGAGTCCAGCGAGTCTCACTAACGTCGACGAGGTTAGATAGTGAGGGTAGTCTCGTTGCTCCGCTTACGAGCCAACGAAGACTGTCTCGCAAATACGCTTGCGAGTATGGGTGAGCAAAATCGGCCCGGACTGAAGAACCAGACCAAAACTGACATATTTGGTCCGGTCTGGTCGATTTTGCTTATAAAATAAATGAATTTTGGGTTTTCTTTATCAGAACCGAATTTCTCGATTCGGTTTCGAGTCTAATGATACAAAACTGTGAAAATCGAACTGAATCGTTATAACCTAGTAACCCGCGACTCTTTCTCGACAGGCGACAAATTTGGCTTTTTCAGTTCTTCATATCACGTTTCTCTCTTGCCATTGTTCCCGCTGGAGCTCCTCAACAATTGACAGGGTACAGACGCCTCTCGGCTCTCGATTATTCTATTTCTAGACACTACCGTCGCACTTTCTCTTTGACCCCTTTTCCTTTGTAACCCTGTGAAGGACGAATTGACAAAACCACGAAGGTAAGCTCTTTGTAGTCTTAAGCTCTCGGATTTGGAGTTGAAGTTCTATAATGTTATTTTTCACCTCCAAATACTATCAACAATTGTTTACATTCTAACATTAGCATTGTCAAGCTCTCTGTACTAAAAATTCATGACTTTCTACATCATCAATCTCTTTGCAGTCTGTACTAATTTTTGTATGATTTTGGATGAGAATATTGTTACGATAGTTGATAAATGATAGTTTTTCTAGAGTTCATTTTCATATTTGTTTTTGTGCTATTTCGGTTTCTGTGTTGTTAGTTGCATTGACACTGAGTTTCTGCTCACTTACTGATTTACATTTTGAGTTGTGTTTTGTTCGCCGGAACTAAACAATATGGGCAAGTTTTAAATATATGTTTTACTTGGATTGATTTATTTTTTGTTAGATTATTAAAAATTTTTTAGATTGTTATTTTTTGGTAGATTTGGATAATTATTGATTGTTGGTCAGATAAATTGTTTTATTTTTTAAGATGGAAATAAATTATTATTTTTGTAGACTTTCTTGGTTGTATTTTGTTGTGAGAGTTTTCCTGCAAGCGGGAATCCACGATCAGCATTCATGGTCGGACCTAAATTCGACGACTTCTAGGTGATGACTTGTAAGAATTGCTGAAATTTCATGACCCAAAAGCATGGAGAAGACAATTCGGTTTTCCAGCAGAGTCCATTGATCTTTTGCGCCAGTAATTGTAGACCTTCTTCGGCTTCAATTTCTGCCTGGTTTTTGTTGGATTTCCCTGACATGTTTTGTGTGTGCGCAAGAAACTGGAGAGGAATAAGATATTTTGAACCTTGGTTGAAACTATATTTCATAATGAAATATGTATTTAATTTATATTGAAACTTTCCTGCCACCTATTTGTGTTTGAAGTTTACGTGGGGAGAGAATTGGAAGCCAAAATATTTCAATTTAGATTTTTTTATTAAAAAAATATTTCATAATGGAAAAAACCAGAACCGGACCATGATTTATGGTCCGGTTCTAGTTCGGAAATGGTATTTGTCATAATAATTAAAAATCGAAATATATTAGTTCGGTCCTAAACATTCTTGATATCAGATCGAATCGGGCAAAGATCACCCTCAATGTATTTCTCCAAAAGCTTGCAAACATAAGACAATATGAAAATGTTGCAGGATAGACCAGCGCCATGGCTATGCAAAGGGCAAGGTGTACCTGAGGATCGCTTGAGAAAGGATTTGAGGAGATGAGTGGGGTTTCCGAATCAAGGAAGATCTGAACATGTCCTGCCATGCTGGAGTTGCAGAGCTTGATTAGAATTTTAATCCAATACTAGAAATTCTACCTAAGTGAATTACGAGATGTCAATTGCTACCGCTTAGAGATGACAAAGAGCCGGCCAAATCAAGTCATACAGAAGAAATTTAGCGCACTAACTAGCTGAATGTAAATAAATATTTTCAACTTATATTAATATAATATAAATTTTTTAAAAAATTTTTAATTAAAATTATAATAAGTATTAAAATTTATATGCCAATGATATTTATTTATTTAATTTAAAAATTAGTTACGTTAATGTATAAAATTGAATGTATTAATAAAAAAATTAGTTGAAACTATTTAATAAAAAATATCACATAAATATAATTAAAAATATTTTGATATATAAAAAGAAATTAAAGTTTGAACAAAATTACAAATTCGAAAAATTATAAATTTGAAAAATACAAAAGGAGAGAGAGAATTAATTACGCTAAATATATTATATTAAAAAAAAAAAAAAGACCAGAAGAAAGATTTAACCTTTCTGCTTTTTTAGGTAGCGCGGCGAAGAGAGAAGGGTGAGGAGAGAGAGAGACAGAGCTGCAACCCTGAGGGAGGGAAGAGAGATTCTCGATTGTCTGACTTTCGTTTTTGACGAAACTAGTTCTATTGCGTTTCTCTCGAGATACTTTACCTTTTTCGTTAAGAAATCTCGAAAGTTAGTGAATTATTTTTCTCTAATTTTTCGTTTAATGTTTAAGGTTTTTAGGTGTTTTTGCCTAAAAATCCCGTTCAACCTC